>CM076583.1:1046157628-1046697719 GCA_034641835.2 Pinus albicaulis | reverse complement strand
ATTTTGGTTGCATGGGGACATGCAACACCTTCACAGTGGGGGTATGTTGAGTCCCAAACTTGCATCTTTCCTATACACCTTTCTAGACTTTTCCATTTACCTAGACCTCCTAAGTCATTGTTACATGAATTTGTCACCGTCTCTACCATTCCCCGTCCCGCACAATGGAGGACCCATTATGTGACCAATAAGCAGTGTCATGCCTTGCAAATACCATCATTGCATCCCTTTCCATGAGGACAACATTTCTCCTGTTTATCATTTCCTGAGCAGACCCCTAAAAACACATGTTTTTTCATTGGCGCTGGTAGCCCGTTATGTACTCGCGCCAATGGGGGAAAATTAACACTGAGCCCGCGCCAATTGGCGCTCTGTCCCAGTGTTGTACCCGCGCCACTCTGTTTATGGAAATTTTTTTTAAAAAAAGAGGCGAAGTTTCGATTACAACAACTTCGTGGATGAGTCATCAGGAGTGGTTTCGCCTGAATAACCACGGCCTTCCTCCTTTGGCCTCTTGTTTCCACCATATGGGGAACCTCCCAAAGGATAAGACCTCCCTTCCACTATTGTAGGGATCCCAACCTCCTCCTCTCCTCTATAAATATAGCCTTCATCCATTGATGAAGGGGTAAAAGGGCCGAGAGTCTTGAAGTGTCAAGCTGCATCTCCCTATTCCCAAGTGCCTTTGTGCTGAAAAGAATCCTTCCTTTCCCTTAAGGCCCATTCGAGCAAGGAGACCATTGTTACGAGACTCGGGAGAGGTTTCCCTTTCCCCCGGCGAGCTTTGCGAGACGTGGACGACCGGAGACCCGCGCGAAGGAGGCTGCAGCGTCAGAACTTGGTTGTAACTTCTATTCGTTTACCACTTTAATAGATGACTATGATTATGGTTCCAGCCTCCCTGTAATCATGTTAATGCGAGTAATATCTTTTCCGACCGATATTTAGTTACGTATACCGGTTCCTATGCATGTATCTCGTTCGTCTCTTCGTGTGTATGTTTACCGACTGAGATCGGTAAGGATTGTGGATCTCGCTAAGGTCAAGGATCTGGGGTATCTTCTTCTTCGGGGATCTAGTTGGAATCCGTAGGCTCTTATCCCAAGTCTTTCATTTCGTAACTAGGAGCTTGCGTCATAGCATTGTTTGTTTGTTGCTAGACCCCTGCTGGGCTAGTAGGGATCGCCTCTGTCCGCAGAGGGGATTTACCTCCTCAACAAATTGGCGACTCCGCTGGGGAGACGTCCGGTTTTCCTTGTCTCGTTTATATTGTTTCGCTTTGATCGTTTTTCCTTGCTTGATGAACCTTCTGGGTTGGGTTCTTTTTGTGTTTTGGCTTTTGGTTCAGCCCCCAGAGGATCAGATCTGACCTCTGCTTTTCCGAATTTTCACCTTTTCATAGTTGGCTTGATTGGCGCGAGTTTAGCCCTGACAGTTGCGCCAGTTGGCGCAGGTTGCCAGTTTATCACTCGCGCCATCCCCTGTCTGGCGCGGATTACAGCCAGACAGTCGCGCCATTTCCTGTAGGTGGTAGGGTTATCCTTGTTCGGAAGTTTCTTTTGGTCAGTATTTTGCTTCTGGGTTTGTTTTAGATTCAGCTTGAAGTGGGAAGTCTGATTTTGGTTGGGAGAAATTCTTTGTTTTTTCATTTTCAGGCAGTGGCGCTTGTTGTCAGTTAGCAACCCGCGCCACTTGGCCATTGGCGCTAGTTTTCAAGTAAAAGTCGCGCCAAGTGGCGCTAGTTGTCAATGTACAAGTCGGGCCACTTTCAGGGTGTATGAAAATTGAGTTTTTTTCCCTTAATCCTTCACTAGTGTGTCTTTCCCTTTGGGTCTTTCCTCTGTATGAGCATAGATTACATTGCTCATTATTTGGAATGTCTTCTTTTATGATTGTTTGATGTAAAAGGGAATGAATGCCTTGTTTTGATTTCATTCTTTGGAAGTCCTCTTTGTGTTTTGTCACCTTTTGAGGAATTTCGTTACAAAGTGTTTTGAAACAACGATTGCATTCTTAGTGTTATTTACATCTCTTTTGCATTCATCTTTTATTAAGAGGCTTTGCGTTTATTTAGTTTTCGTCTCAAAGTTTTCTTTTCGTTTAAATGCATTAGATCACATTGCATTGAAAAGTAGTTTTGAGATTTATCATTGAACCTAGATCACATTGTTTAATGATTGAAAACTAGAAATCTCTTTGAGTGCATTCTCTTTTATTGAAAGTATGCATTAAGTAGATTCTCATTTCATCGAAAAATGCATTGAGTGCATTCGTATTATTTGAAAAGAAAAGGAAATTGTGCATAGATTACAATTGCATAGTTTTCGGAAAAAGGATTTTGCATAGATTACATTGCATAATTCGCTTCGTTGAATGTTTAGAATACTTTTGGATAGTGAAAGTCATCTAGTTTGGAAAAGTTTCATTTTCAGTTTTGCTGTTTGTTGCATCATTGTTTGAAGCTCTTCCCTTAACTAGATAGCATTCATCGAATTGAAAGATTTCTTTTCTCATGTAGCTTTGCATTTAGGAGTCTTGTGAGACACTACATACGATAGGGCCTAGAAATTGAAACTTAATTGAAGATCAACTGTAAAATTTATTCAATTAACCTAAGGCAGCATTGGAACTTAACGAAACACATTTAGAAGGTCTAGGCTAGAGACGTGTTCCGGCGTCGTTAAACCTAGTAGCTGTCGTTCGCCTATTGGCTTTAGACAGCACTAGTACGGACTTGCGCTCCCCGTACCGTCGAGTATATAAAGGGAGACCCCTATAGGTTTGCAATCCTTTATCCACAGGAAGCCGAGTCTGCCGCCCTATACCCGTGATACACCGAACACAGCATTCGGGGAGACTACCTGCACGTACGGAAAGTCCTTGGTCGATTTCTGTTTCATTATTTGAAACCAAGGTGTATATTGCAGTTCACGGATATTTGGTACACCCTTTGTGCCTAGTTTTTTCTGAGCAGTCATTTGGTCTTTTCTGACTCCCTAAACTTGAAAAGACCGTCAAGCGCTTGTCCTTTCACGCTTGTATCAACTCTGAAAGAGATAGAGTCACCTTTTTATCGTTTCTCGACTCTTAAAATATGAAACGGTAGAATTTCTTATTTTCCAATGTGGTAAAATCAATCTCCCACGATTACACACCCGTTTAGACATTGCTTGTTGACTGTTTGATCGTGTGTCTTAACTCGTTTTCAGCCCGTGTGTGGTTTTGAGTTGATGGCAACTTTTTCAGAGTTTACCAACCAAGGAATCCCTTCAGAAGGGAATCCTGGTCATTTTCCTCCTTTTGGAAATGTTGGTGCTCCTTACATGGCGACGTTGTCCCTTCCTGGGTTAACTGTTGGGTTGCCTGTTTGGTTGTTCTCAACCTCTGTTGTCCCGAATAACTCCGCTACTGTTTAGTCAGTTCCTCAGACGGAACAACATCATGTTGATTCCAAGGTGGACCTCTCCCCTTCTTCGCCTGTTTCTGAGTCCTCCTCCTCCTCTTCGCCTGGTGAAAGTCTGGATTCGAGTAACCAGGTGGCTAAGAAGAAGAAGAAGAAGACAAAGAAGAAGAAGTCTGATAAGAGAGAGATTAAAAGTGCTGCTATTGCTCCTGAAACGTCTCCTCTTGATAACCCTTCCAGCCCTCCTCGGAAAGTCAAGTTCCCCTGCATGTTGTGCACGGGAGACCATCTTCTTCGAGACTGCCCTGGCATTCCCAAGGTACTCGAAGTATGGTCCAACGGTCCCCAACCGTTGTCTTTGGCTTCCGGGAGTCAGGTTGGGGGCACTGGTAAGGCTCCTAAGAAGCAGGGTAAGATCACCAATCCCTGTAAGTTGTGTGAAGGGCACCATGCTATTCACCTTTGTCCTTATGTGGATGAAGCCAAGCGAGTCTTGGACAACCTGACTGTTTCTACACCACGCCTCCCGGCTAGTTATAAACAGCTTTCTTTGAGTCTTCCACCGGCTGATGCCGTGATTGGTCAAGGGTCATCCTTGGTCGATCCCACTCCTCCATAAATTCAGATTCAGGAATCCGTTCCCGACCAACCATTGGTCGTGGGATCGGTTGAACTGGCCCCATCTGCGGTGCACCAGGTCTTTTCTGTTGAGAGTGGACCCCATAACCCTCATGTTCTTCTGGTTTCTTCAGATTCTTCAGACTTGGAGAGAGATTCTCCTGTCCCTGTGCTTCAAGAAGCTCCTCCTCCGCCTCCCATGATGGAGGCTACGGAGGATATTCCTCCCGCCTTCGAGATGGAGGTCATGGGGGAGGCTTCTGCTTCCGTAACATCAGGGGAAGACCTTCGCATCTCGATGGTAGCCCCTCAGAGTAGTTTGGTCGCTTCCTTTGACTGGAATCGATTTGCAGGATTTCGCCTTCCGTCTTATGTGCCTTTCGAGATCACAGTACAGGCTCTTGGTCTGGTTGTACCCAGCACCATTATAGACGAAGGTGCCTCTGTTAGTATTCTGTCTTCAACTACCTGGCAAGCTTTCGGTTCGCCGTCGCTTGCGCCTGTTACGCAGAATCTGCTCACTTTTAACAGAAGGACGAGTCAACCGTTGGGGATCCTTCCAAGGTTACCTGTTACTTTGGGAGGCAAAACCGTCCATATGGACGTGATGGTCGGTCCAGGCCCCTTGGATTTCAATCTGCTTTTGGGGCGTGATTACACCTATGCCATGGGAGCGCTCGTCTCCTCCCTCTTTCGTGTGGCCTGTTTTCCGCATGAAGGAAGGATCGTGACCATTGATCAGCTGTCGTTCTTTGGTCCTAATGTGGCAACTGGTCCGCCATCACCCCCTCCTGGTTTTTATCCACCTGTTGTCTCTGCCCCACCGCAGGTCAACTATGTGTCTACCTACCCCGTGCCTGTGCCCAGTGATGATGCCGTCGTGCATCAGGTGCTGGGGGCATTGGGTCCTGACTTCCAGAATGTTTTCCTTCCATCGAGAGTGGAACTCTTGGAAGCGCCGCCTTCTTGTTCATTTTGATGTAAGCCGGTTAGAGCACGGTTTCCTCCCTGGGTCAAGCTCTTTAAAAAATGAAACCAGGATCTCGGAGCACAGTTCTTTTCCTTGTGTCAAGCTCTTTAAAAAAATGAAACAAGGTCGTCGGAGCATAGTTCCTTGTCTTGTGTCAAGCTCCTTAAAAAATGAAACAAGGATGTCTGAGGATAGTTCTTTTAATGTGTCAACCTCGTTAAAACAATGAAACACGTTCCCGTTCAATTCGAGTCTTCGATAAGATCTCGTAAAATCCCAGTCGAGTCTTTTCTTTTGATCTTGTAATTTGAACCTTCACTCCATCTGCTTTTCATATGGACTGAAGCTTGGGGGGCATGTACCTCGAATTGAGTCACCATGCTGGGGGCATGCTTACTTTTTCAAGCATAGTTTGTTTCCGTTTCAAGCTTGTGTAAAAATAAAACCGGTTTCAAGCATAGTTTATCTTTGTTTCAAGCTTGTGTAAAAATGAAACCAACTTCAAGCAGAGTTTCCTGATTTCAAGCTTGTGTAAAAATGAAACCTTTCCCATTTTACCCCTTGTGATTGCCATTTTATCAGCCCGTTTTTTCCAGATGAGCCTTGGTTTTCTCACTCCATCGTCACTATCTGCTTGGCCGATCATATGCCTTCACTTGGTTATTTTACCCATTCCTGAGGAACCGCTGCGATGAGTGGTCTTGTTAGCCAGCCTCTCAACCTTTATTTGTTTTGAGCAGTTCCATCATTACCAGAACCAGTTGCTACCCTTTATACCACTCGTTCCTCCAGGAAGAGTCATCTTTCAGCTCTTTTCTGACTCTCTAAATATGAAAAGATTGCCGAGGCCCTTGTCATTTCGATCTCGTTAAAATGGACACGAATCGACATCCACCCAGTATAAGTTTAACTCTTTTTCGGGCTGGGATGGATTGATTACGAAAAAGGAATACCCTAGCCTATTGCGACTAGGAGGTTTTCCTGGATATTGTTTTCTACCTTTTCGGATCTGGGGAACTATTGACGAAAAGGGACCTGTGGAGTTTTCTTTTCCGCTGTCTTTTCAAACTCTCTAAACATGAAAAGACGCCGAGTTCTTCCTTTGTCAGACTCGTTAAACTCTGATGACATTGGATTCAGTCGTGATGACGTTATTCGAGTTCCTCCTTCCTAGGGCTCGTTAAATGTACTAGGATGGATTCGCCCGAAGGGCGGACTTATATGACAAGCATATGGTATCCTCTTCAAGCTTGTGTAAAAATAAAGAGGTACTCACCAAGATGGTGGGGAAAAATGGAACCATCGTCGTTGTCATTGGCAGTATGTCGCTCTTGAACATGGCACTTGTCTGCATTCGTGTCGGGTTGGGGACATCTCATCTCGTTGTTTCACTTTGCTTCCATGGGTTTGGGTAATCTCTTTTGACCTCTCATCTGTTCATTGCCTCGTCGCCATGACCTTTGATCTGTTGATGTCAAATACTGCCAAGTCCATTGTCGTGCCGTTTATATGTTCAAGAGAAGTTGACCTCTGCAAATATCAACCTTCCTCTGTTTCTCATATGATCATGATTCACAACAAAACATTATGTTCCTCTGTCTCGTGTCGATGATGTGGGAATCATTATGGCCCACCTTCGATCAAGGTCACTTCCTGTCGACTTCAACTCATTATCGAGGAAGTTGGTCTAGAGACTCCTGATGGTACCTTGGAGCCTGCATGCCTCAATGGCAGGTTCGTCGCATTCGACGTGAAGTTTACATCATTGACTTCCGATCGAATGATTCTGCGGGTGTTCGACGTCAACTCATTTATTCGCACGCGCGTGGGTGTACTGTAGTACCTTGAGGACCATTGTCATTATTGGTGGTTTCTCTCGCGTACGTTAACGGCTTTCATCATTAGTGTGTCAGCGTGTTCATGTTAGACTTCGGCTCACATATTAGCATGCTTAGGTCACATATTAGCCATGCTTGAACACTTGAACTTGTACTTTGTTGGGTCGAGATGGAGCGCAAGACCCTGGATTGTGTGTGTTGTAATCCAGGCTGCGATTGTGGATTATTATCATTATGTACATGACTCACTGATTGGATGGCTGCGACCATACCTGAGTCTATTTGTTTTATCTTAGTTGGATGGCTGCGCCCATACCCTGGATCCGGATTATAGCATACTCTGTTCGGATGGCTGCGTCCATACCATATATATACATCATGTACTTGAGATATCAGTTGTATCTTTCTGTGCAGGTTTTTCGACGGCGGGCCTTCAGTTGGACATGTTCTCGTAAAGCATTTCACCCCTCTCTCTCTCGGGCCTCATGCTTTAGGGGGCATCTGTTACACAGTAATTTGTCACCGTCCCTACCATTCCCCATCCCGCACAATGGAGGACCCATTATGTGACCTGTGAGCAATGTCAAGCCTTGAAAATACCTTCATTGCATCCCTTTCCATGAGGACAACATTTCTCTTGTTTATCATTTCCTGAACAGACCCCTAAAAACACATGTTTTTGCATTGGCGCTGGTAGCCCGTTATGTACTCGCGCCAATGGGGGAAAATTAACACTGAGCCCGCGCCAATTGGCGCTCTGTCCCAGTGTTGCACCCGCGCCACTCTGTTTATGGAAAGTTTTTTAAAAAAGGAGGCGAAGTTTCGATTACAACAACTTCGTGGATGAGTCATCGGGAGTGGTTTCGCCTGAATAACCACGGCCTTCCTCCTTTGGCCTCTTGTTTCCACCATATGGGGAACCTCCCAAAGGATAAGGCCTCCCTTCCACTATTGTAGGGATCCCAACCTCCTCCTCTCCTCTATAAATATAGCCTTCATCCATTGATGAAGGGGCTGAAAGACTGAATGCTGAAAGGTTGAGAGTCTTGAAGTGCTGAAGCTTTGCATCTCCCTATTCCCAAGTGCCTTTGTGCTGAAAAGAATCCCTTCTTTCCCTTAAGGCCCATTAAGCAAGGAGACCATTGTTACGAGACTCTGGAGAGGTTTCCCTTTCCTTGGCGAGCTTTGTGAGACGTGGACAACCGGAGACCCGTACGAAGGAGGCTGCGACGTCAGAACTCGGTTGTAACTTCTATTCGTTTATCACTTTAATAGATGACTATGATTATGGTTCCACTCCTTTTGAAATCATGTTAATGCGAGTAATATCTTTAAATAGATATTTAGTTACATTATCTTTGGTTCCTATGCATGTATATGTTCGTTTCTTCTGTGTGCAGGTGTTCATCCACGGAGATCGTGGAAGGATTGTGATCTGCGAGGGCTGAAGGACGGGGACATCTTCTTCTTCAGATCTAGCGTTGGAATCCAGGTAGGCTCTTATCCCAAGTCTTTCATTTCCCAAATCCCTCCTTCCCCATCTATAAAAGCTTGCTCAGATCCATGGCAAGCTAGTCTTGAAGTGCTGAAGCTTTGCATCTCCCTATTCCCAAGCGCCTTTGTGCTGTAAAGAATCCCTTCTTTCCCTTAAGGCCCATTCAAGCTAGGAGACCATTGTTACGAGACTCGGGAGAGGTTTCCCTTTCCTTGGCGAGCTTTGTGAGACGTGGACAACTGGAGACCCGTTCGAAGGAAGCTGCGACGTCAGAACTTGGTTGTAACTTCTATTCGTTTATCACTTTAATAGATGACTATGATTATGGTTCCACTCCTTTTTCTATCATGTTAATGCGAGTAATATCTTTTCCGACCGATGTTTAGTTACGTATGCTGGTTCCTATGCATGTATCTGTTCGTTTCTTCTGTGTGCAGGTGTTCATCCACGGAGATCGTGGAAGGATTGTGATCCGCCAGGGCTGAAGGACGGGGACATCTTCTTCTTCAGATCTAGCGTTGGAATCCAGGTAGGCTCTTATCCCAAGTCTTTCATTCGTAACTAGGAGCTTGCGTCATAGCATTGTTACCTCTGCTTTTCTGAATTTTCACCTTTTCATAGTTGGCTTTATTGGCGCGAGTTTAGCCCTGACAGTCGCGCCAGTTGGCGCATGTTGTTAGTTTATCACTCGCGCCATCCCCTGTCTGGCGCGGATTACAGCCAGACAGTCGCGCCATTTCCTGTAGGTGGTAGGGTTACCCTTGTTCGGAAGCTTCTTTTGGTCAGTACTTTGCTTCTGGGTTTGTTTTAGATTCAGCTTGAAGTGGGAAGTCTGGTTTTGGTTGGGAGAAATTCTTTGTTTTTTCATTTTCAGGCAGTGGCGCTTGTTGTCAGTTAGCAACCCGCGCCACTTGGCCAGTGGCGCTAGTTTTCAAGTAAAAGTCGCGCCAAGTGGCGCTAGTTGTCAATGTACAAGTCGGGCCACTTTCAGGGTGTATGAAAATTGAGTTTTTTTCCCTTAATCCTTCACTAGTGTGTCTTTCCCTTTGGGTCTTTCCTCTGTATGAGCATAGATTACATTGCTCATTATTTGGAATGTCTTCTTTCTATGATTGTTTGATGTAAAAGGGATGAATGCCTTGTTTTGATCTCTTGCTTTGGAAGTCCTTTTTGTGTTTGACCGCATATGTCTTGTCAACTTTTGAGGGATTTTGTCACAAAGTATTTTGAAACAAAGGTTGCATTCTTAGTGTTTGTTTGCATCCCTTTTGCCTTCATCCTTCATTAAGGAGATTTGCGTTTATTTAGTTTTCGTCTCAAAGTGTTCTTTTTGTTAAAATGCATTAGATCACATTGCATTGAAAAGTATTTTTTGAGATCCATCATTGAACTTATATTACATTGTTTAATGATTGAAAACTAGAAATCGCTTTGAGTGCATTCTCTTTTATTGAAAGTATGCATTAAGTAGATTCTCATTTCATCGAAAAATGCATTGAGTGCATTCATATTATTTGAAAAGAAAAGGAAATTGTGCATAGATTACAATTGCATAGTTTTCGGAAAAAGAATTTTGCATAGATTACATTGCATAATTCGCTTCGTTGGATGTTTTAGAATACTTTTGAATAGTGAAAGTCATCTAGTTTGGAAAAGTTTCGTTTTCAGTTTTGCTGTTTGTTGCATCATTGTTTGAAGCTCTTCCTTTAACTAGATAGCATTCATCGAATTGAAAAGTTTTCTTTTCTCATATAGTTTTGCATTTAGGAGTCTTTTGAGACCTTGCTTCCGGTAGGGCAGAAAATTGAAACTTGGTGAAGATCAAATGTAAATTTATTACAATTAACCTAAAGGCATTGGAACTTAACGCAACATATTTAGAAGGTCTAGGCTAGAGACGTGTTCGCGATGATTAAACCTAGCAGAAGTTTGTCGTTCGCACATTGGCTTTAGGCGGCACTAGTGCGGGACTTGCGCTCCCCGTCTGGCCGCGTATATAAAGGGGGCTTATAGGTTTCAATCCTTTATCCATAGGAAGCAGAATTCTACTTTGCCCTATACCGTGATACACCGAACACAGCATTCGGGGAGATTACCTGCACGTACGGAAAGTCCTTGGTCGATTTCTGTTTCATTATTGAAACCAAGGTGTATATTGCGGTTCACGGATATTTGGTACACCCTTTGTGCCTAGTTTTTCCTGAGCAGTCATTTGGTCTTTTCTGACTCCCTAAACTTGAAAAGACCGTCAAGCGCTTGTCCTTTCACGCTTGTGTCAACTCTGAAAGAGATAGAGTCATCTTTTTATTGTTTCTCGACTCTTGAAACATGAAACGGTAGAACTTCTTATTTTCCAATGTGGTAAAATTAATCCCCCACGATTACACGCCTGCTTAGATATTGCTTGTTGACCGTTTGATCGTGTGCCCTTAACTCTTTTTCAGCCCGTGTGTGGTTTTGAGTTTGATGGCAACTTTTTCAGAGTTCACCAACCAAGGAATCCCCTCAGAAGGGAATCCTGGTCATTTTCCTCCTTTTGGAAATGTTGGTGCTCCTTACATGGCGACGTTGTCCCTTCCGGGGTTAACTGTTGGGTTGCCTGTTTGGTTGTTCTCAACCTCTGTTGTCCCGAATGTCTCCACTACTGTTCAATCAGTTCCTCCACCTGAACAACCTCATGTTGATTCCAAGGTGGACCTCTCCCCTTCTTCGCCTGTTTCTGCGTCCTCATCTTCTACTTTGCCTGGTGAAAGCCTGGATTCAAGTAACCAGGTGGCTAGGAAGAAGAAGAGAAAGACAAAGAAGAAGAAGTCCGATAAGCGAGAGGCTAAATGTACAGCTACTGTCCCTAAGGAATCTCCTCTTGATAGTCCTTCCAACCCTCCTCGAAAAGTCAAGTTCCCGTGCATGTTGTGCACGGGAGACCATTTGCTTCGAGACTGCCCTGGCATTCCCAAGGTGCTCGAAATATGGTCCAACGGCCGCCCACCATTGCCTTTGGCTTCCGGGAGTCAAGTTGGGGGCACGTCTTCAACTGCTGCTGATAAGAACTCTAAGAAGCAGGGTAAGATCACCAATCCCTGTAAATTGTGTGAAGGGCACCATGCCATTCACCTTTGTCCTTATATGGACGAAGCCAAGCAAGTCTTGGACAACCCAGCTGGTTTTACACCACGCCTTCCACCTGGTTACAATCGGCTTTCTTTAAGTTCTCCGTCAGCTGATCCTACTATTGGTCAAGAGTCATCCTTGGTCGATCCCACTCCCCCAGAAATTCATATTCATGAATCCGTCCCTGATCGACCATTGGTCATTGGATCGGTTGAGCTGGCCCCGTCCGCGGTGCACCAGGTATTTTCTGTCGAGAGTGGATCTCACACTCCTCATGTTCTTCTGATTTCTTCAGATTCTTCAGACTTGGAGAAAGATTCTCCTGTCCCTGTGCTTCAAGAAGTCTCTCCTCCGCCTCCCAAGATGGAGGCTACGGAGGATATTCCTCCCACCTTCGAAATGGAGGTCATGGAGGAGGCTTCTGCTTCCGTAACATCAGGGGAAGACCTTCGCTTGTCGATGGTAGCCCCTCCGAGTAGTTTGGTCGCTTCCTTTGATTGGAATCAATTTGCAGGATTTCGCCTTCCATCTTATGTGCCTTTCGAGATCACAGTTCAGGCTCTTGGTCTGGTTGTACCCAGCACCATTATAGACGAAGGTGCCTCTGTTAGTATTCTGTCATCAACTACCTGGCAAGCTTTTGGTTCGCCACCGCTTGCGCCAGTTACGCAGAATCTGTTGACATTCAATAGAAGAACGAGTCAACCGTTGGGGATCCTTCCAAGGTTACCTGTTACTTTGGGAGGTAAAACCGTCCATATGAATGTGATGGTCATTCCAGGCCCTTTGGATTTCGTTGGGGATCCTTCCAAGGTTACCTGTTACTTTGGGAGGTAAAACCGTCCATATGGACGTGATGGTCATTCCAGGCCCTTTGGATTTCAATCTGCTCCTGGGGCGCGATTACACCTATGCCATGGGAGCGCTTGTCTCCTCCCTTTTTCGTGTGGCGTGCTTTCCACATGAAGGACGGATCGTGACCATTGATCAGCTGTCGTTCTTTGGTCCTAATGCGGCAACTGGTCCGCCATCACCCCCTCCTGGTTTTTATCCACCCGTTGTATCTGCCCCACCGCAGGTCAACTATGTGGCTACTTACCCCGTGCCTGTGCTCAGTGATGATGCCGTTGTGCATAATGTGCTGGGGGCATTGGGTCCTGACTTCCAGGATGTTTCCCTTCCATCAGGAGTGGAACTCTTGGAAGCGATGACTTCTTGTTCATTATGACAAGGTCGTCGGAGCACAGTTCCTTGTTTTGTGTCAAGCTCCTTAAAAAATGAAACAAGGTTGTCGGAGCACAGTTCCTTGTCTTGTGTCAAGCTCCTAAAAAAATGAAACAAGGTCGTCGGAGCATAGTTCCTTGTCTTGTGTCAAGCTCTTAAAAAAATGAAACAAGGTTTCTCGGAGCACAGTTCCTGGTCTTGTGTCAAGCTCCCTAAACCATGAAACAAGGTGTTTGAGGATAGTTCTTTTAATGTGTCAACCTCGTTAAAATAATGAAACACGTTCCCGTTCAATTCGAGTCTTTGTTTAGATCTCGTAAAATCCCAGTCGAGTCTTTCTCTTGATCTCGTAATTTGAACCTTCACTCCATCTGCCTCTCATATGGAATGAAGCTTGGGGGGCATGTACCTCGAATTGAGTCACCATGCTGGGGGCATGCTTACATTTTCAAGCATAGTTTGTTTCCGTTTCAAGCTTGTGTAAAAATGAAACCGGTTTCAAGCATAGTTTATCTTTGTTTCAAGCTTGTGTAAAAATAAAACCATTCTTATTTTACCTCTTGTGATTGCCATTTTATCAGCCTATTTCTGCCAGATGAGCCTTGGTTTTCTCACTCCATTGTCAATGACTGTCATTCATCATGGTTTCATTTGGTTGTTTCTATCATCTAGAACCGCCATATGAGTATCTTGTTAGCCAAATTTCTCTCGACTTTACTGTCGTAGTAGTTCCACCATTACCTAACCGCCTGCTACCTTTATACTCACTCTGCCTCTCCATTTGGAGTCATCTTTCGCCTCTTTTCCACTCTCTAAATAGACCGAAAATATTGCTGAGGTCTTAGAGGTCTTTGGCTGCTTCTTGATTCATAAAGCACACGAATTCACATTCACCTGGGGGCAAGATATGTTTAACCCTTTTTCGGGCTGGGATGGATTGATTACGAAAAAGGAATACCCTAGCCTATCGCGACTAGGAGGTTTTCCCGGATATTGTTTTCTACCTTTTCGGATCTGGGGAACTATTTACGAAAGGGGACTTGTGGAGTTTTCTTTTCAGCTGTCTTTTCAAACTCTCTAAACATGAAAAGACGCCGAGTTCTTCCTTTGTCAGACTCGTTAAACCCTGATGACATTGGATTTCGTCGAAATGACGTTCTCCGAGTTTCTCCTTCCTAGGACTCGTTAAATGTACTAGGATGGATTCGCCCGAAGGGCGGACTTATATGACAAGCATATGGTATCCTCTTCAAGCTTGTGTAAAAATAAAGAGGTACTCACCAAGATGGTGGGGAAAAATGGAACCATCGTCGTTGTCATCGGCAGTATGTCGCTCTTGAACATGGCACTTGTCTGCATTCGTGTCGGGTTGGGGACATCTCATCTCGTTGCTTCACTTTGCCTCCGTGGGTTTGGGTAATCTCTTTTGACCTCTCATCCGTTCACTGCCTCGTCGCCATGACCTCTGATCCGTTGATGTCAAATACTGCCAAGTCCATTGTCGTGACATTCATGTGTTCAAGAGAAGTTGGCCTCTGCAAATATCAACCTTCCTCTGTTTCTCATACGATCCTGATTCACAACAAAAACATCATGTTCCTCTGTCTCGTGTCGATGATGTGGGAATCATTATGGCCCACCTTCGATCAAGGTCACTTCCTGTCGACTTCAACTCATTATCCAAGAAGTTGGTCTAGAGACTCCTGATGGTACCTTGGAGCCTGCATGCCTTAATGGCAGGTTCGTCGCATTCGACGAGAGGTTTTCATTATTGACCTCCGATCGGATGATTCTGCGGGTGTTCGACGTCAGCTCATTTATTCACACGCCGTGGATTGTACCTGTAGTACCTTGAGGACCATTGTCATTATTGATGGTTCCTCTCGCGTCTGTTAACGGCTTTCATCATTGGCTGATAATCAGGCGATGTTCTTGCATGTTCGACATCAGCTCACATATTCGCGTGCTAGAACTTGTACTTATTTGGGTCGAGATGGAGCGCAAGACCCTGGATTGTGTCTGTTGTAATCCAGGCTGCGATTGTGGATTATTGTCATTATGTACATGACTCAATGATTGGATGGCTGCGACCATACCTGAGTCTATTTGTTTGATCTTAGTTGGATGGCTGTGCCCATACCCTGGACCCGGATTATAGCATACTCTGTTCGGATGGCTGCGTCCATACCATATATATACATCGTGTACTTAAGATATCAGTTGTATCTGTCTATGCAGGTTTTCCGACGGCGGGCCTTCAGTCAGACATGTTCTCGTAAAGCATTTCACCCCACTCTCTCTCGGGCCTCATGCTTTAGGGGGCATCTGTTACACAGTAATTTGTCACCGTCCCTACCATTCCCCGTCCCGCACAATGGAGGACCCATAATGTGACCTGTGAACACTGTCATGCACTGAAAACATCATCATTGCATCCCTCCGAGTATGAGCTTCATTTCCCCTTGAGACATCTCCTTGCAAAATCCATGAAAAACAGCTCTTTTTGCATTGGCGCGGGTAGACAGTTCAGTACTCGCGCCACTCAGGGAAATCCTGTAAAGAGGTCGCGCCACTTGGCGCTCTGTCATAGAGCAGCAATCGCGCCACCCATTTTAGGGACTGCTTTTTATATATGGATGGCGGAAGTTGAGTTCAAACAAACTCACAACCACTGCCTATCTTGAGTTGGGAGGTTTGGCTACGGGAGTTCTATGGAAGGGAAGTAGTTTTGCCACCTCCTATGGAACCTTCCTTGTTGATAGGGCCAATCCCATAATAATAGGGATCCCAACTCCCTCCTTCCCCATCTATAAAAGCTTGCTCAGATCCATGGCAAGCTAGGCTTGAAGTGCTGAAGCTTTGCATCTCCTATTCCCAAGCGCCTTTGTGCTGAAAAGAATCCTTCCTTTCCCTTAAGGCCCATTCGAGCAAGGAGACCATTGTCACGAGACTCTGGAGAGGTTCCCCTTTCCCCCGGCGAGCTTTGCGAGACGTGGACGACCGGAGACCCGCGCGAAGGAGGCTGCAGCGTCAGAACTTGGTTGTAACTTCTATTCGTTTACCACTTTAATAGATGACTATGATTATGGTTCCACTCCTTTTTCCATTATGTTAATGCGAGTAATGTCTTTTCTGACCGATGTTTAGTTACGTATGCCGGTTCCTATGCTTGTATCTGTTTGTTCTTTCTGTGTGCAGGTGTTCATCCACGGAGATCGTGGAAGGATTGTGATCTGCCAGGACTGAAGGACGGGGACATCTCTTTTTCAGATCGAGCGATGGAATCCAGGTAGGTTCTTATCCCAAATCTTTCATTCGTAACTAGGAGCCTGCGTCATAGCATTGTTTGTTTGTTGCTAGACCCCTGCTGGGCTAGTAGGGATCGCCTCTGTCCGCAGAGGGGATTTACCTTCTCAACACCTGGGTCTTCATATTTAATGGGTGTTTCCATTCCTGATAATAAGTCAGATAAGGTACCGACTATTTGGACAGTGGGATTAGTTGTTGTTCTCCTCTTAGGCTTCTTTATACATAATTCCTTAATGGTTTTTGCATATATAGGAATATCTTGAATAGCTTGGAGGAGAGGGATTTTTATACATAAATTTTTTAACTCTCCCAGAAGATCAAAATTTGGTTGTTCTAATGGACGAGGGATAATTAATTGTTCTGGGAATGGTGGAGAGGAAGTTCTTACTTTTTGTTGATTTCGTTGTTGATTTTGTTGTTGATTTTGAGCTTCCCTCTCATTTTGTTCTGGCTGTTCTTCAAGTAATGGATCTTCAATTCGGTCATCATTATTTCTCTCTATTTCCACTATACGCCCAGACCTTAATTGTAGATCATTGCACTCCCTGAGTTTAGTTTCTGTTTCTGGAGGTTCCATTATTTGGACAGTCTGAACTAGTCTATTGTTTGGGTTTGGGTTGGGCTGGGCTGGGAACTACGGTCTTAGGTTGGTCTGGGGGTTTGGATAGGGAGCTGGCAGTGTAGGTTGGGAGAGAGGAATTGATCCAGCTGGATGATTTGGAGGTTTTTTCCAGTTTGACTGCCAGGCCTGATTCTGAGAAGTAGAAGGGGACCATTGTGTAGGCCAAAAAGGTGGATACAAAGGGAAGCTAGGCCAGTTATTTTGATTCGTTTGATTAGGCCAAGATGTGGGAGGAAATGGATGTTGTGACCAATTAGGGAAAGGTGGTTGGTTCTGCCACATCCCACTATATTTTTGAGCATTATATTGAGGAGGCTGAAAAGAGAATGAATCATTTGGCATACCTGAAGGTCGTGGCTTCCATTGTCGGCGCTGGTTAAGCAGACATACTACTTCTGATTATTCTTCTGCCTCCTTAACAAACTGCTTTTAGGCCAGGAAGCGACGGGCATCCTTATGTAGGGTGATCTTT
The DNA here is from genome assembly GCA_034641835.2 of Pinus albicaulis. Taxonomy (NCBI): domain Eukaryota; kingdom Viridiplantae; phylum Streptophyta; class Pinopsida; order Pinales; family Pinaceae; genus Pinus; species Pinus albicaulis. The sequence continues at coordinate 1,046,680,657 of CM076583.1, read as the reverse complement.
CATGCAAATGGCGCAGACTTTAACCACATCCAACGGGCATTATTTGTGGTTGTGTTTCTTTCTGCATCTGGGGAAAAATATTGCCAAGTTTTTTTCTGCTTTTGCCTGCTTTTGCTTGGCTTGCATGATGTCAAACTGCGTTGTTAGAGTCCCTAGAATGTCTATCTTAAAGTCCTCTAACAAATTTCCAATCTCTGCACGAGTCACACCTTCATTAGCCGTCTATTTTCCCTTGTAATTATGTCACGTTCTACCGATTTCAACCTTGTATTACCCCTTGAGCACCTGATACACAAATCAACGATGTCAGAATAGCTCTCTTGATATATATCACCTTTCCCCATGAGATTCAATGTTTCAACCCATTGATCTTTCATTCCCCTAATTAACGCAGTTTTCAAACCGTTATCAGGTAAGGGTGTAGATGCATAAGGGGATCTTTGAAGATTATATTGGAATCGTTCCACATACTCTTCCAAGATCTCACTTGGTTTTGCTGTCATTTGGAATATTTCATCTTTTAATTCCCGAGATCTACAATAATCTTGATATTTCTTTAAAAATGCAGCCTTCATATGATCCCAATCAGTTATGACACCCCCACCTAATCCCATAAACCATCGTAAGGCTGCCCCTTTTAATGTGGAAGGGAACAGTTTCAGTTTTTGGGCGTCGGTGGTGTAATCATATCCTCTACACAACACATCAAATTCAAACAGAAACACATCTAGGTCTTCTGATGTCAAACCATGAAATGTGGGAATATGTTGAAGAAGAATCGCTTTCATGGGTGCGTTGACTGCAGTATCTACTATAGGATATTGCAGCGTAGAGGTCTGTTGGTTCTGGTTTTGGTTCCGGGCCATTTGGTCGAAGATATGCCAATACCCCTTTGGGATTTCCAGGGAATTTCTAGGTTGACGAGCAGGGGTAGAAATAGCTTTAACATCACTCCCTTTTTCTGGAATAAGTATTCCCTGTTGTCCTATCATTTGAGGTGATTCAGGACCTTGGTTTTGAATAAATTGAACGACACTTCCCCTCTTTGGGTTGTTTATTGTTTGGGAAATTCTAATAGGAGATTGTGAATCTGTGGTTTCCCTCGTTTCCCCTTTTCCTTCTCAGAGATTGCTGGAGTTCCCTTCTTGAAGGAAACTTATGCAAGGATTCTCAATTTCTTGGGAATCTTGCTTAATTCCCTCTGTTTGACTGTATATCTCATCGAAGGCTTCAGATGGTGACTCTATAGCCTAAAGGGAACTAGTAGGATGTCTAGAAGTAGTTCTTTTAAATCCTACAAATGGCTGAGATTCAGTTTTCTTAAGGATTTCGTCAATAAAAGTCGTGCGCCCAAGGGTCATCGGTCCCCTAGGGTTTTCAATTTTAGGAGGAATTTTGTTTCTCTTAATTGGTTTATTCATTCAAAGAAACAATCCTTCATTCCTACCCAAAAGAAAAGCTTACTTACTTTTGCTGTGAAGCGAGCTGTGAGAAAGTGTGTTTCTTGCCCAATGCGTAGGTTCTTACCTTCCGTCTTTAATACCCAATTCTCCGCAAGCAGAAGGAAATCAGCTGTGCATTACTCCTGTAAAATGGCATACACTCTCCCCGGCAATGGAGCCAAAATGTTGGACCATAAAAAGGTATCTTTTGAACACCTAATTAGCCTAAATTAATCATCAATCCGGGAGCATATTTTTATCTCAAGAGTGTACTCTGTCTGAGGCTGCAGTTATCTAAGAGCAATGCTTGTGAAGATGTAGCATAGAATATCAAAAGTAATAAATGCTGGGAAAGAAACCTAATTACAATGATAGGAATGGAAAGACTAAACTACAGCAATCTTACAAAACATCGATCAGGGATGCAGTAGCAGTAACTCTTTCCCCTAGAAATCAATGTAAGATGACCAAATCTGGGGACCTAGAGGGAATACCTCTATCCTCTACAGTTTGGAGATCTTAAAGCAAGTGAAACAGAAACATATTCAATTAAAACAACGTAAAGGAAATACAATCTAGAAAAGGAACAACAGCATAGAAGAAACAGCGATTACAAGTCTAATGAAATTCGAATAAATAAATCTTCACACTCAAGCCTGTCGACAGTCAATCATGATCTAAAATCAAACCATAGATTAATGGAACAACAACTCAATATAAGTACAGAACAGCAAAGCTGAAAGATAATAACAAGATCAATAAATGTAATTGCGGTAAAGAACGAAACAAAAATGGTTCAGCGCTTGCTTTTACAATCGATAAAACAACTCTATAATGGAAATAAATACTAAACACACTTCACACATCAACAAACCAATATTGATGATACAACAGCATAGTAATCCACCAGAGCCGGGCCCTTAGCGCCAGTGAAATACCGCTGGGCTTAACTCAGAATTCTAAAGAATAGATAAAACCTGTGTTTTTATATTAATCCAAAAGGCATTACAGATAGCGTTCTCTCACGACAGAGAGTCAATAATCATTCGATTGCAAAGGAAATACAAAAGTCTTTCAATGGAAACGTATTTCACCAAAATAACACCCCCCCTATCACTAAAGATCGTTGCCTTTATATTTGATCCTTGGACGGACAAATCAAGAAATATGATAAGTTTGCACAGTGATCCCTCAGGATCTTCCGATCCTAAGGGATTCGCTTCTCTCTTGTTTTGTCATTGTTCTGTTCACTTTGTTCAAGGCCGAGCTGTTCCCTGCCCTTTTCGGGCGATTCACTTAGATCTTCTTGGCTTCAGCTGGATATGGTTCATCACGAATGAAGTAGAAGTCAGATTGTTTTCAACCATGCCTTTGATACAACTGCTCACCTCTTCGAATTCCTGTTTTGCCAATAAAAACAATCTTTAGTCATATTTTTAGGCTAAACATAAACCTTTCCAATCTAATTGTAATTTTTATGATAAATTACCTTTCCAAGGAAAACAGAAGTATATCTATGGTAAAAGAATGAACAAATACATAGGAATTTCATACCTCTTTCACTGCCCAACACTCTCATAAAGACGGGGATAGGTTATGAAGGAGAAACCAACATATCCAAGGTAGAGGATAACCAGAATATCATTTTTGTGAAAGTTGTAAAAGAAAAATTAACTCTTAGCAATATGAGATTATTGCAGCTAGAAGATTGATAGAAGAAAGGAGTAGGGGGTGTAAGTAGCTCAGAGATGAGATTGCCTCCATGGAGACCTCGGAGAAGGAAAAATTTGAAAGGAATGTTGGAGCAGCTCATAAAGGAACCACAGAAGCAGAAGCCAGCAAGAACTTGATGTGTGATGAAACAAACAGAAACAAGTAGCAACATCAAGAGACAAAGAATGAGGGGAAGAAGCAAGCAGTTGCAAAAAGTTCAATTGTTCCTGAAGATCAATTGAACAAGTTTGAAAGATCTCAAAGGAGATTCTTTCCTCCTATGAGAAATATCACTTGTTTTGCCTGTCACAAACTAGGACATATTGCAGCATACTGTCAGACAAAAATAATCGATTTCATCCAACAAAGAATGCATAAAATTAAAAGACTACCTCAAGCAACCAAATGGAGAAGACAACCCTTCACCAAACACACTAATCATTTCCATGGGTATTGTTTTTGTTGTAAGGGGTTCGGCCATAAAGCCATGGAGTGCATAACGTATGGAAAAAGCATGATGTTTAAAACCCCAAGGAGATTTATGAACAATGGAGAGTTCACTTGCACACATAATCCATTTAAAAATATAATCAAATGCTTTGTATGCCATCAAATCAGACACATGTCTTCCAAATGTCCTCTCAAAGAATGTGGTCCATCTTCTTAGAAAATTTGAGAAACAAATAGCTGTCTGTAGTGGAAAAAGAAGTTGAATAAGTGTGACCTAGATCTAATAGCTCAAGATCAGAAAAGCCAATGGTATATGGAAAGTGGATGCTCAAAGCATATGACTGGAGATCAAAGCAAGTTTGTAACCTTTGATGAAAATAAATCTGGAAATGAAACATTCGGAAATGATAAACCAGGGAAAATCAAAGGAAAAGGCTCAGTTAGTCTGAATAATGGAAGAGGAGAGGCTCAAGATGTACTATTTGTGGATGGACTGAAAGCCAATCTACTAAGCATCAGTCAATTTTTTGATAAAGGCTGTGAGGTCCTTTTCAGAGCCCAATATTTTGAAGTAATATCGAGCACCACAAGAGAGACCTTGATCAAAGGTGTTAGAACATAAAGTAATGTCTATATATTGGAAGAAGAGAATGAAGCATGCCACATAAGCAAACTTGATGAATCATGGTTATGGCATAGAAGATTGGAACACTTAAAATTTGACCACATCATCAGTCTGAGTAAGAAGAAAGCAGTCAGAAATATGCCTACAATAAAGAAGCCTCCAAATAATATATGTAAATCATGCCAATTGGGCAAACAAACCCACACATCTTTCAAGACCAAATATGAACTATCTACAAGTAGGCCACTTAAACTTGTACACATGGACCTGTGTGGACCTTCAAGAACTAATGTACTAGGTGGAGAATCTTATTTCATGCTAATAATAGATGATTTTACCAGATTGAGGTGGGTGGCATTTCTCAAATATAAATCTGAAGCAATTGAGAAATTCAAGATATTCAAGGCATTGGCAGAAAATCAATCAGAATGTAAGCTAAAATGCATCAGATTAGATAGAGGAGGTGAATTGACAGACTATGATTTTGCATACCTATGCAATGAACATGGGATAAAACAACAGTTTACAATTGCAGGTACACCTCAACAGAATGGAGTGGCAGAGAGGCAAAATAGGTCAGTACAACAGATTGCCAGAGCCATGATGCAAGAAAGTAACATTCCCCAAACCTATTGGGCAGAAGCAGTACACATAGCTGTTCACATTCTCAACAAAGCTCATCTAAGACAAAATTGTGATAAGACTCCTTACGAATTATGACATGGTTAACCAACGTCAATCAAGCACTTTAGAGTCTTTGGAAGCAAGTGTTTCATAAAAAATAATGATGAAAAACTGGGGAAGTTTGATGCAAGAGCTAATGAAGGAATATTTTTAGGTTATGCATCCAAGAGTAAGGGTTACAGGTGTTACAACAAAAAACTGTACAAAATTGTGGAAAGCATTGATGTAAGAGTTGATGAAGATCTACCAAACAGAACAAGAAACACAAGCTGCACCAATCCTCTAGATGATCATGAGGTTGAGAACCAAGATAATGATGAACATAGCAAGAGAACAAAAGATACTAGAATAAACTCAAAAGGTTCCTCAAGATACACTCAAAAGAACCATCTAGAAGATCAAATCATTGGTGACAAGAGTGTGGGAGTCCAGACAAGAAGACAACTTGCTGAACAGACAGAAGAAGTATACCTAGCCATGCTATCTCAAATAGAGCCAAAGAAGTTCGAAGAAGCCAGCAAAGACAAAAACTAGGTAAATGCTATGAATGAAGAACTAGACCAAATTGAGAAGAACAATACCTGGGAATCAATTCCAAGACCCATGGGGAAAAATGTCATTGGCACAAAATGGGTATTCAAGAATAAGATGAATGAGAAAGGATAATCAGAAAGAGAGGCAGACTTGTATGCATGGAATATTCTCAAATTGAAGGACTTGATTATGATGAAACCTTTGACCCTGTAGCCAAAATGGAAGCAATCAGAATGTTTTTGGCCTTTTCATGCTATCATGATTTCAGGGTATATCAAATGGATGTAAAGTCCACCTTCCTGAATGGATATCTAGAGGAAGAAGTCTACATGGAACAACCTGAAGGATTCTCATTAACAGATAAACATGGCTATATGTGTAGATTAAAGAAAACCTTATATGGTCTGAAACAAGCTCCTCGTGCATGGTATTCAAGGCTGGAAAAATACTTGCAAAAACAAGGGTTCAAGAAAGGCGGAGTAGATAGAAATTTGTAGATAAAGGCTAATGAAAATGAACTCTTAAATTGTAGTAGTGTATCTAGATGACATCATGTTTGGTAGCAACAAAGATGAGCTAGCAAAAGGATTTGCTGAAGAAATGAAATCAGAGTTTAAGATGTCAATGATTCGAGAGCTCACCTTCTATTTAGGACTTGAAATTCAACAAAAGAACACAGGAATATTAATTTCGTAAGAAAAATACTTAAGAGAAATGTTGAAAAGGTTTCAAATGGAAGACTACAAACCTGTGTCAACTCCCATGATGACTGGATGAAAACTATGTGCTAATGATGGATCAACAGACGTAGATCAAAAAATTTACAGATCCATGATAGAAATTCTTCTATATCTAACTACTTCTAGACCAGACATTATGTTGGAAGTAGGACTTGTGGCAAGATATCAAGCAGCACCAGAACAAAATCATTTACTTGCAATCAAGAGAATATTTAGATATCTACAATAAACTTCACATTATGGCCTATGGTATCCAAAAGGAAAAAGCTTCACATTGACAGCATACACAGATGAAGATTGGGCTAGCTGTGTGGATGACAGGAAAAGCACAAGTGGAGGTGCATTTTATTTGGGAAAAAGTTTGGTGGCATGGCTCAGCAATAAGCAAACTTCTATTTCTCTATCTACAACAGAATCATAATACATAACAGTAGCTACATGTTGCACACAAGTAATGTGGATGAAACAAACTATCCAAGACATAGAGGTAAGCATTTATGAACCCATTTCTATCAAATCTGACAACACAAGTGCAATAAGTATATCAAGAAATCTTATACTTAATTTAAAAAAAAAGCACATCCCAATAAAGCACCACTTCCTCAGAGAACAAGTAGCACAGAAATTAGTGAAGTTGGAATCTGTACCAACTAAGGAACAAACAACAGACATATTCACAAAACCTCTTGCTAAAGAACCATTCGAATATCTAAGAGACAAGCTAGGGGTAGTGTCCACGGATGTTACTCTCTAACATGATCAGAAATTAAAAAAAAAAGGGGATGCATACAAGAAACAGGATCCTTGTAGGAGACAAGTGATAGTCAATATCAGACATAAAGCATCATTCCAGGGGGAGAGCAGTGCATGGAACAGGTCCTCAAGATCAGAGGAAATGAAAATATAGAAACTACATTGGGAGATGTGAAACCCTTTGTCATTGATGTCAAAGTGGGAGGAAAAGCAAGCAAAAGAAGAAAGGGTCTTCTGAAAAGAAAGTAGAGGAAGTCCTGGAGGAAGCATTGGAGTATTGCCATCAATGCAAAAGGGGGAGACTGTTGAAAATATTGTCATTGATGGAAAAGGAGCACAAAGGGGCAGCACCATGAAAAGGGAGTAGATCAGAATGAGATGGAATTGTTGCAGAGAAAGAAAGTGAAGTGGCAGAGGCTACAAGAGGTGTTATTTGCTAGAGGATAAGACTAGATATTTGTGGGGACGAATGTTGGTTGAACAGATTGGAAGGTTCTGCTGGGGTTTACTCTAGTCGAGTTAACAAATCTAGTGTAAAAGGAGAAGGATCTACCTAGAATGAAGACCAGAATCATAATTGATGATGTGGAGGAACTACATTAAAAATTGGATGTGGAACCATGAGCCAACAACGAAAACGAAATAGTGAAAGTGGTTTCGAAAACCACCAGAGGGTTTTTGCACCACTTTTGGAAGATAAGTGGTTTTAAGTGAGATGGATGCGATACAGTTAGGAGGGCGATGCGTGGCATATTGAAACCACCGATTTTGCATAGGTTCAAAAACATTATCCATGGGGACTAGTTGGCACGCGATAACGCGATGCCTGTTGGATCATTCTAGGATCAACGACGGAGACTCGGGATTTAAACCTTAAACCGGACCCGATGATTTATGAATTTGATTTAATAATTCGAGCGCCTTTTGAGGTCTAGCACTATGCATATTGTGGGGCCAATAAATTTTGTTCACGTTTTTTGTTTTAAAGAAAAAAATATATAAATACCAAAATGATAAAAGGTGTGGGACCGGTGTCACAGAACGGGACAGTGTATAAACAAACAAAAATCGACTAAGGCAGAGAAGTCTTTGAAGAATTCCAAGTGAGGTGATTGGACAGTCACGATTAGATCGCAACAACAAAGGCAAGAAATGGACAGATATGATTCATCGTAAGATAAGCGAGGCAAAAATACAATTGAATTGCAAAAAACAACGAGGACCATAGATCTGGGTAGATCAACGGTGATGATCGTATCGACGGAAATTAGATCGCAAATCAGAAGCAACAGCAATGGATGTTGTGATAGCGATATTGCGATAGCCGATATTGCAATGTGATGCAATGTGGCGATGCAAAGGGACACGTGGCGGCACAACGCAATATCGCACATCGACGATGTGAAGTTCAACGTATACCGCGAAGTGGCGATGCGATCGATGGATGTGATGCAATGGATACGATGTGATGGATGCGATGTGATGGATGCGATGCAATGTGATCGCATATCACAATTGGGGTTGGATGAGCTAAGAAACACATGGGAACGCCGAAGTGTGAAGTGCGATAAAGAGAGCAGACGTGATGCAGATTGAAGCTGATGCCTAAAAGTTTTCAAGTCTGGAAGTATGTGATTTTCCCTTTGTAAATTGCATTAGAGAGCAAAGGAGCCTTATATCAAAGAATGATTGAAATACTGAAATGCGATAGAAATCGGACGTGATATAGTTCAAAGCTAAACTCTAAAGGAATTGAAGTTTGGCTATGGGACCCAATCGGATATCGCAATTCATAAGCTCAAGAGGATAAGCACTCAAGAATCACGTTGGAAGGGCGAAGTGTGAATTCCGATAAGGAAGCAGACACGATGCAGGTCAACGCTGAAGCCTAAAGCATTTCAAGTACGGGAGTATGGGATTTCCTTTGTTAAATCATTTCGGAGAGCGAAGGAGGATTATAACGTAAAACAAAAAGGAAAGCTTGAATGCAAGAAAATATTCAGGTAAGTAATAAGACCCGACACTCGTGCAGAATAGTGGTTGATGCGACAATGACAATTTATGAAAAAAAGGTTGAACAAAGGTAGAAAGGCTCGGGTATGGACCCGACATAGAGAAAAGGGAAAAATCAATTATTTAGAAGAGCGGTGAAGGTTGAACGCTACGGGCACGAGAAAAAGAGGCAGAGTCGGGAAAAAGGAGGATATGGTGGCACTACTGGAAACACAACAACTGGGTCGAGTTAGGCCAAAATGACAATTATGTAGAACTATGTTGAATGTAATAGCAGGAACCAAAACGACTCTAACAATAGCAGAAAAGAAAAATGCACAACGAGCAAAGAGATGAAAGGGTTGGGTGAAATATATTTGTTGTAACTGTAAATATAAATGAATTAATTATTTTCATTGTATGTGATGCAAAGGCAAGTCTCCGCAGGCAAAGAAAAACTCTAATTTGATACTGTAATGATTATATATACTATTGTAACATCCTGAATATGCTGAGCGAGAAAATAAGAAGAAGGAAGGCAAAGAGTCATACGTGTTCATTTCATATTCCCATATGAAATGCAAATAACTATGAAGTGATTTCTATAAATGATGTTATTGTCATATGCATAAAGAGGTTAGAGAGTGGAAGAATAAGGAGGAGCAGAGAGAGGAGTTGTGAAGATCCAGAGATGATATAAAGCAATTTTGAAGGCTGGAAGGACATCAGTAAAGAAGGAGAAAAACAGAGCTAATATCCAGGTAAATCAACATATGATTTTATTGTACAGTGAGGAATTTGGTGCTTCCATATCAAGTTGTAGGTTGATAGATGTCCAGTTGTAGCTGGTTGAGGTAGGAGCCTCCTATAGGTTTCAGCGTGCAGAAAATATATGGGAGTTAGAGCTTCCTTGCAAGTTGTAGCTTGCAGAATTGAGGTAGTAGCCTCCTGTAGGTTAGAGCCTATAGAAAATCAGTGGTGAGAGAGAGTTGGAGCTTGTCTTTGCATCAGAACAATAATAAGATGTGGTTTTCTCCCTTATGGGTTTCCACTTATATCTGTTGTCTATGTGCATGATGATTATGTGTTGATATTTTTTATTTAATCTGCTTAATACCCACTACTCACTTATTAATATTTTTGTTCCATTGTACATTAAGTTGATCACAAAATGAAGATGTAAATAAGTGTAAAAGAAAGTTTTACAAAGACCCTGAATGCACTAAACTGATTCACCCCCCCCTCTCCCTCCCCTCCCCCTCTCAGTTTAAACCAAGGGTTCAACAATTAATGCAGGAATAAGAAAGAAGATTGACTCTGAAACCCAGAGTGCAGACTAGTGCTAATTGCAAAGAAGAAATTATTCAAAGGAAAAGTAAATCCATCACAGCAAAATGGAGGAAACCCACAGAAAATATCGAATCAAACTCAAGGTATGTATCTGAATAAAAACAACTAAGTGATTAAATGTTTTGATTGTGGAAAAATTAGTCATATTGCTAAGGAGTGCAGAAAGAATAAATTTCATGAAGAACAACATAAGCATAAAAGACATACAGTTCATTCTTCAAATGATTACCATGTTCAGGACTTCAGATTGTTCATGGTAGAATTAGGTGAGAATGTCGATGCAAACACCTGGTATGTCGATTCGGGAGAATCCACACATATGATGGGGAACAAACAATGGTTCAAAGATTTTAAAGAAATCAACAACGGGGCACAAATTTATCTTGGTGATGATAGATGATCAAAGGGTGCGGGAACATTTTTGTTGTTTTACCTAATGGTAATGTGAGATATGTTCATAACGTAATGTATGTGCCTGGATTAACAAACAATCTGATTTCTATATCCATGATTACAGATCAGGATCTGAAGGTTGAATTTTTTATAATGTAGAAAATATAATTTAGAAATTTGTAACAACAGTAAATACTTCCCAAAGCTACCAAGTGTTTTAATAGATTGGGTTATGGAAAAAAAAGTACACACTCAAAACAATAAACTTAATAACCAAAAAGAAAATTATGGATACCGTTAGGCCATGGGCTACCCTATTTCTCAATGACAACCAATATTTTCTGCACCTACCAATTCCAAGAAAAAGATGAGCATGCTTACAAGAAAAAGTGGGTAGATGAGCATGCTTACTAGAAAAAGTGGGTAAAACTGTTTAGAACAATCGCTTTAATACCTGCCTTTTTTGTTTGATTTCTAGGTATGTAACTAGGGAATTTGAGATGATCTGAGTCATAATTTTCTTTTTTTTTTCATATTTGTTTTAAATATAGTGATGACGAAGTTATTGTAAAATTTGGTAATACTTTTTATTTTAAATTTGGTTGAATATGATTTGTAATTAAAAATCTTTTTTGAAAAAAAGTGGTAAAGAAATTAGGATAAAAGTTGGGTAAAAAATTTTAGAATAGTAATATTTAAATAATTTTTTAAAAATATATTTTATATTTATTGTAATATAAAACTTAAATTTTATGATCAAAGTTATAAGATAGACAAAGAAAAAAATTCTTTTAAATAAAAATAATTAATAGATATACTATTTTACATAAAAGAAAATAGTTTATAACACCATTAAACAATAATTTTATTTGAAATTAAAATGTAAAAACATTAAAATAAACATAAATATGATTTTTATAATTTTGAATTCGGCTGTGAGTAATTGTTAGTTTTAATTAAAAATATAAAACAAAACAAACCTAGAATTTTAGGATTAACTTTGCTATTTTAAAAAATAGAAACATATAACATATATGTCTAAAAACTAGTTCCATATACCACTTTTCCAAATTAACAAATCTCCTAAATACTTTTAGACAATTACTAGTAAATAGCTACTTTAAAAAATACAAACATATGACATATATGTCTAAAAGCTAGTTCCGCATACCACTTTTCAAAATTAACAAATTCCAGAGAGTTCAACCAACAACACATTGTGTTTGCTTTCCTTTTTTGGTGTTGAATTTATAGAGTAGATGTCAAACACCTCGGCTTGACCAAATTTTGTCACAATGTGAAACGTACTCAGTTTCGAACAGCATCCTATCTAACCAAAACCTATTACAGTCCCTATCCTAGTAGTATGGAAACGTATAAAATTAAAAGTCAAACCATTTATATTTTTAATTTATTTTCAACTTATAAATTAACGAGTTTTGTTTACTGGAATTTTTCAATTTACAAATTAAGGATGGTGGAATTTTTTGAAAAGTTTTTAAATTTATTTATTTTTATTTAATTTGTTTAAAAAAATTTTATGACAATTTTAATGGGTAGACTCTTCATAATGGGAGTTTCTTTCAAGTTGTTAAATTCATATATGTAATCAAAAAATCAATTTAAATAACATAAATCAAAATTTCATTTTAATTTTTTCTTGGGGGCAAAATTCTAGAAAGTCTCATTAAAAATAGCTCTATAAATTAAATGATATTTTTTCAAATGATTTTCTTTTGTTAATTTTAATTAAAATCTCTGATTTTATTTTTATTTTTATTTTTATTTTTTAAGTTGTTTAATTTGTAAAATTCAAGTGGGCAAAGAGTTTTTCTAGTTATTGAATCCATTTACACATTGAAAAATATATTTTAAATAACAAAAAAACACAATATTATGAAAGTACCAATTTATCTATAAATTAGACTACAGCTTTAATTGACTTTAAAAATACCATTTATAAAATAAAATAATTAAAATATTTCCATATTAATTTAACTAGCTAAAAAACATTAAACTTTAATTTCACATCAAAATGTAATTAATTTAAAAAAAAACATATAATGTGAAACACAACTAATTAATCACCATTATAAACAAAACTGCAATTAACCACCACTACTAGTATAAAGAAAAGCAAGAAAATATAATGTGAAACACGACACTAATTAATCACCACTCGAATAACAACTAAGAGAGCTACTCAAAATCTCTATAATAAAAAACGTATTAAAAATAATTGATACTATGTACACGGAGCAATGACGTATCAAAGTAATCCATATATAATGTACACGGAGCAATGACGTATCAAAGTAAATGTTGAATATATATATATATATATATATATATATATATATATATATAATTTATTTAATTTTATATGTTTTTGGAAAAAATGTTTGTAATTTTATTGATAAGAATAAGCTTATAATAAATTGAATTGAATTGATTTATTGTTTTCATTATGCCAATAAGAAACTTTATATTGGAATAAGGTTTTCATAATATCAATATAGCTATTAGTAATTATCAATTAGATGGTAGGGATTTAATTTCATAAAATATTCTTAGAAATATATGTAATTACTAAGAATATTTTATGAAATTAAATCCCTACCATATAAGTTTATTCTTATCAATAAAATTACAAACATTTTTTTTCCAAAAACATATAAAAATAAATAAATTTAATATATATATATATATATATATATATATATATATAATGGTTAGTCAATATGTTATCAAAATGATCCATACTTAGGTTAGTGAATGTGGTCATATTTTTGAAATGCATATTATATTTAGAAGACTTTTGAATTACATATATTTCTAAAAATATTTTATGAAATTAAATCCCTACCATCTAATTAATAATTACTAATAGTTATATTGATATTATGAAAATCTTATTCCAATATAAAGTTTCTTATTGGTATAATGAAAACAATAAATCAATTCAATTCAATTTATTATAATATAAGTTTATTCTTATCAATAAAATTACAAACATTTTTTTCCAAAAACATAAAAAAATAAATAAATTTAATATATATATATATATATATATATATATATATATATATTCAACATTTACAATAATTTTTTTTCCTTATATTATATATCGATATATATTTTTATCTATATATATCATTAATGCTATTAAAAATACAAAGTAGTATAGATATATTTTAACCAATTTGATAGTTTAGGTCTAGAAAATTTTATTACTGGCATAAATCAAAATTAAAATAAATTTGTGTTTGTAATATTATATATTCATTAATTCAAATTCAAATTCAAATATTTTTAATTCATTAAAGAAAGAAACCCTCAAACTAGTTAAATATTAATTCTTCCAAATTAAATAAACATTGTAATTTATTTAATATTAAATATTGTTTTGTCTGTTTCTTTTTGGTTGTTATAGAAGGTTCAATTTGGGTGATATATCTAGACATGTTGATGAAGAAAAAAAAAAGAGAGAAGAGAAAAAGAGAAAAATGAAAGGTACTACAACACTTAAACAAAAAAAATAAAAAAATGTTTTAAATAAAGATAATTACAATATTAAAGAGTGTCATTATAAACTCCACAACTACAATGTTAAAGATAGATATTACAAATAAAGTTGTATTTAATGTACTTAAATATATGATTCATTTTGGAAAATTATTATGGATGACAGAAGCTGAATTCAAAGATGATTCATTTTATAAGTAAAAGGCTAATTCATTTTCTACATAATAGGCATATAGATTATTTCTTATTCTTTTAGTATCCTCGAAATATGTAATATGTTTTTTTTTTCCCCTGAAAACCATGGAAATTCTAGCCAAATTTTAATAAAATGTGGCAGGGATTTCTGTAAATATAGGTTATAGCGATCAAACTTCAATATTTTGTGAACCGTAGAGGTTTTTGTTCCACCATAAAAAAATGATTCAAACAATATCACCAGATGATTTCTTAAAGAAAACCCAAATTCCAACTAATTTTGGCAATCTCAACAATTCCTCCACCTCTACCTCTGTAAACAATTCTATGAGTTTGTGGTTAAACTACATGCACTTCATATAAGAATGTATCAAAATGATTCACCCATAATGAATAGTTAATGTGTTCATACCTTAAAGAAGTATATTGTTCTCCGGATGCAGATGTTTAAATGTTTTGATGGGACTACCGTCCCGGAGTACCTCCCAAGGAGATTCGCATGGGGAGGCCATATGGCCCCCCGCGGCTCCATTGATTTCAAATTAAATGCGCTTGCACGCAGGTCTTTAACTCTCCAGCGACGACTTAAATCCATTCTCGATATGCTAATTCGATTCATAATGGCTCCTGCTTCGAGCACTCCTGATCCTTCCAGCTCTGTGCGCAACTCCTTGAATCCCATTCGCAGAGTTTGCTCCGCAGCTTGTGCTGTGTCCAGTGCCTGAACTCACACTGGTCGGCGATGTTCACTTCTCAGTTGTCTTGAAACAATTCCTGAGTGTCACTTTTCTCACAGAACCTCCTGTCATTCCAATTTGCATTTTCCTCCTTGTTCTCACTGTGTTCCTACTCCCATCCGAGTAGAATCCCTTCGTCTTTGGCCTTTTCCTTCTGCTGTTACCGCTATGGCTAGGCTAAGACACTGTATGAGGTGCCGCAGGGGTGCCACTCAGGGCAGGCTAGCTAGTGAGCGTCCTTCCTCCAGTCATGGCGACACTCTCTCCACTGAACACAATGAGAGACAGAATACTCAGGACTCCCGCCAGCAATGGAATCAGGATAGCCCTCTTCGCTTCACCCAAGACCATCAACCCTCTTCTCATCCTCCTGGCGATAATCCTCCTCCAGCCTGTGCTGGTCCCCGTCCTTCTGGTAGCCACATACTTCGACAAACTTCGCAGAGAGCGGAGTTGCGCTTTGATTGTGCATTTGACTGGCCTACCATCACTGCTTATATCACCGTTACCCTTCGTGAAGAGTCGACCCTTCAACCCCCTCCTTTGCTTGCGCCTCCACCCATTCCCCTGTTCCCTCGGCACGACCATTCCCCTGTTCCCTCTACCGATATTAACGCTCCCCTCGCCTCTGAAATTCCCATCCCGGGTCAGGTTTCTTTGCAGGTGGAAGCAAATCTCTCAGGCACAGATGGCATTCATATGGAAACTGCTGAAGATGCAGAGGAGCATTATGGGTGTCGAATTGAGGAGGAGCAGCCTTCTCCACGTCACACGAATCTGCCCTCTCTGCCTTAGCTCATCATGGTATTTACACTCCAGCATCTGGATGATATTTTGGTTTTTGTTATCTATAGTAGTAGAAGCTGTATGATAGAACCTTTTGTCTTTAGTTCTCTTATGGTGTATGTACTGAACTATCCACCGGTTTCCCTTTCAAGGGCGGTGCACTTTCTTTTGACAGAACTGGTTTCCCGATATGGGCATTTCATCATTTTTTTAACAGCATGGACATCAAGCCCAGTTCAGGCTCCGGCAGCTGAACTGAGGCAGTTTTGTATCAGTATGTTTATATAATAGAATTAGCTTAATTTAAAAAAAAAAAAAGTATATTGTTGAAGATAGTGGAGAATATCCTATTTTAGTGTGAGTTGGTTCACGAGACCTTAGGATAGGAATTGGTTTCTATTTCTTAGGGTACGGTTCTAAATTCCCTAGATCTTGTGTGCTATATAATGCCTGAATTGTATGGAGAATAAAGAACATTCTACAGAAGCCAGACTCTCCTGGCTCAGAATCTCTTTTGTAGAGTTGACTAGTGGGATTGTTTAATAATCCATTCAAACATCATTTTTATCTTGGTATCAGAGCACAGTTGAGTGAGGAGGAGCTTGGCGTTGTCTACCTACCTAGAGGAGAAATCTACACTGCCTACTGGTTACTTTGAGGAGGAGCCTTGCACTACTTGCCTACTTATCTCTACTGATCTAAGGTTGTGTGAAGTCTCAGATTTCTTTCCATGCATGCAACCTCATGCAAATAGAAGCTTTCTAGTAGACAAAACAGTGCCATTTGCAGCTGTGTGGATGTCATTTCTAAGGCTCTTCCTGCAGCAGAAGAACGGATCCCAAAATCTTGCCATCCTTGGCTGCTCAGAGGAGATACGAGGCCAGTGCTAGGCTAAAGGTGAAGCCTGCATGGATTGAGCTGGGCCAAGGATGGTGCTAGGCTACAACGCGACCATCCAACATTGCCTCTAAATTGCTGCGCCGAGGCCAAGGCCAGAGTTGGGCTGAGAGAGCATAGCAGCCTACCTGATTGGGTATCGGGCTACAGTACGCTACCTCCTACGTGGCTATTGAACACTTCCAAGAGGCTCGTTTGACTTTTTCCAAGAGAACGCTATGGAGACACTAAGCTTCACTTGCAGCTACTCGACCAGGGATTGAGCCTCCTCTAGTATACGCTGCCATCCTCCACTTCTGCTGCCATCCAACACTGCCATCCAACATACAGGAATGCCACCACCATTGCCAAGATCCTTGGTTCACTTTTCCTTTTTTTTTTTGGCAGAAGTAGCTGCAAACTAGAGGACAGAAAAGCTTTATGAAATCAGTGCAACACACACACACACACACACACACACACACACATAGATATATATATATATATATATATATATATATATATATATATATATATATATATATATATATATATATTGAAGGATTCTATACGTACATTCCTTTTCTATTATTGAAAGACACTATTTACAGACGTAAGGTGACAAATGCATAGTACACGTAGATATTTCCAAAGCAGAAAAGGTTGATTAAGAAGTCCTTTCTTCGCATTGAACCAACCATGAAAAGTTGCTGCACAAAAAAAAAAAAAAAAGTTTTTTAAAAGTTTTTAAATGATAGATTTCATATTGGAAAGTGCGCAGATTTAAAAGCACTTTGAATTAAATTTTTAAAGTGGAATTTTTAATGGTTCCTTTGTTATGAGTGGATTTTTTTAAAATTTTCCTTTAATGAGAAGATCTTGTTAATAAGGTTCTTGAAAAGTGCCTTTTTGAAAAGTTTTTTTAAAGGAATTATTGTGATACACTTAAGAAGAGAGGACTTTTTTTTTAAAAAGTGTCGAAGAGATCTGAGATAGATATGAGCCATTGTATTCTTTAATCATCAAGATGAACAATCAATTAATCGAATCATACTTGAATGAGAGTAACAAACTTGATGGCTCCAATTACTCAAATTGGAAATTCAAGATGCAAACTGTGTTAGAAGTACATAATTCCTAGACAATTGAAAATGGGGATGAGCCAAAGCCAGCAGCAGGAGCAACATCGATCCTAGATTGGGAGAAGTGAGAAGGTAAAGAAAAGACAATGCTGAAGATGTCAGTGAAAGACTGCATCATACCGCAGATCAGAGAATGTAAATGAGAAAATGAAATATGGACCGTATTGAAGGATTTGTATGAGATCAGGAATACAAATCACCTCTTGTTCTTGAATAGCAAGATTTTGTCCATAAAGATGGAGGAGAAAGAAATAATTGCTTCTTTCATATCGCGGATCAAAGACCTGAAGAAAAAATTGTGAGACATCATTGAGGTAGTTCCAGATGCAGATTTGGTAACGATTACCATGAATGGTATGACTGATGATTACCAAATGTTTATCACTGGGATAAGTGCGAGAGAGAAAATCCCAAATTTTGAAGAACTTACATGGATATTAATGTTGGAAATATTGTCATTCATAGCAAAGGAGCATAAAGGGGCAGCACCAAGACAAGGGAGTAGAACAGAATCATATGGAATTGTTGCAGAGAAATAAAGTGAAGTGGCAGAGGCTACAAGAGGTGTTATTTGTTGGAGGATAAGACCAGAAATTTGTGGGGACGAATGTTGGTTGAACAGATCGGAAGGTTCCGCTTGGGTTTAATCTAGTCGAGTTAACAGACGCAGTGTAAAACGAGAAGGATCTACCTGGAATGAAGACCGGAACCATAATTGATGATGCAGAGGAACTACATTAAAAATTGGATGTGGAACCATGAGCCAACGGTGAAAATGGAACAATGAAAGTGGTTTCGAAAACCACCAGAGTGTTTTTGCACCGCTTTTGGAGGATAAGTGGTTTTAAGTGAGATGGACATGATACAGTTAGGAGGGTGATGCGTGGCATACTGAAACTGCTAATTTCACGTAGGTTCAAAAACATTATCCATTGGGACTAGTTAGCATGTGATAATGCGATGACCGTTGGATCATTCTAGGATCAACGACGGAGACTCGGGGTTTAAACCTTAAACCAAACCTGATGATTTATGAATCTGATTTAATAATTTGAGCACCTTTTGAGGTCCGTTGCTATACATATTGTGGGGCAAATACATTTTTTTGATGTGTTTTGTTTTAAAGAAAAAATTATATAAAGAGCAGAATGATAAAAGGTGTGGGATCGGTGTCACAGAACGGGACAACATATAAACAAACAAAAATTGACTAAGGCAGAGAAGTCTTTGAAGAATTCCAAGTGAGGTGATTGGACGCTCATGGTTAGGTCGCAACAACAAAGGTAATAAATGGACAGATATGATTCATCGTAAGATAAGCGGGGGAGAAATACAAATTGAATTGAAAACAACAGCAAGGACCATAGATCTGGACAGATCAACGGTGATAATCGCATCGGCGGAAATTAGATC
Organism: Pinus albicaulis; assembly: GCA_034641835.2. Taxonomy (NCBI): domain Eukaryota; kingdom Viridiplantae; phylum Streptophyta; class Pinopsida; order Pinales; family Pinaceae; genus Pinus; species Pinus albicaulis. The sequence goes on along the minus strand of CM076583.1, from coordinate 1,046,661,307 downwards.
GCAAATCATAAGTAAGAGAAATGGATGTTGTGACAGTGATATTGCGATAGCCAATATTGCGATGCGATGCGAAGATGTGATGTGATGTGGTGATGTGAAGGGACACGTGGCGGCACAATGGAATATCGCACATCAGCGATGCGAATTTTATAGCATATCACGATGTGGCGATGCGATGCCATGCGATCGATGGATGCGATGCGATGGATGCGATCGCATATTGCAATCGGGATTGGATGAGCTATGCATAGCAAGAAACACATGGGAACGCCGAAGCACAAAGTGTGATAAAGAGAGCGGACACGATGTAGATTGAAGCTGAAGCCTAAAAGTTTTCAAGTTCAGAAGTATGTGATTTTCCCTTTGTAAATCACATCGGAGAGCAAAGGAACCATATATCAAAGAATGATTGAAATACCGAAATGTGATAGAAAGCGGACGTGATACAGTTCAAAGCTAAAATCTAAAGGAATTGAAGTCTAGTTGTGTGACCCAATCAGATATCGCAATTTGCAAGCTCAAGAGGATAAGCACTCAAGAATCACGTTGGAAGGCCGAAGTGCGAAGTGCAATAAGGAAGCGGATGCGATGCAGGTAAACACTGAAGCCTAAAGCATTTCAAGTCTGGGAGTATGGGATTTCCTTTATTAAATGATTTCGGAGAGCAAAGGAGGATTATAGCATAAAACAAAAAGGAAATCTTGAATGTAAGAAAATATTTGGGTAAGTAATAAGACCCGACACTCATGCAGAATAATGGTTGATTAACCAACGAAAATTTATGAAGAAAAGGTTGAACGGGGGTAGAAAGGCTCGGGTAAGGACTCAACACAGAGAAAAGGGCACAATCGAGTATTTAGAAGAGCAGTGAAGGTTGAACACTACAGGCACGAGAAAAAGAGGTAGAGTCGGGAAAAAGGAGGATATGGTGGCACTGTTGGAAACAAAATAGCTGGGTCGAGTTAGGCCAAAATGACAGTTATGCAGAACTGTGTTGAATGTAATAGCAGGAACTGAAATGACTCTGACAACAACAAAAAAGACAAATGCACAAGGAGCAAAGAGATGAAAGGGTTGGGTGAAATATATTTTTTGTAACTGTAAATGTAGCTGTATTAATTATTTTCATTATATGTGATGCAAAGGCAAGTCTTCACTGGAAAAGAAAAAATCTAATTGATAATGTAATTATTGTATATATTGTTGTAACATCCTGAATATGCTGAGTGAGAAAATAAGAAGGTGGAAGGCAAAGAGTCATACCTGTTCATTTCATATTCCCATATGGAATGCAAACAAATATGAAGTGATCACTATAAATGATGTTATTTTCATATGCATAAAGAGGTTAGAGAGTGGAAGAAGAAGGAGCAGAGAGAGTAGTTGTGAAGATCTAGAGATGATATAAAGCAAATTTGAAGGCTGGAAGGACAACAGTAAAGAAGGAGAAAAATATAATTGATATCTAGGTAAATCAGCATACGATTTTATTGTACAGTGAGGAAGTTCGTGCTTCCATATCAAGTTGTAGCTTGATAGATGTCCAGTTGTAGCTGGCTGAGGTAGGAGCATCATGTAGGTTGCAGTCTGCAGAAAATAGATGGGAGTTGGAGATTCCTTGCATGTTGTAGATTGCAGAATTGAGGTAGTACCCTCTTGTAGGTTGGAGCCTACAAAAAATCAGTGGTGAGAGGAAGTTGGAGCTTGCCTTTGCATCACAACAATAACAAGATATGGTTTTCTCCCTTATGGGTTTCCACTTATATCTGTTGTCTATGTGCATGACAATTATGTGTTGATATTCTGTATTTAATCTGCTTAATACCTATTGCTCACTTATTAATATTGTTGTTCCATTTTACATTCAGTTGATCACAAAACGAAGATGTAAATAAGAGTAAAAGAAAGTTTTACAAAGATCCTGAATGCACTAAACTGATTCACCCCCCCTCTCTGTTTAAACTAAGGGTTCAACCATTGGTATCAGAGCAGGTTCCTTCTGTATCAGTTTAACAACTAGAAGGAGATCGTAGGTCCCCAAGATGGCTAGTCTAGAAGGATGCTCAACAAATAAAGCCCCTTTGTTTACTAGTACAAATTATGCCTTCCGGAAAATAAGAATGAGGACGTACATACTGTCTTTAGGAATAGAATTTTGGGCTGCTGTGGATTTGGGATATGCCCCAAAGGATTCTGACACAGAGAAACAAACCAAACAAGAATTTATAACTAATGCCAAAGCCATGAATGCTCTATTAAGTGGTCTGTGTCAGAGAGAATTTATCAAAGTAATGCACAAAAATACTGCTAAAGAAATATGGGATACATTAGAAAGTATCCATGAGGGAGATAGAAAGGTGAAGATGGACAAACTACAAGTCTATCGAGCCCAATTTAAAAATATAAAAATGAATGAAGAAGAAGATGTTGCCAGCTTCTTCTTAAAGGTGGCAGAAATTGTGAATAATATGAAAGCTTTAGGATAAACCATTAGAGAATGTGTATTTTTTCAAAAGATATTGAGATCTTTACCATCCAGTTTTAATCCCAAGGTTTCTGCCATAGAAGAAATAGCTGATTGGGAAACTTTGACCATGAACACTCCTGGAATGACAAGCACTGAACAGTTGTATAGAATACTAAATGCTCAAATATCTCCTATCATAATGACTGGGATAGGTTACGAAGGAGAAATCAGCAAATCGAAGGTAGAGGATAACCAGAATATCATTTTTGCAAAATCCCTAAAAGAAAAAATTAACTCTTAGCAATCTGAGATTATTGTAGCTATAAGACTAATAGAAGAAAGGAGCAGGGGGTGTAAACAGCTCAGAGATGAGATTGCCTCCATGGAGACCTCCGAGAAGGCAGACTTTAAAAGGAATGATGAAGCAGCTCAAAAGGGAACCACAGAAGCAGAAGCCAGCAAGAACTTGATGTGTGATGAAACAAACAGAAACAAGCAGCAACATCAAGAGACAAAGAATGAGAGGAAGAAGCAAGAAGTTGCAAAAATTTCAATTGTTCCTAAAGGTCAATTGAACAAGTTTGGAAGATCTTAAAGGAGATTCTTTCCTCCTATGAGAAATTTCACTTGTTTTGCCTGTCACAAACTGGGACATATTGTAGCATACTCTCAGACAAAAATAATCGATTTCAACCAACAAAGGATGCAGAAAATGAAAAGACTACCTCAAGAAATCAAATGGAGAAGACAACCCTTCACGAGATACACTAATAATTTCCATGGATATTGTTTTTGTTGTAACGAGTTCGGCCATAAAGCCATGGAGTGTAGAACGTATGGTCAAAGACTGATGTTTAAAACCCCAAGGAGATTTATGAAGAATGGAGAGTTCACTCGTACACATAATCCATTTAAAAATATAATCAAATGCTTTGTATGCCATCAAATCGGACACATGTCTTCCAAATGCCCTCTCAAAGAGTGTGGTCCATCTTCTCAGAAAAGGTGCCAAACAAATAGCTGCCTGCAGTGGAAAAATAAGTTGAATAAGTGTGACCTAGCTCTAACAGCTGAAGATCAGAAAAGCCAATGGTATATGGACAGTGGAAGCTCAAAGAATATGACTGGAGATTGAAGCAAGTTTGTAACCATTGATGAAAATAAAGTAGGAAATGTAACATTCAGAAATGATAAAGCAGGGAAAATTAAAGGAAAAGGCTTAGTTAGTCTGAATAATGGAAGAGGAGAGGCTCAATATGTACTATTTGTGGATGGGCTAAAATCCAATCTACTAAGCGTCAGTCAAGTGTGTGATAAAGGTCGTGAGGTCCTTTTCAGAGCCTAAGATTGTGAATTAAGATCAAGCACCACAGGAAATACCTTGATCAAAGGTGTTAGAACAAAAAGTAATGTCTATATATTGGAAAAAGAGAATGAAGCATGCCACATAAGAAAAATTGATGAATCATGGTTATGGCATAGAATATTGGGACACTTAAACTTTGACCACATCATCAGTCTGAGCAAGAAGAAAGCAATAAAAAATATTCCTACCATAAAGAAGCCTCCAAATACTATATGTAAATCCTGCTGATTAGGAAAACAGACCCGCACATCTTTTAGGACCAAAGATGAACTATCTACAAGTAGGCCACTTCAGCTTGTACACATGGACCTGTGTGGACCTTCAAGAACTAATGCACCAGGTGGAGAATCTTTTTTCATGCTAGTAATAGATGATTTTACCAGATTGAGGTGGGTGTCATTCCTCAAATATAAATCTGAAGAAATTGAGAAATTCAAGATATTCAAGGCATTGGAAGAAAATCAAACAGGATGTAAGATAAAATGCATCAGATCATACAAAGGAGGAGAATTCACAGACTATGATTTTGTAGACCTATGCAATGAACATGGGATAAAACAACAATTTACAATTGCAGGTACACCTCAACAGAATGGAGTGGCAGAGAGGCAAAATAGGTCAGTACAACAGATTGCAAGATCCATGATGCAAGAAAGTAACATTCCCCAAACCTATTGGGAAAAAGCAGTACACACAGTTGTTCACATTCTCAACAAAGCTCATCTTAGACCAAATTGGGATAAGACTCCTTACGAATTATGGCATGGTAAACCAACGTCAATCAAGCACTTTACAGTCTTTAGAAGGAAGTGTTTGATAAAAAATAATGATGAAAAACCAAGAAAGTTTGATGCAAGAGCTGATGAAGGAATATTTTTAGGATATGCATCCAAGAATAAGGGTTATAGGTGTTACAACAAAATACTGAAAAAAATTGTGGAAAGCATTGATGTAAGAGTTGAAGAAGATCTACCAAAAAGAACAAGAAACAGAAGCTGCGCCAATCCTCTAGATGATCATGAGGCTGAGAACCAAGATAATGATGAACATAGCAAGACAACAGAAGATACTGAATTAAACTCAAAAGGTCCCTCAAGATACAATCAAAAGAACCATACAGAAGATCAAATCATTGGGGACAAGAGTGTGGGAGTCTAGACAAGAAGACAACTTGCTGAACAGACAGAAGAAGTATACCTAGCCATGTTATCTCAAATAGAGCCAAAGAATTTTGAAGAAGCTAGAAAAGACAAAAACTAGGTAAATGCCATGAATGAAGAACTAGACCAAATTGAGAAGAAAAATACATGGGAATCAATTCCAAGACCCATGGGGAAAAATGTCATTGGCACAAAATTGATATTCAAGAATAAGATGAATGAAAAAGGGCAGGTAATAAAAAATAAAGCCAAACTTGTATGCAAGGGATATTCTCAAATTGAAGGACTTGATTATGATGAAACCTTTTCCCCTGTAGCCAGAATGGAAGCAATCAAATTGTTTTTGGCCTTTGCATGCTATCATGATTTCATGGTATATCAAATGGATGTAAAGTCCGCCTTCCTGAATGGAGATCTAGAGGAAGAATTCTACATGGAAAAGCCTAAATGATTCTCATTAACAGATAAACATCACTATGTGTGCATATTAAAGAAAGCCTTATATGGTCTGAAACAAGCTCCTTGTGCATGGTATTGAAGGCTGGACAAATACTTGCAAAAACAAGGGTTCAAGAAAGGAGGAGTAGACAACAATTTGTACATAAAGGCTAATGAAAATGAACTCTTAAATTTTAGTAGTGTATGTAGATGACATCATGTTTGGTAGCAACAAATATGAGTTAGAAAAAGGATTTGTTGAAGAAATGAAATCAGAGTTTGAGATGTCAATGATTGGAGAGCTCACCTTCTATTTAGTACTTCAAATTCAACAAAAGAACACAGGAATATTCATTTTACAAGAAAAGTACTTAAGAGAAATGTTGAAAAGGTTTCAAATGGAAGACTGCAAACCTGTGTCAACTCCCATGATCACTGGATGCAAACTATGTGCTAATGATGGATCAACATATGTAGATCAAAAAATTTACAGATCCATGATAGGAAGTTTGCTATATCTAACTGCTTCTAGACCAGACATTATGTTGGTAGTAGGACTTGTGGCAAGATATCAAGCAACACCAAAACAAAATCATTTACTTGCAATCAAGAGAATATTTAGATATCTACAAGGAACTTCACATTATGGCCTATGGTATCCAAAGGGAAAAAGCTTCACATTGACAGCATACACAGATGCAGATTGGGTCAGCTGTGCGGATGACAGGAAAAGCACAAGTGGAGGTGCATTTTATTTGGGAAAAAGTCTAGTGGCATGGCTAAGAAAGAAGAAAACTTCTATCTCTCTATCTACAGTAGAAGCAGAATACATAGCAGTATCTACATGTTGCACACAAGTAATGTGGATGAAACAAACTCTCCAAGACAGAAGGTAAGCATTGATGAACCCATTTCTATAAAATGTGACAATACAAGTGAAATAAGTATATCAAAAAATCCTGTACTTCATTCAAAAACAAAGTACATCCCAATAAAGTACCACTTCCTCAGAGAACAAGTAGCACAGAAATTAGTGAAGTTGGAATATGTACCAACTAAGGAACAAACAACAAACATATTCACAAAACCTCTTTCTAAAGAACCATTCAAATATCTAAGAGACAAGCTAGGGGTAGTGTTTGTAGATGTTACTCTCTAACATGATCAGAAATTAAAAGAAAAAATAAAAAAAGGGGCTGCATACAAGAAACAGGATCCATGCAGGAGACAAGTGATAGCCAATATCAGATAAGAAAGCATCATTCCAAGGGGAGAGCAGTGCATGGAACAGGTCCTCATGATCAGAGGAAATGAAAAGATAGAAACTACATTGGGAGATGTGCAACCCTTTGTCATTGATGTCAAAGGGGGAGGAAAGGCAAGCAAAAGAAGAAAGGGTCTTCTGAAAAGAAAGCAGAGGAAGTCCTGGAGGAAGCATTGGAGTATTTCCATCAATGCCAAATGGGGAGACTGTTGTAAATATTGTCATTGATGGCAAAGGGGCACAAAGGGGCAACACCAAGACAAGGGAGCAGATCAGAATCAAATGGAATTGTTGCAGAGAAAGAAAGTGAAGTGGAAGAGGCTACAAGAGGTGTTATTTGCTGGAGAATAAGACCAGACATTTGTGGGGATGAATGCTGGTGGAACAGATCGGAAGGTTCCGCTTGGGTTTACTATAGTCGAGTTAACAGATGCAGTGTAAAAGGAGAAGGCTCTACCTGGAATGAAGACCGAAACCATAATTGATGATGCAGAGGAAATACATTAAAAATTGGATGTGGAACCATGAGCCAACAGCGAAAACGGAACAGTGGAAGTGGTTTAGAAAACCACCAAAGGGTTTTCACACCACTTTTGGAGGATAAGTGGTTTTAAGTGAGATGGACACAATACAGTTAGGAGGGCGACACGTGGCATACTGAAACCGCCGATTTCGTATAGGTTCAAAAATATTATCCATCGGGACTAGTTGGCACGGGATAATGTGATGACCATTGGATCATTCTAGGATCAACGGTGGAGACTCGGGGTTTAAACCTTAAACTGGACCCGATTATTTATGAATTTGATTTAATAATTCGAGTGCCTTTTGAGGTCTGGTGATATGCATATTGTGGGGCCAATACATTTTGTTGATGTGTTTTTTTAAAGCAAAAAGTATATAAAGAGCGGAATGATAAAAGGTGTGGGACCGATGTCACAGAATGGGACAGTGTATAAACAAACAAAAATTGAATAAGGAAGAGAAGTCTTTGAGGAATTCCAAGTGAGGTGATTGGAAGGTCACAATTAGATCGCAACAACAAAGGCAAGAAATGGACGGATATGATTCATCGTAAGATAAGTGGGGCTGAAATACAATTGAATTTCAAACAACAACAAGGACCATAGATCTGGATAGATCAACGGTGATGATCGCATCGGCGGAAATTAGATCACAAATCGGAAGCAAGAGCAATGTATGTTGTGACAGCGATATTGCGATAGTCGATATTGCAATGTGATGCGAAGATGCAATGCGATGTGGCGATGTGAAGGGACACGTGGCGGCACAGTGCAATATCGCACATCGGCGATGTGAAGTTCATCGCATACCGCGAAGTGGCGATGCGATCGATGGATGCGATGCGATGGATACGATGCGATGCGATCGCATATCGTAATCGAGGTTGAATGAGATATGCATAGTAAGAAACACATGGGAACACCGAAGTGTGAAGTGCGATAAAGAGAGCGGACGCGATGCAGATCGAAGCTGAAGCCTAAAAGTTTTCAAGTCCGGAAGTATGTGATTTTCCCTTTGTAAATCGCTTCAGAGAGCAAAGGAGCCATATATCAAAGAATGATTGAAATATTGAAATGTGAGAGAAAGTGAACGCAGTATAGTTCAAAGCTAAACTCTAAAGGTTTTGAAGCTTGGCTGTGGGACCCAATCGGATATCACAATTCGCAAGCTCAAGAGGATAAGCACTCAAGAATCACATTGGAAGGCCAAAGTGCAAAGTGTGATGAGGAAGCAGACACAATGCAGGTCAACGCTGAAGCCTAAAGCATTTCAAGTCCGGGAATATGGGATTTCCTTTGTTAAATCATTTCTGAGAGCAAAGGAGGATTATAACGTAAAACAAAAAGGAAAGCTTGAATCAAGAAAAGATTGGGGTAAGTAATAAGACCTGACACTTGTGAAGAATAGTGGTTGATGCCACAATGATAGTTTATGAAGAAAAGGTTGAACGTGGGTAGAAAGGCTCGGATAAGGACACGACACAGAGAAAAGGGAATAATCGAGTATTTAGAAGAGCGGTGAAGATTGAATGCTACGGGCACGAGAAAAAGAGGCAGAGTCAGGAAAAAGGAGGATATGGTGGCACTGTTGGAAACACAACAGTGGGGTTGAGCTAGGCCAAAATGACAGTTATGTAGAAATGTGTTGAATGTAATAGTAGGAACCGAAATGACTCTCACAACAACAGAAAAGACAAATGCATAATGAGCAAAGAGATGAAAGGGTTGGGTGAAATATATATGTTATAACTGTAAATGTAAATGAATTAATTATTTTCATTGTATGTGATGCAAAGGCAAGTCTCTGCAGGCAAGGAAAAACTCCAATTTGATATTGTAATGATAGTATATATTGTTGTAACATCCTGAATATGCTAAGTGAGAAAATAAGAAGGTGGAAGGTAAGGAGTCTTACTTGTTCATTTCATATTCCCATATGGAATGAAAATAGCTATGAAGTGATCTCTATAAATGATGTTATTGTCATATGTATAAAGAGGTTAGAGAGTGGAAGAAGAAGGAGGAGTAGAGAGATGAGTTGTGAAGATCTAAAGATGATATAAAGCAAATTTGAAGGCTGGAAGGGCAGCAGTAAAGAAGGAGAAAAAAAGAGCTAATATCCAGGTAAATCAGCATATGATGTTATTGTACAGTGAGGAAGTTGGTGCTTCCATATCAAGTTGTAGCTTGATAGATGTCTAGTTGTAGCTGGCTGAGGTAGAAGCCTCTTGTAGGTTGCAGCTTGCAGAAAATATATGGGACTTGGAGCTTCCTTGCAAGTTGTAGCTTGCAGAATTGAGGTAGTAGCCTCTTGTAGGCTGGAGCCTACAGAAAATCAGTGGTGAAAGGGAGTTGGAGCTTGCCTTTGCATCACAACAATAATAAGATGTGGTTTTCTCCCTTATGGGTTTCCACTTATATCTGTTGTCTATGTGCATGATGATTATGTGTTGATATTTTGTATTTAATCTGCTTAATACCTCCTGCTCACTTATTAAGATTGTTGTTTCATTGTACATTAAGTTGATCACAAAATGAAGATGTAAATAAGTGTAAAAGGAAGTTTTACAAGGACCCTGAATGCACTAAACTAATTCACCCCCCCCCCCCTCTCTGTTTAAACTAAGGGTTCAACAATTGGTATCAAAGCAAGTTCCTTCTGTATCAGTTTAACAACTGGAAGGAGATCCCAGGTCCCCAAGATGGCTAGTCTAGAAGGATGCTCAAAAAATAAAGCCCCTTTGTTTATTGGTACAAATTATGCCTTCTGGAAAATAAGAATGAGGACGTACATAATGTCTCTAGGAATAGAAGTTTGGGCTGTTGTGGATTTGGGATATGCACCAAAGGATTGTAACACAGAGAAAGAAGACAAACAAGATTTTATAGCTAATGCCAAAGCCATGAATGCTCTATTAAGTGGTCTGTGTGAGGCGGAATTTATCAAATTAATGAAAAAAATACTGCCAAAGAAATATGGGATACATTAGGAAGTATCCATGAGGGAGATAAAAAGATGAAGATGGCCAAACTACAAGTCTATCGAGCCCAATTTGAAAATATAAAAATGAATGAAGAAGAAGATGTTGCCAGCTTCTTCTTAAAGGTTGCAGAAATTGTGAATAATATGAAAGCTTTAGGATAAACCATTAGAGAATGTGTAATTGCTCAAAATATATTGAGATCTTTACCATCCAGTTCTAATCCCAAGGTTTCTGCCATAGAAGAAATAGCTGATTGGGAAACTTTGACCATGAACATTCCTTGAATGACAAGCACTGAACATTTGTATAAAATAATAAATGCTCAAATATCTCCTCTCATAAAGATTGGGATAGCTTATGAAGGATAAACCAACAAATCCAAGGTAGAGGATAACCAGAATATCATTTTTGTGAAAACTGTAAAAGAAAAAATTAACTCTCAGCAATCTAAAATTATTGCAGCTAGAAGACTAATAGAAGAAAGGAGTAGGGGGTGTAAGTAGCTCAAAGATGAGATTGCCTCCATGGAGACCTCGTAGAAGGTAGAATTTGAAAGGAATGATGAAGCAACTCAAAAAGGAACCACAGAAGCAGAAGCCAGCAAGAACTTGATGTGTGATGAAACAAACAGAAACAAGCAGCAACATCAAGAGACAAAGAATGAGAGGAAGAAGAAAGCAGTTGCAAAAAGTCCAATTGTTCCTAAAGATCAATTTAACAAGTTTGGAAGATCTCAAAGGAGATTCTTTCCTCCTATGAGAAATGTCACTTGTTTTTCCTGTCACAAACTGGGACATATTGTAGCATACTGTCAAACAAAAATAATCAATTTCAGCTAGCAAAGAATATAGAAAATGAAAAGACTACCTCAAGCAACCAAATGGAGAAGACAACGCTTCACCAGATACACTAATCATTTCCATGGGTATTGTTTTTGTTGTAAGGGGTTCGGCAATAAAGCCATGGAGTGCAGAACATATGGACAAAGTCTGATGTTTAAAACCCCAAGGAGATTTATGAAGAATGGAGAGTTCGCACATACACATAATCCATTTAAAAATATAATCAAATGCTTTGTATGCCATTAAATCGGACACATGTCTTCCCAATGTCCTCACAAATAGTGTGGTCCATCTTCTCATAAAATTTTCCAAACAAATAGCTGCCTGCAGTGGAAAAAGAGGTTGAATAATTGTGACTTGGCTCTAGTAGCTCAAGAGCAAAAAATCCAATGGTATATGGACAGTGGATGCTCAAAGCATATGACTGGAGATCGAACCATCTTGTAACCTTTGATGAAAAGAAATATGGAAATGTAACATTCAAAAATGATAAAGCAGGGAAAATCAAAGGAAAAGGCTCAGTTAGTCTGAATAATGAAAGAGGAGAGGCTCAAGATGTACTAGTTGTGGATGGGCTGAAAGCCAATCTACTAAGTGTCAGTCAAATGTTTGATAAAGGCTGTGAGGTCCTTTTCAGAGCCCAATATTGTGAAGTAATATCGAGCACCACAAGAAAGACCTTGATCAAAGGTGTTAGAACAGAAATTAATGTCTATATATTGGAAGAAGAGAATGAAGCATGCCACATAAGAAAACTTGATGAATCATGGTTATGGCATAGAAGATTGGGACACTTAAAATTTGACCACATCATCAGTCTGAGCAAGAAGAAAGTAGTAAGAAATATGCCTACAATAAAGAAGCCTCCAAATAATATATGTAAATCTTACCAATTGGGAAAACAAACCTGCACATCTTTCAAGATCAAAGATGAACTATCTACAAGTAGGCCACTTAAGCTTGTACACATGGACCTGTGTGGACCTTCAAGAGCTAATGCACCAAGTGGATAATCTTATTTCATGCTAATAATAGAGGATTTTACCAAATTGAAGTGGGTGGCATTTCTCAAATATAAATCTGAAGCAATTGAGAAATTCAAGATATTCAACGCATTGGAAGAAAATCAAATAGGATGTAAGCTAAAATGCATTAGATTAGATAGAGGAGGTGAATTCACAGACTATGATTTTGCAGACCTATGCAATGAACATGGGATAAAACAACAGTTTACAATTGCAGGTACACCTCAATAGAATGGAGTGGCAGAGAGGAAAAACAAGTTAGCACAATAGATTTCCAGAGCCATGATGCAAGAAGGTAACATTCCCAAAACCTATTGGGCAGAAGCAGTACACACAACTGTTCAAATTCTCAACAAAGCTCATCTAAGACCAAATTGTGATAAGACTCCTTACGAATTATGGCATGGTAAACCAGCGTCAATCAGGCACTTTAGAGTCTTTGGAAGCAAGTGTTTCATAAAAAATAATGATGAAAAATTGGGGAAGTTTGATGCAAGAGCTGATGAAGGAATTTTTTTAGGTTATGCATCCAAGAGTAAGGGTTACAGGTGTTATAACAAAAGACTGCAAAAAATTGTGGAAAGAATTTATGTAAGAGTTGATGAAGATCTACCAAACAGAACAAGAAACAGAAGCTACACCAATGCTCCAGATGATCATGAGGCTGAGAACCATGATAATGATGAGCATAGCAAGAGAACAGAAGATACTGAATTAAACTCAAAAGGTTCCTCAAGATACACTCAGAGGAACCATCCAGAATATCAAATCATTGGGGACAAGAATGTGGGAGTCCAGACAAGAAGACAGCTTGCTGAACAGACATAAGAAGTATACCTAGCCATGCTATCTCAAATAGAGCCAAAGAAGTTCGAAGAAGCCAGCAAAGACAAAAACTAGGTAAATTCTATGAGTGAAGAACTAGACCAAATTGATAAGAACAATACCTGGGAATCAATTCCAAGACCCACAAGAAAATTTCATTGGCACAAAATGGATATTCAAGAATAGGATGAATGAGAAATGGTAATAAGAAAGAAAGCCAGACTTGTATCCATGGGATATTCTCAAATTGAAGGACTTGATTATGATGAAACCTTTGCCCCTATAGCCAGAATGGAAGCAATCAGAATGTTTTTGGCCTTTGCATGCTATCATGACTTCAGGGTATATCAAATGGATGTAAAGTCCACCTTCCTGAATGGAGATCTAGAGGAAGAATTCTACATGGAACAACCTGAAGGATTCTCATTAACAGATAAACATGACTATATGTGCAGATTAAAGAAAGCTTTATATGGTCTGAAACAAGCTCCCCATGCATGGTATTGAAGGCTGGACAAATACTTGCAAAAACAAGGGTTCAAGAAAGGAGGAGTAGATAGCAATTTGTACATAAAGGCTAATGAAAATGAACTCTTAAATTTTAGTAGTGTATGTAGATGACATCATGTTTGGTAGAAACAAAGATGAGCTAGAAAAAGGATTCGCTGAAGAAATGAAATCAGAGTTTTAGATGTCAATGATTCAAGAGATCACCTTGTATTTAGGACTTGAAATTCAACAAAAGAACACAGGAATATTCATTTCATAAGAAAAATACTTAAGAGAAATGTTGAAAAGGTTTCAAATGGAAGAATACAAACCTGTGTCAACTCCCATGATCACTGGATGAAAACTATGTGCTAATGATGGATCAACAGATGTAGATCAAAAACTTTACAAATCCATGATAGGAAGTCTGCTATATCTAACTGCTTCTAGACCAGACATTATGTTGGCAGTAGGACTTGTGGCAAGATATCAAGCAACACCAAAACAAAATCATTTACTTGCAATCAAGAGAATATTTATATATCTACAAGAAACTTTAGATTATGGCCTATGGTATCCAAAAGGCAAAAGCTTCACATTGACAGCATACACAGATGCAGATTGGGTCAACTGTGCGGATGACAGGAAAATCACAAGTGGAGGTGCATTTTATTTGGGAAAAAGTCTAGTGGCATGGTTAAGCAAGAATAAAACTTCTATCTCTCTATCTACAGTAAAAGTAGAATACATAGCAGCAGCTACATGTTGCACACAAGTAATGTGGATGAAACAAACTCTCCAAGACAGAAGGTAAGCATTGATGAACCCATTTCTATAAAATGTGACAATACAAGTGAAATAAGTATATCAAAAAATCCCGCACTTCATTAAAAAACAAAGTACATCCCAATAAAGTACCACTTCCTCAGAGAACAAGTAGCACAAAAATTACTGAAGTTGGAATATGTACTAACTAAGGAAAAAAAGTAGACATATTCACAAAACCTCTTGCTAAAGAACCATTCAAATATCTAAGAGACAAGCTAGGGTTAGTGTCTACAGATGTTACTCTCTAACATGATCATAAATAATAATAAAAAAGGGGGGCTGCATACAAGAAACAGGATCCTTGCAGGAGACAAGTGATAGTTAATATCAGACATAAAGCATCATTCCATGGGGAGATTAGTGCATGGAACATGTCCTCAAGATCAGAGGAAATGAAAAGATAGATACTACATTGGGATATGTGCAACCCTTTGTCATTGATGTCAAAGTGGGAGGAAAAGCAATCTAAAGAGGAAAAGGTCTTTTGAAAAGCAAGTAGAGGAAGTCCTGGAGGAAGCATTGGAGTATTTCCATTAATGCAAAAGGGGGAGACTGTAGGAAATATTTTCATTGATGGTAAAGGAGCACAAAGGGGCAGCACCAAGACAAGGGAGTAGATCAGAATCAGATGGAATTTTTGCAGAGAAAGAAAGTGAAGTGGCAGAGGCTACAAGAGGTGTTATTTGCTGGAGGATAAGACCAGACATTTGTGGGGACGAATGCTGGTTGAACAAATAGGAAGGTTCTGCTTGGGTTTACTCTAGTCGAGTTAGAAGATGCAGTGTAAAAGGAGAAGGCTCTACCTGGAATGAAGACCAGAATCATAATTGATGATGTGGAGGAACTACATTAAAATTTGGATGTGGTACCATCAGCCAATGGAGAAAACGGAATAGTGAAAGTGGTTTTGAAAACCACCAGAGGGTTTTTGCACTGCTTTTGGAGGATAAGTGGTTTTAAGTGAGATGGATGTGATACAGTTAGGAGGGCAATGTGTGGCATACTGAAACCACCGATTTCACATAGGTTCAAAAACATTATCCATCGGGACTAGTTGGCACACGATAACGCGATGACTGTTGGATCATTCTAGGATCAACGACAGAGACTCGGGGTTTTTACCTTAAACCGGACCCGATGATTTATGAATTTGATTTAATAATTTGAGCACCTTTTGAGGTCTGATGCTATGCATATTGTGGGGCCAATAAATTTTGTTCACGTGTTTTGTTTTAAAGAAAAAATTATATAAATAGCAGAATGATACAATGTGCGGGACCGATGTCACAGAACGGGACAACGTATAAACAAAGAAAAATCGACTAAGGCAGAGAAGTCTTTGAGGAATTCCAATTGAGGTGATTGGATGGTCACGATTAGATCGTAACAACAAAGGTAAGAAATGGACGGATATGATTCATCGTAAGATAAGTGGGGCAGAAATACAATTGAATTGCAAACAGCAATGAGGACCGTAGATCTGGGCAGATCAATGATGATGATCACATCGGCATAAATTAGACCGAAAATTGGAAGCAAGAGCAATGGATGTTGTGACAGCGATATTGCGATAGCTTATATTGCAATGCAATGCGAAGATGTGATGCGATGTGGCGATGTGAAGGGACACGTGGTGGCACAATGCAATATCGCACATCGGCGGTGCGAAGTTCATCGCATACCATGAAGTGGTGATGCGATCGATGGATGTGATGCTATGGATACGATGCAATGGATGTGATGTGATGGATGCGATGTAATGTGATCACATATCGCAATCGGGGTTGGATGAGCTATGGATAGCAAGAAACACATGGGAACAGTGAAGTGCGAAGTGCGATAAAGAGAGCGGACGTGATGCAGATCGAAGCTGAAGCCTAAAAATTTTCAAGTCCGGAAGTATGTGATTTTCCCTTTGTAAATCACATTACAGAGCAAAGGAGCCATATATCAAAAAACAATTGAAATACTGAAATGCGATAGAAAGTGGACGCGATATAGCTCAAAGCTAAACTCCAAAGGAATTGAAGTCTGGCTATGGGACCGAATCGGATATCGTAATTCATAAGCTCAAGAGGATAAGCACTCAAGAATAATGTTGGAAGGATGAAGTACAAATTTCGATAAGGAAGCAGACATAGTGCAGGTCAACGCTGAAGCCTAAAGCATTTCAAGTCCGAGAGTATGGGATTTCCTTTGTTAAATCATTTTGGAGAGCAAAGGAGGATTATAACGTAAAACAAAAAGGAAAGCTTGAATGCAAGAAAAGATTCGGGTAAGTAGTAAGACCCGACACTCGTGCAGAATAGTGGTTGATGCGGCAACGACAGTTTATGAAGAAAAAGTTCAACGCAAGTAGAAAGGCTCGGGTATGGACCCAACATAGAGAAAAGGGTAGAACCAAGTATTTATAAGAGTAGTGAAGGTTGAATGTTGCGGGCACGAGAAAAAGAGGTAGAGTCAAGAAAAAGGAGGATATGGTGGCACTACTGGAAACACAACAACTGGCTCGAGTTAGGCCAAAATGACAATTATGTAGAACTATGTTGAATGTAATAGTAGGAACCGAAACGACTCTGACAACAGCAGAAAAGACAAATGCACAATGAGCAGAGAGATGAAAGGGTTGGGTGAAATATATTTGTTGTAACTGTAAATTTAAATGAATTAATTATTTTCATTGTATGTGATGCAAAGGCAAGTATCCACAGGTAAAGAAAAACTCCAATTTGATACTGTAATGACTATATATACTGTTGTAACATCCTAAATATGCTGAGCAAGAAAATAAGAAGGTGGAAGGCAAAGAGTCATACATTTTCATTTCATGTTCCCATATGAAATGCAAACAGCTATGAAGTGATCTCTATAAATGATGTTATTTTCATATGCATAAAGAGGTTAGAGAGTGGAATAAAAAGGAGGAGCAGAGAGAGGAGTTGTGAAGATCCAAAGATGATATAAAGCAAATTTGAAGGCTGGAAGGACAACATTAAAGAAGGAGAAAAACAGAGCTAATATCCAGGTAAATCAGCATATGATTTTATTGTACAGTGAGGAAGTTGGTGCTTCCATATCAAGTTGTAGCTTGATAGATGTCTAGTTGTAGCTAGTTGAGGTAGGAGCTTCCTATAGGTTGCAGCCTACAAAAAATATATGGGAGTTGGAGCTTCCTTGCAAGTTGTATCTTGCAGAATTGAGGTAGTAGCCTCCTATGGGTTAGAGCCTATAGAAAATCAGTGGTGAGAGAGAGTTGGAGCTTGCCTTTACATCACAACAATAATAAGACGTGGTTTTCTCCCTTATGGGTTTCCACTTATATATGTTGTCTATGTGCATGATGATTATGTGTTGATATTTTGTATTTAATCTGCTTAATACCCACTGCTCACTTATTAAGATTTTTGTTCCATTGTACATTAATTTGCCACAAAATGAAGATGTAAATAAGTGTAAAAGAAAGTTTTACAAAGACCCTGAATGCACTAAACTGATTCAACCCCCCCCCCCCCTCTCAGTTTAAACTAAGGGTTCAACAATTAATGTAGGAATAAGAACGAAGATTGAATCTGAAACCCCAGAGTGCAGATCTGGTGCTAATTGCAAAGAAGAAATTATTCAAAGGAAAAGTAAATCCATCATAGAAAAATGGAGGAAAGCCACAAAAAATATCGAATCAAACTCAAGGTATGTATCCGAATAAAAACAACTCTATGATTAAATGTTTTTATTGCGGAAAAATCGATCATATTGCTAATGAGTGCAGAAAGAATAAATTTCATGAAGAACAACATAAGCATAAAAGACATACAGTTCATTTTGAAAATGAGTACCATGTTCAGGACTTCATATTTTTCATGGTAGACTTGGTGAGAATGTCGATGCAGACACTTGGTATGTCGATTCGGGAGCATCCACACATATGACAGGGAACAAACAATGGTTCGAAGATTTTAAATAAATCAACAATGGAGCACAAATCTATCTTGGTGATGATAGATGTCATCAGATCAAAGGGTGTGGAAACATTTTTGTTATTTTACCTAATGGTAATGTGAGATATGTTCATAATGTAATGTATGTGCCCGGATTAACAAACAATCTGATTTCTATATCCATGATTACAGATCGGGATCTCAAGGTTGAATTTTTTAAATCTAACTGTTGTATTAAAGATCTGTTGGATGGCATGAAGAATATTGCTTCAGGAATTCGAACGGGAGGTCTGTAAAAATTGGATGTGAAGACAACACCAAATCGAGCTTTGATAGCATCGAGTTTGACTACAGAAGAGTTGTGGAACCAAAGAATTGGCCATATCAACTACAACGACTTACTGTTACTTCAGAAAAAGGAAAGGGTAAGAGATCTTCCTATATTAAAACAAGTGCATACAGATTATGTTGCTTTTGCATTAGGAAAGATGCATAGCTAAGAATTCCATGTTCGAGTAGAAAGGAAAAAGAGAGACACACTTGAATTAGTGCACACAGAACTTTTTGGACCCATGCAAACAAAGTCATTAGGAGGTGCACTGTATTTTTTACTGTTTTTTGATGACTGCACGAAGTTTTCTTGGGTGTATTTCATGAGTAAGAAAAGCCACACCTTTGAATACTTTAAGCAATTTAGGTATATGATTGAAAAGAAAACAGGGAAGCACATAAAAATTCTCCTCTCTGATCAAGGGGGAGAATACAAGAAGGAGGAAATTACCAAGTACTGTAAAGACCATGGGATATTACAACAATTCACAATAACCCATACTCCTCAGCAAAATAGAGTAGTGGAAAGAAAGAATAGAACATTTGTGGAGTGTGCTAGGAGCATGTTGAAAGGTAAGGATATTTCGAATGGTTTTTTGGTTGAAGCATTGAATACTAGAGTTTATTTGAAAAATAGGAGTCTTACAAGAAGTCTTGAGTTTAAAACTCCTTTTGAAGCATTATATGGATTTAAACATGCAGTAAAACATCTAAGAGTGTTTGTAGGGTATTGTTAACAATTTAAAGCTTATAGATTATTTAATACCTCTACTAACAAGATTTTTGTTAGTATAGATGTCATATTCCATGAGCAGGTTTGTGATGAATCTAATAAGCGCAATGAGGAATGGGCTATTCCATTTTTGGTGGAAGAAAGTGAGGAAAGAGGTAATAGACAGGATCAGAAGAAAGAGGCAGAAGCAGAGAATCCAGATAAAACAATCATGATGAGTCCATCAAAGGAAAGTCATAATGGGTTGGAAGTTACGCCAATGTTCAGAATATTAGGTAGGCAGATTCAATTGCCTACTAGATACAGAGAAAATGCCTTTATAACTAGTATGATGAATTTTGTTGAACCTTCTAGTTATAGAGAGGAAAATCAATGTAGTGAATGGAAAACAACTATGGAACAAGAATATGAATCTATTCTAAAAAAAACACTTGGGAGCTGGTTCAACTTCCTGAAGGGAAACAAACCATAGGGTGTAAATGGTTGTATAAACCCAAAATTAATGTAGATGGAACCATATATAAATTAAAAGCTAGATTGGTAGCAAAGTAGTATTCACAGAAAGAAGGTATTGACTATGATGAAACCTTCGCCCCTGTAGCTAAACTAAACACTATCAGAATGTTGATTGATTTAGCTACTAAGAAACATTGGATGATTCACCAACTACATGTAAAATCTGCATTTCTAAATGGGGAATTGAAAGAGGAGGTCTACTTAGAGAAACCTGAGGGGTTTCTCCAGAAAGGGAAAGAACATTTAGTATGTAGATTAAAGAAATCTCTATATGGACTAAAACAAGCACCCAGATCATGGTATGAAAATATTGATTCATTTTTTCTGCAACATGGTTACAATAGAAGCAAAAACGATCCTTATTTGTATACCATGAAAGATGAAAAGGGGCGCATAGTGTTGATTTCTTTGTATGTAGGTGATCGAATTATTACAGGTGATGATGTTGATCTAATCAAAGAAATCAAACAACAAATGTTGGATATGTTAGAAATGAAAGACCTTGCTGAATTAAGATATTGTTTGGGTCTCGAGATATGGAGAGATTCAGGACAAACTTTTTTGTCCCAGAGGAAGTATGTCATAGGTCTACTAGAAAGATTCAGGATGGATCAGTGCAAGCCTGCAATAGTACCACTACAACAGACATCAAAATTCAGAGTGAGGATGACTCTAAAGAGGCAGATGCGACACTTTATATACATCTGGTTGGGAGCCTAATCTACCTAACCACTACCAAACCTGATTTGGCTCATGCAGTCAGTGTGATAAGTCAATACATGTCGAAACCACTTGAGAGTCATTGGAATGCAGCAAAAGGTTTTTTAAGGTGCCTACAAGGAATTGTAGATTATGGTATTATTTATACTGATTCTTTTGATGTTAGATTGATAGGATTTTCAGATTCCGAATGGCCTGGAAATGTCGACGATCGAAGATCCATAACAGGCTATGCATTCAACATTGGATCTGGGGTGATTATATGGTGCAGTAAGAAATAAAACACAGTTTCCTTGTCTTCAGCGGAATCAAAGTATCAAGCCATGTGTGCAGCAACATGCGAGGCAGTTTGGTTGCGGAGACGTCTCCAGGACATTGGGGAAGAACAGAGAGATGCTACAACAATCAGATGTGACAACTAGATTTCAATCAAACTTGCTAATAATCCAGTGTTTCACAAGAACACTAAACATATTGATACACAATTCCACTTTGTGAGGGAGAAAGTTCAATCAAAAGAAATTCATCTTGTATATTTTAAAACGTGTGATAATGTTGCAGACATTTTCACTAAGCCTCTTGGCAAAATTAATTTTGTAATGTTTAGGTAGATGTTAGGCATATTTGTGAACCCCTTCTCCATTAAGGGGGAGTGTTGAAGATAATGGAGAATCTCCTATTTTAGTGTGAGTTGGTTCACGAGACCTTAGGATAGGAATTGATTTCTATTTCCTAGGGTATAGTTCTAACTTCCCTAGATATTGTGTGCTATATAATGCCTGAATTGTATGGAGAATAAATAGAATTCTGTAGAAGCCAGACTTTCCTGGTTCAAACTCTCTTTCGTAGAGCTGACCAGAGGGATTGTTTAATAATCCATTCAGACATCATTTTTATCTTATATCATATTTTTTCAAATCATATCAATTCCTTTCCATTTAAGTTTGTCAGAATCATTTTTATCATATTTTTCAAATCATCTCAATTCCTTTCCATTTAAGTTTGTCATAATCAATTTTTTAGGATGTATTTATATTTCATATTATATACTAATTATTTTATTTTCTTAAATTTATTTTTATTATGTATTTGATATTTTTATTACTTTTAGAATTTTGGCTTCTGTGATCCATCGTTACAAGCTATAGAATTCTTTTGGTATAAATCACATGCAATGGAACATTTTCGATGCGTTTTGAACCAACCATTGTGGTTCATCATCAGGACTAGGTGAGAGATCAGAACGTTAAGTTTAAATAGATGTAGAAATGGCCAAAATAGCCGTTAGGCTAATGTCCAGTTTGACTTTGAAAATTGATTCATAACAGCTAGTTTTATTGTATTGTTAGATTATCATTTTTATTATTTTTAATTAATATATTAATCACCTATTTAATTAGTAGTGATAATATATATATATATATATATATATATATATGTGTGTAATTTAATTTAATTTAATTTAATTTGTTTATTTATTTATTTTTCTATTTATTTATTCAAATTTCTAATTTATATTTATTTATTTATTTTTAACGAGGTCAAAAGAAAACAATAACCAACAAGAAATAAAGAATACTTAGAGGAGCTTAAAAAATAAGGAACAAGAAAAAGGGGTTGAAACAAAAGTTAATCAAGAATATAAGGCAGGGATCCAACACCTGCTGATATTCCATTCATCATCTCTTTTAAGATTAACAGGTTTTTTTTCAATTTCTAAGGCCTCCCTTAACTTTTGATGATGGAAATGGTCAACCCTCACAATGAACTTAGTCTCTTCGATGCAAATACGATGGTTAGTCTTTTCTACAGCTCAACTAGGGTGGAGGAGCGAGATCTTCTATGTTTAATGTGGGCAGCATGCTCACAGATCCTTTGATTTATAGACTAATCTAGTTTCACTGATGTAAGGATTCACACAAGAACAAGGAATAATGTAGACACCTTTACCATCGCTAGGGTCTACTAGATCTTTAACTGGTTTTAGAGAGCTGCGAATTGTGTTAAGGGGCTTGAAGGACGAAGAAACCTTATGTTTCTTAAGGATCCTAGTAATCTTATCAGTTGTTCCCTATGTGAAGGGAAGGTGAACATTCGAAGGCTAATCACTCAGCTCCTTTTTATTCTTAGCTAAATGAATTTTTTCTGCTTTAAGGAAAGCTTTAAGGCCCTGCCACTTACTATAACCATTTTTACAAAATACATTCAAGAGATGAGTCTTTTCCCCTTCAAAGTGAGACTAAAAGAGTAAAATAATTATATTATATTGTATGATGATGATGATGGTGGTTAATGTCCAATGATACCAATATTTGGTCTATCGGACCTAAAGAAAAGATTTATTTAGTTTCATTTAAGATTTTATTCCTATTCTCAAAAAGCTTGGAGAGAAGCCTCCCGAGCTCACTATAATTTTGACATCTTAAAAGGCTAGGAAGGTCAGTATTGCAACAAAGATTATGAAATTGAGCTTTAATGTGGTTGTATGCAGGGCACTTGAAGAGGAAGTGATTTTCATTCTTGATGTTCATATTCTCAGAGAGATGGCAGATCCTTTCCATCCATGGTGTTTTAGGAACTGTCCAATGACCTGTTTCACTATCGAGCTCGTGAGATTTAATTCTAATCTTGGCTATATTAATTTTCTTCTTTGAGCTAGTTAAAGTAGATAGATACTTTTGATCTTGTAGGGTGGGGTTGATGACCTCCTTATAATATCTTAATTTTCTTTTAGCTTCTAGATCTTTCTCACACCACATTTTTTCTTTGAAATTAGAAGTAACAATTTTTTTAATGTTATTAATGTTCCGCAATGCAACATTATCATCGATCTCCCAATGGTTTAACCAGGCCTTGGTGTATTTATACCAACCTCATTTAAGCCTTAGGTGGTTTTGGATAGAATTTAAAGCTAGCTTAGGAATTCTATGGTCTTCTATGTTATTGAGCTTGTGCTTGTACAATAGAAGCCTAGTCATAGCTAGGCTCTCAATAGGGGAAAGACCCACTTATATAAGGAGAATAGGATAGGGTGTATTATTTTTAATTCTAAGGTTATAAGTTATAAAACGCTTCTAAGTTTGCTCAATCTTTCTCCAGGATTCTCTAGAGATGCTGCAACCCCAAACCTCACATCCATATAAGATAACAGGAGTGACTAAAGTTTCAAAGAGGAACTTCTTTCTATCCCAAATTACGAGGTTTTCCATTTTACAATTATTTTCAAGACCAAAATAAGCTTTCCACCCCCCATTAATCCTTTTATGAATGCTATAGTTCCATTTGAGCTTGTGATGAATATCAATTCCTAGGTACTTGTAAGAAGACACTTCCTCCAAGTTACTATTGTCATACATAAAATTAGCGTAAGTGTCCTTCTTGGATTTGATAATCATAACTTTTTTTTGTCAGTTTTAACAGATATGCCCATGGCAGAGAAGAAATCCTTAATAATTCTAAGTTGCTTATCAAGATTAGATGGGCACCTTGCGAGAAGAACAATATTGTCACCATAGAGAAGAAGGATGATGACTATCCTAGCTAAGATCATGCCAGCACAACCTGCTTCCTCTAAACAACCTTCTAGCTTGTCGATGTAAATTACAAATAGGGTGGGGGAGAGAGGGAAACCTTTTTTAACTCTAATATTACACTTAATATCTTTTGACCACCCCTCATTTCTCTTTAAATTGGCAATTACATTCTCGTATAACCTTATAGTGACCGCTCTTAGTTCGAAAGGAACATTTAGCTCTTTTAATCTATTCCATAGGTTGTTTCTAGGAACCGTATTGAAAGCCTTTCTAAAGTCCACAAAGCAACAAAAGAGATTGGATTTATCATTGCGGCATTAATCCATAATGATCCTAAGCGTAACGTGGTAGTCTGTTGTTGAGTGCTGCCTTCTAAAACCTGCTTTCCCTTTAGCCCGCTTACCTTCACTTTCAAGCCAAATGCTTAACTTCTTTTCCAAAATAATACCATATACCTTGGCTAAGAGAGGGTTGATCATAATTGTCCAATAATTAGAGGGTTTATTTGTATCTGCACTTTTAAAAATAGGGATAATGAGGCTCTGATTGCAAGGTTTAGGGAACCCTTGCTTGATTTCTTGGTTGAAAAGCTTGTGGATGTGGGGGATGAGGACAGGACCTCCAATTTTTAAGATTTATACCTGGTAACCTTCAATGTCTTTAGCTTTCCCATTTTCTGGGCGTTTAACCCCAAAATCAATGTCTTCTAATGAGAAAACTTCTTTCGTTGTGAGTAGGGTTTCAAAATCCCTGGCATTTGGAGATTCATAAAGCTTTTTAAGATAGGAATTCGAATCGTGTAAAGCAATATTATTATTATCTTTAGTTTTTCTAGTTATAATCTGCCTCCAAAATTTCTTAGGAGCCACCTTAGAGAGGTGTAAGAGATTCTATTGTCTTTTACGAATATATTTCCTTTTTTTCCTTTTAGTTAGGTCTTTGTAGATTTTTATCTTGTCAATTTTGAGAGATTCATCAACAGCTTCCTTAATTGCTCTCCTCGCACTTTTACAATTTTTTTCATACCATGGGTTGGTTTTTCTATTTCTTTTATTACTTGAGACTTCAACTGAGAACTTGTTAATAGAATATGGGAGGGATGTAGTTAAATTATGATAGAGGCCATCTATGTTGTCTATACTAGATAAAGGAAGCAAATTTGTTTTTAATTCATTTATAAAGAGATCATTTTTATTTCTATCAAAGATTAAGTTATTTTGAATATAAGGATTATCTTCTATGGGATCTCTATGCATCACAAAATTGAGAGTTATGACTAAAGGCGTATGATCAGAGTCAGGCTCGTGGTCGTCTAAGATGTAAAAACTTATTATTTCGTTGTATAAAGGGAGATCGGAAATACCATAGTCTACCATGATGCTGCCAAGCCCATGTATGCAGGTCATCTAGCTAGAATTGGGCCACTTCTTTATACCTTTGCAAATTATGAGATCCTGAGCACTACAGAGCTTGATTAGCTCCGACCCAAACAAATTATCCCCGAGGTCTTCAAAGCTCCTTTTGTACTGGATACCCAGAGTAAGGTCTTTGTCTAACCAAAGAGGATTGGGGTTGGAATGATTGCTTAGAAGAATAGATTGGTTGCTTGAAGTTTGAGCATTAAAGTCACCCACTAAAAGGATATTAGCTTCATTCCATAGGCTAGAAATATCATTCTCTAAACCATTGTAAGGACTATTTTTATCTAGATTATTTTTCTTATAGAAGTTAGAATTAATGGGGGGGAAATAACAGATTGCTATGTAGGTCTTTTTATCATTAATTTCAGTAATCTCAATCCAACTATATTGGTTGTAAGGGTCATTTTTATAAATCCTAGCATGGGGGGAGATGTTCTTCTTAATGTAGCAAGCTATTCCCCCAATGCCTCTACAAGAGGATCGCTTGTTCCAGGTAGACCATAGTGCAAAGCCATCTATGTTAGGCACCTTAGATTCTTCGTGCTCCCAAGATTCAATAAGCACTATAATATCAACATCATTTGAGATCCAACTTAGTTTGGGGCCTTTGTTCCATGGAAAGCCATGATAGTTCCAAGAAAGAATTTGGAGCATGTTAAATTGCTATTTATTACTATATTTTTGGATTCTATTTCGAATAATGGCTTTTCTATTTCTGATTATTGCCCATTTTCCTTCCTAGCTTCTTTTACCTTTTGAACCTCCTTTCATAATGCTGCTCGATCTTCTGGAATGAGATCTTCATTTATAAATATTCCCGTTCCTTTTAGACTTGAGGTCTTACTAATTATGTCATATTTATGGTTAGTAGAGCTCACCTTTATTCAGATCAGCCTTCCTTTATTCTCAGTTAGTTTCCCTAACCTTGTTGCTTCTATGAGACACATGGTTTCAATTTGTAATCTATTATGTAATTCTGTCTGGGCTATGGCTAAACTATCCTTGTCTACCTCCTCTTTCAAACCAAAGATTATAAGGTTCAAGGCCCTTTTGTTATGCTCATGGTCTAATTCGATTAATTTTTTCATTTCATCTTTAATTGGTTTGATATCTAATTTACCTACCCAATATTTAGGGTGAGACTGTTGTTAAATTTTTCTTCTATTTCTTTAATCATGTCCTTCATTTTAATTCTCTCTATATTATCAACATATCCTTGGTGGGATGTTTGGTTTGTATCTTGATTTTTTTTTTCTATGACCTGCAACCTAGTCTCCATTGCCTCCATTTTATTCTCCAATAGTTCTATTTTATTTTCTATTTGTTTTTGGATCTTGTCTTTAACAGATGTGAATTTGTTTTCCAGCATGGCTTCTAATTGGGTTTTTAGCTTGAATTCTATTTCTTCTCTACATTTCTCTAAAGACTCTATATACTCATAAAGGCTCTGTAGAGTAATTGTGCTAAGTCTACCTTTGGTAGTGGCAAAATTTTCACTTGAGAATTTCACCATAGACCCAAGTATTAAGGGAGAAAATTCACTGCACACCCAAGTATTAATGGAAAAAATTCACCGCAGAATTTTCACAGTAAACACAGGTATTAATGTCAAAAAATTTCACCACAAACCCAAGTATTAATATAGAAAATTTTCACCAAAAATTTCACCGCAAACCCAAATATTAATGTAGAAAATTTTCACCGTAGAATTCATGCATTTTGACATGTCTCATTTAAACTTGTCACAAGAATGTGAGATAAATTAATTAACCATTATTTCAACAAAAATAAATAAATTAATAAACAATATAATTTATTTAATTTAGATACAATTTTAGTTAACCTTAATTTTCCAATATCCTTTCCACATTTAATAAATACCATTTATTTTAACTTCCAATTTTTTTCATTATCCATCCCTCATTTTCCAAAAGCGATTTACAATTTCGAGATGGTTGTCAATCACATATTCAAAAGGACCATTTTAGTGAAATAATGATTTTTTCAGTACTATTTTGATTAATTTGGGTGAAATTTTTTTGTAAATCTTAGTTACAAATGTTAAGTTTCATATATTTAGATATTTGAGGAGTTTTTAAGGATTTTGAATCCATTTTCACCATTAAAAGAATAAGTCAAACAGTCTCAAATTTAAATTTTTAGAAAAAAGTACACGAAAAAACATAGATAAGTCTAATAATACAAAACAATATACTTGAGTGATTGTCAATGCATTCATATAATTTAAAAATGCATCTTATACCTTTGAGTAGCATATTGATTCTTCTAGCTTTAAAGAAGAGTTGAAATTTGTTTACGCTTGGTCTAACTAATAAATGAAATTGTTTTTTTCACGTGAATTTGGTGATACAATTTCAATTAAAATTGTGATTGTGTGTTGTTTAAAATTCTATTTTTTTAAATACATTAGTTAGTCTATGTGTAGACTATGCTTATATGACATAGTTTAACATATAGATCCTTACCCAAATATAGTAGAGGTTTTGTAACGTAATGTTTAACATATTAACTAAATCTAATTACATAAAAATAAAAATAAATAAGTGTATTAATATAATATAAAATTTTAAACTCCTTAGATTTGAACCCTCTTCATGCATGGTAGATGCGAAGTTATTATGTATTAAGATTGATATTAGTAATATCTATTAAGATATATAAATATGAATTAATATTGATAAATAATTTTAATAATATTAATGTTATGGAGGATGTGGCTTTGTAGGTAAAAAAAATAATCCTTGATTATTATATAATTATGTATTCATATAAATTAAAGGGATGGTAAATATTAATATGCATCAAAATATTTATTTCATCATTAAAAAAATATTATTATATAAGTTAGACTATGGCCTTAAAAAATCATATCAATTAACTAAATTACATACTTATTTAAAATAATAATAATAGTAATAATTAATGTTAAAATGAATCTGTTAGAATCTTACATTTTATAGGATGACTTGATTGTAGCTGTAATTTTGTACATGATATGTTGTAGATAATATTCAATTCTGTAAATTTATTTCAAAAAAAGAAAAAGAAAGAAAAGAAAATAAATGACAAACAGGGTAAAAAGTAGACATGTGAAAAGAAAAAACAATCCAAAAACCATGACAGAAAGAAAAATAATAAAAAATCCATATTAAAAAAAAGGTTAAGTTTATAGGAGTGAGAAAACTTAAATGCCACTCAAACAATGAAAAATGCATAAATCAATACTTAGATTTTTTTTACAAAAATGTGGTGCTAGTTAAAATGTCACATTGTGATAGGAGAAGTAGAATAGTTATGGCTAATCACAATGTTTAAACATGATTAGGCATTAATTGTGATTACTAGGTTAGTTAAAAAAATGATGTATTTAACCACACTGTTTAATCATGGTCAATTACTAATTAAAAAAATGAAAAACCATAGAAAAAAAAAATATAGGTCTGCATGTCAAAATGTGCCTTAGAAAATTAACTTAGGATTATAATGGTTAATCTACATTATCCAAAATTTTAAATAGTTTGGATATAAGGATTTATATGATGTAATAACATTATTAAGTTTGTTTTAACGAACGAGATACACCCTCGCCCGGATCAATGACGGGGGATCATTTTCGTGCCCCCAGAGCTCCTTCACACTTTATCCGTGGGGGGTGGGGAGGTGTCCAAAATGGAAGGAGCCACCAATCAACATGGCGACACCAAAAGAGGTCACAACCCCCCCTTTTTCGAAAATCATCCCTCCACTGACTATTCACTCCTCTAACCCCCCCCCCCCCCCCCCGCCTTCTTTGAAAATCATCCCTCCATTGACTATTGACTCCTCTAACCCCCCACTCACAACAACCTAAATAAGTGCATGCCATGACAACTTCCTGACCCAACCATTACCTCCACATCAGTCCATCCTCCTCCACTCATAATCTACCACCCCACCTCTATGGACCCCACCTCCCCAATTCCCTTCCATCAAACAATGTCCTGCTATCTTTTCCACTACCAAAAAAATGTTGCCACCTGGCATCCTCCCATCCACGTTAGCCTACCATTATAACAATAAATGACCCCACTCCCTTGAAAATAGACCCGCTCAAGTTGAAATGGTTAAGCACAATTTTAATTCATAATTTCTATATTAAATCACAAAAACACCATTCATCTCCCTTCTCTTTTGTTTTCATGACGAGACATAACCTCCAAGTGTTCCACGTTGTCCCAACATCCTACCAATTGCTAATCTACTACAACAAGAAAACCATCATCGGCCCCACTTCAGCATCCAACTTTCACCAAATTTTACAGGTAATCCTAGCTTCCTAAATTTCCTACTTTAACATTGGCACCCAAAGGAAATATCCCAAAGAACAAAGCTAAACCCTCCCAATAAAATAAAATTCAGTGCTTCCCCTACAATTGACATGGACCACCTACCATTAGTCGACCAAGAATACAAATTTGTGAAAACCATATGTGAGTTTGACTTGTACGAACTTCACAGTTGGTTGAATAAAATTCATTCGGACGTTAGAAATGAATTAGGCATGTGGTAGTCCATCGTGTCCCAATACATGTTCCCACAGACTCACCATTTCCTAGAACTCGTATCCTTATGCCAGAACATATATGTCCTAGCTAGATAGCCATAGTTAGTCAAAATGGTGAATTTTCGCTCACTATAAACTCTGACTAAATTTCCCAAATGTCGCGATTGCAATTTTCTAACTCCGTAAAACCACATTCTATTGATTGCCTCATGGAATTGTACAAAGATCTAACCTTCCCACAGAGAGCCAAAATTTTCAAATATTTTCTCCCCGCAGATGCACAATTACCAAAGAAACCCCGTCCCCCCCCCCCATATTCATCCTCCATGTTCCGAAACATGACCAAAAATATAATTGATATTATTTCATATATACTTTGTTACTACTTGTACGAGTGGATCGACGAGACCATTGTAGGATTTTTTTCAGTTTTTGCAACTTGTGAAAAGAATATTATTTATAGCGACATTAAGTTCATTGCAGAAGCCATGCATGACCAATTTATAGAGTTTCCTACTGAGGTATCTTTCGAATATACCTTTTTTTAGTTTATTTGTTTATTTATGATCAAGCAGTAAGGTTTCCATTTTCTTTTCAGAAGTTAGATGATTAAGGTAATGCATAATAAATCATCAATTGGACCTTCTTGATGAGGAAAAAGTCCACTGATTTTACCTTTGTAGATTATGTTGATTAATTTATTTACACAATTATTTGTTTAACGAATAGTGATATAAAACCTAGAATATGATCAAACATTCAAATTTTTTTACATCTTAGTGACTAGGTAAAGACATGGGATTGGCATTTATACCAAAACTATACTGAGATCAGGGTTTATGGGTGTGAACTGCGACCATACAGGCTTCAAAAATTTGTTCCCATTAGAATTTTCTCATTGGAATACATAAGGAAAATGATACACATGGATGACTTATACTTTTTTGTAGCTAAAAGGAAAGCACGATTTAAGATCAAGATCCATATTTGACCATTTGTTTGCAATACCAAAACGACAGGAAAAGATGCATATGTGCTACTAAAGAATATGAATTTTAAATTAAGCTTCACTTGGTATTATGATCCTTTTGGCATCATTTCCAAGTTACGAGTATAAAAAAATACCACTCCTTACACTCACACTTCTAAGCTAGAGATAGAACAATGCATGAAACAGAGTCAATGGGAGGAGAAGAGACTACAGGAAGCCAAAGAAGAGATCCTATATACAACTACCTCGCAAACCCCTATAACTGAAGAGAAAAAGAAGAAAAGGATAAGGGAAGAGAGTCTAATCCAATGATATAAATTAGAGCCAAAGAATTTTTAATATATAAGAAAAAACAAAAGACTAACTTGGCACCAGTTTTTCAAAAGGGAGGTAAAAAACAAGAAACCATAATTATGATAGGTCCACATGTTTCTAGAAGAGAATATGGCCTCTTCACAAAATATACCTCTTATTCAACCTCCAAATATCCTCCAGATTCAGCTCAAATAACATAATTAGCTGAAGACACAGCTGAGCCAAATATTTTATCCAAATATAATGAAATCAAACAAAAGAATGAAATGCTAAAATTAAATACACCCAATTCTGGAATTAAACAACTACCTCACAGCACATGCTTCTTTCAGCCTTTGATACAGATAAAGGAAAAATGTAAATTAATTTCTTGAAGCACAGGTTCGAGTACCAAAGACAATAGCAGATTATAAATAATCTACATTTTATTTTGATGCTCAAAAGATTCATCCAATTGACCAAATGTATATGCAAAAGAAAACTAGTGAAATGATGTAATCAACTTTGACTAATGCTGCCATGCTAGCATCCAGAATACTGTTAACATAAAAACAAAACTAAATCTAGAAAGGATTCATCCTTAGCGAAGCATACCAGTATCAAATCACTTGAAGACATGGTAATGAAGCTAGGAAACAATCCCAATGATGTAAAGGCAACAAAATAAATTGTGAGAAGAAATACTGTTGATATACCAACATTGAGAAAGTAGCTCAAACTACCCACTACAAAAGATCCACAGGCCAAGGAAGTTGGAGAAATAGAAAAGAAAAAGGAAGACATCTTCAACATAATAATTTAACAAAACAACCAGATTCTACACATGGAAGTATACATTGATAAAATTCTCAAAGAAAAATATTAGTCATCATAGTTGGCTCTTGTTGCACTAACAATAGTCCTCATTTCAGTTGCAACATCACCAAGAGAATCTACATCAATATCAACACAAGCATAGAATACTAATCCTTCAAGTGAGTTGATTAAAGCCATTGAAAATCTATCCATTCAAGGGCAAGACATTTCAAAATTAAAGGCCCATGTTCAGACTCTACAAGAACAAAATTAAATAAAAAATAGACAATTATTATGTTGCAGAATTATAGAAATATCATAAGCTTTTTGAGAAATTAGAATAGTTTGAAAGTGATTCATCCATGGCACATACTTTAGAATAGTCTAAAGAAAGTATATGGATAGAAACCAATGATACCATCACTGAAATATGTCCTTCAATCCAAATTATTTTTTAGCAAGAGGAACTGATACATAGATCCAAAGAAGTAGTGAAAGAGATAAAAATAGATTTGGGGCAGAAACCTCGTGAAGCAACAAAAAATATAAACATATTTAATTCTAAAAATAAAGAAGAATTAGAATATCTTAGAATTCAAGAGAGAACCACAACCATTTTGGAGGTGAAAAGGATCCATACAAAAAGGAACCTTATACTGCAATTTGAGAATAAATGTAACAATATCGAATCGAGCACTCAAATATTCCATAAGAACTTTCATGTGCTAAATAGGGAGGGAATACGAGGGCTAATTGGGATCAGAGACAAGCTAATCAACCTAAAATACTATAAGGAGGAATTATGCACTATTTCCCAATTATGCACTATTGCCCGAGATAAATCAAAATTTGCAGGTATAAGAGGGAAAATCATAGGGAAGGCATTCATGGAGGCTAAATAATTTGACTTATTCATCTTTCATGAGATAAAACACTTTTTTTTCATCAATCCTACCTTCCATAAGTAAACAGATGTAGATGAGTTGATAATTTTTTCTATTCCAAGTGAAGACTGATTGGAGAAGATACGTGAATTGATAGGGTAAAATAGTTTCACCTCCAACAACAAGACAACAATAAAACACTTTTTGAGGTCCAGTTATCAAGAGTTATCCTCAAGAATAGATCCAATAGCCACATTAGTTACATGTTTCCTATTATTTTTTTATATCTTTCTAGACATTTTTTTCATATTTTGTAAAATATCCTGACAGTTTCACTCAATATATTTTTGATATTTTTGTATAAATACTTCCAAATTCGAAGTATTATTGTTGTGACTTGTACAGAGAAATAGATTGTTCAATGTAAAGTTGTTCCTTGAGCTCAAGTGGAAAAATTTCAGTAATGCAGAAATATTTTTAGGATCCTCCGGTCAGACTTGTTGGTGATGTTATCTTCTCTTGTTAAAGTGTTTTTTATTTGTTAATTTATATGTTTATCTCATATTTTTGTTCTATGAAAAATAAAAATATGGATTATGGTTCTCAAACTTCTGTGGTTATCGTTAATTGCAAAATCCAAATTATCCACTGTATCATATAACATTAGTCGATGTTTCAAATCCCAACGGGGATCCATCTTCAGGACGAGAATGAATAATGAAATAATATGGATTTTTTGAAGTACACTCAATTCTGGCTTTTGGAGAAAAATAAAATTTTCAAGTGAAATCAAATAATATAATTATTAATTTTTCTATGTTTAATGGAATGTTATCTTTTCTCCTTTACCACATCACAAATCTCTTTAGATCTAATAAGTTTTCCTTCCTTGCCCTGATAAACTTATTTGTCATTGTTGCAAGGAACCAACATGAAATTTAATTGACTGCATTAGCCCATGGATTTCCCTTACTATTCCAACCAAACCATTTTAAAAAACCAAACTCTAAAATTTCACAACTAGCCTAAAGTCCTATCAAACCAACCAAGCTAAATCTAATGAAGAGATCCCTCTCTGAGTTTAGAAGGGCTAGATTCTAAGATTAAAAGTGTTTTTGTGGTTACCTTTTGGTTTCTTTCACAACCTTAAGAAACTATAGAGTGATAACATTCTAGCGAACATACCGGGGATGAACCAATTTCATTTAAATTCAATTTTCCTTGGTGAAATATTTGTTACGTTGCCTAAAGCTATTTATAAGTTTGTGACTCATAAATATATTTTATTTAAGGTTGTTTTCCACTAAAAAATTGTAGATATTCAATATATATAAATATATTGTAGTACACATGTCTTCTAAATTTATATACACTAGAGAAAACCCAGATCCATATCTTCTAGAAATTCTAGATAATCCTGAAAAAATAATTAGAAAGAAAAGTGAAAATAAAAGTGAATCAAGTGAAAGTCTTCTTCGAAGATTTAACTCCCTCCCCGATTTTTTATTTTTTTTACTTTCGAGGACATAGAATTTTATTTTTCTTTTAAATAAAAATTTGTAGAGCTAAATCTCATAAATTTCAGTACCTAAAATTGTTGTTGATAAGGACCTACTACCACTTTATAAGTCAGATCAGGCCAAGAAAAAATATCTGCGCCCTCAATCACCCAAATAATCAAATCTTTCTTCCATTGCATCATCCAATATTTCACAACCAATTTCACATGTTAGTGTTATTCCTCCATTAATCCCTCCTAGAAACTCTACACTTATTTCAATCAGTTCTACACTCAGTTCATCAACCATTCCTATGACTTCCACTACAACACATCCAACTATTATAACTTCCCCTTTCATACCAACTATACCCATACGTCATACTGCAACATATTCCTCTCATCCCCATATTCCCATCATGGATGCAAATTATTCTCCTCTAATTTTACCTGGGAAACTTAGTTCTATGCTAGAAGGTTATCAAACTTAGATACCTCAGTTTGATAGCACTGGACCAATTGGTGCTCAAAAATAGATAGACCGAATGAATGGTTATTTTTATTTACAATAATTTTATAAATATGATATTAGAATGAGGTTATTTTACCAAACCCTCACAAGAGAAGTTAAAAAATGGTTTAAATCAGTAAGAGCTGCCTCTATTCCAGATCTAACTCAATTTCATGAAAGTTTTCTTAGAAGGTGGGAATTCAAGAAAAACCCTCTATAGATCTTAGTTGGATATGATCGAGTATCAAGAGAGTTCCAGAAGAATCCATTAAATATTAGTGTGCGTGGTTCAACAATGTTTATAATTCTATTCCAACTATAATACAACCTCCTCCCAAACTAGCCTTGATGAAGTTTCTAGATGGTTTTGACCCTGACATGGCCTACCAATTTAGGGAAAGAAACCCTACCACCTTAGAAGAAATGTAGAGAAATGCAGTTAGTGTAGAAGAAAAATCATTAACAAAGAGAGCTAAGTTGAAAACTGAAAGAAATGTCCAAATCAATGAAGATCCAACTTCTTCTTCTTTAGACGCTAAGTTGGATACTTTAGTGAAAACCATGGAGAGAATGATGGATAGGATAAGCTTAGATGATATAACTCCTCCAAGACAAAACCAAGGAGCTCCTCATATTAGAAATCCTAAATTTCGAAGAAATACCCCACAAATTAAAAAAAAGAGATTAGATAGGCCTTGCTAATCTACAAAAAATTAGGCCTCCATTTCAAGAAAACTATGCCAATGAAGAAAATGAATTAACAAAGGTATCTGAAGACAATCAAAGCAATTTATTTGGAATAAATGAGATAGATCAAATATTCTTGAGCAAAGAGGAAGAAAACCAGTTCTTGTTATCACAACCAGAACAAGACCCTTTAGAATAGGAACCAGTTCTTGTTATCACAACCAGAACAAGACCCTTTAGAATAGGAAGCATACAAATAAGGATATAAAAATCATTTTATGGAGTTACATAAATAATATAACTTAAGGAGAAAGAAAGGCGTTGAGAATTCTCCTAACAAAACTCAGAAATATACTCCCACAACTAGTCAAACAAAAGCAAATCTTAAAAAATGAATCTCCAAAAGAATTGATATTCCTTTGAATAGTCAAACAAAAGTTGACCCTAAAAAATAAATGCCTAAGAAACGAGATACAAATGTAAAATAATTTGACAAATCACAAATATCCTTTTTCATTGAAACTGAATTTTCCAAAGTAAAAATTCCCATTCCTTTGACTAAATTGCTGACTAAAGATGTTTATAAGACTCACATCATGAAAGCTTTGAAACAAGGGACAGATACAATTAATTCAAATGATGATCGTCCTGAATTATTGTTTGGACCTGAGGTCGAAGGAAAATTCCAGGATGGAAGTGTTACACCATTTTCGATTAGCTTGAATATTCATGACAAAAACTTACATAACTCAATGCTTGATTATGGCGCTTCCCATAACTTAATGAAAAGAGATATCATGGAAAAACTAGGCCTATACATCACAAGACCTTATAAAGACTTATATTCTTTTTATTCTAGAAAATTTAGATGTATAGGACTAATTAAATATCTATGTATCACTTTAGTTAAAATACTAGCCAAAAGTCTAGTCATGGACATTGTAGTAGCAGACATAGTACATAAGTATGGGATGCTACATTCAAGATGACATGGTGTAAAGTTATAGGGTACTTTGTAAATGGATATGACCTATGCCACCATTCTTGTCTTTGGTCAACAAATAAATTTGTATAGAGAAACTTTGATGAAATACATGATCAATAGCCAAGATAAACCAAATAACTACACCCTATACTCTTTACATTCTTACTTAGATTCCTTCATTATGTACAATGAAAACCCAATTGAAGAGGAAATGTCACAACAGGAGATTGAACCCACAAAAAAAAACCAATAACTGTAACTCAATAACAAGATGTAGAGCATGATGCTCTTTGGAATATTGACGTTGACGGGGTTGTATGTAAAGATGGTGTAGGAGCTAGTGTTTTTATCATAAACTCATCAACCAATATGTCCAAGAGACATGGATATAAACTAAATTTTCAATGCACGAATAACATAGTAGAGCATGAATCTTTGACCTTAGGGCAAAAAATTTTAAAAAGGGAAGGAGAAAAAAGGATTTTTGTGCATGGGGATTTTTAGATAATTATCAAACAGATCAAGGGTGAATATATTGGTAAACATGCTACATTAAGAGCCTATAAGAATGTAGTTTTAGATTTTATGAAATGTTTCACTGAATATGATTTTTTTGTTATCTCTAGAAGCCAAGACATTTTAGTTGATGCATTGTCTATTTCAACCAGTACTTGTAAAATTCCTTTTCACCACAATAGGAAATAAGTGGGGGAAGTCAAATATAGGCTATTTGTCCCTAACAATGTAAGATATTGGCAAGTTTTCATAAATAATGAGGAAATTGAACTTTTTTTACAAATGAAAGATGAATTTGATTATTTAAATATTGACATAGATAATGATATTAATAATAATGTAAATAACAACAAAACATAAATGGAACTAAATGAAACTGATGATAACCAAGAAGAATTGAATGTTTTACAATTGAAATACAATGTGTTGCCAAGAGGATTAGTACCATTGGAAGAGGTTATTGATTTCAATTATGTGGCCAAAAAACCAGAAATTGAACCTGTGGGTGGTAATGTAGAAGACTATAACATTGGAATGCAAGAAAATCCCAAAATTGTAAAATTGGCTAAATACTTGCCTCCTAAAGAAAAGGAGAAATACATTGAACTTCTTAAGGAATTCTCTGGTGTTTTTGCATGGAGTTATGAGGAATTAAAACCTTATGATACTTCTATCATTAAGCACATCATCCCCATCAAGGAAGACCAAAATCCCTTTAAGCGAAAACTAAGAAGAGTAAATCCAATATTACTACGTCTGATTCCGAAAGAAGTGAAGAAAATATGTGATGAAAAAATCATAGTACCATTGAGGTTCTCATAATGGGTTTCTAACCTAGTTCCAACTAGGAATAAAATGAGTGAAATTAAACTATAAGTAGACATTAGGAATTTGAACAAAGTCTCACTAAAATACAACTATCCATTCCATAAAATGGATCACGTATTAAAAAAGGTAGTTGTCTCCAGTAGAATTTCCTTGTTAGATGGATTTTTAGGTTACAACCAAGTTCTAGTTCATCGTGATGACCAACACAAAACAACATTTACTACACCATGGGGCAATTTTATGTATGTAAAAATTCCTTAGACCTATGAATGTTGGGGCCACTTTAAAAAGAGCAATGGAAATAGCATTTTCTGATGAAATTGAGAGTTTCATTATAATATACTAAGATTGTATTTTTGTATTTTCAAAAATAGATGAAGATCATTTATTACATTTGAGAAAAGTTTTTGGAAAGTGCAGGAAATTTAGCATCTCTGTAAACCCCAATATAACTCTTTTTGGTTTATAGGAGGGAAAAATTCTAGGTCATATCATTTCCAAATAAGTCATTACAATTGATCCCAATAAATTTGAGGCCATACTTAAAGTCGATTTTTACACCATTTTTTGGTCATCTAACCTATTATCATTAGATGAACCCAAGTACACCATGGAAGACCAATTTTACCCTAAGTAAAATTGCTTTCACCATGTGCAATAACTTATTTGTTTATATTTCGTAGTCATATTTAACCCAAAACAAGGAAATCAATTAAATAAATCCTTATTTATTTGATTATTTCCTAGGAATAAGTTATTTAAATCTCTATTTAAATAATATTCCTAGTTAAATTTGACTAAATCATTTATAAATGATTAAATAAATCATTATTTATTTAACTATATTCCCACCATTTCCATAAAATAATAAATAAATAATTTATTTATTTATTATTTATAAATAAAGGAATTGACCAAAGTCAAAAATCCTTTTCCCTCCAACAAATATAATAAAATATTCCTAAAGGGTGGTTCTAGAATTTGTTTAATAATATTTTATTCATGCACCAAGTTCTAGATTGCCCTAATATTTTGTTATAAATAGAAGGGTTTTCCCCATTCATTAGTCACCTTCCATTGCATTAGATCACTCTGGATCTATACTTGGTCACATTCTCCATTTTTGCCTTGTGAGCTCCCTTTGAGTTCCATGTTTGTCTAGGTTTTCTGCACCAACAAGAGAGAGAAATTTTAGATCTGAAATGCTGAGGACTTTCAAGAACCCATCCCATTGAGGAGAACTGGAAAACACCTTTCTTGTTTTCCTCCCAGGTGCCCCTTTTCAATATGATATAAAAAATTCTTTTAAATACATTGTTCTTTTCTTGTCTATTGGATGCATGGAGCCACATTTTACTTTATCTGCTTAATGTCTTTTATGCTTAGATCTGGATTTGTGCAGCATTATTTGGATCACCTAATCACATATTTAAAGATATTTGACAGCCATAATCGATGTTAGGGCTATTTGTTATGTGTAGCTAAAGTGATATTTTATGACGAAGGATTCATACTAACAATTGGCAACTCCACATGGGTTTTCTTTTGCGACCACTATTATTTTATATATTCTTTCATATCCAGTTGTTTCAGACCCTATGGTTTCTCTTCAGTTTTCTATTTTTCCTATTTTTATGGTGCTTTTCACCTCTAAAACCCTCAAACATTAAAATTTTTAACTTCCGTGTGTTTCTGGCCCTATTGCACAGGTGACAGACATCAGCCGCAGCTGAGACGACAATTTTTTTTGAAATCTGCCGCCGAGACACCTGGATCTGCAGGTCGCACTTATCGGCCCAGAAACTATGACTTGGCCTTGAGGTCGCACTTTTCTACCCCAAACCTGTGACTTGGATTGAAAACAGCTCAGAACCTGCGACCTGCACTTTTTTCTGCAATTTTCCAACACTTTTTCTAGGTTTGTTTGAAGCTTCTGTAAGGGTTTTCCAGCCTCTGTCTCTGCCCGTTTAGACCTGTTTCTGATCTGTTTCACTCGAATAAGTGGGAATATTTCCCCTTAGGGCTCTAGTACCCTCCACTTTTTGTGGGAGAGTTTTCGTTGTTTCAGAAGTCTGAATTTCCAGAGTTTCAGCCTTATTTCCTTTAGATCTGATACCTCATTTTCAGATCCCTACAGATCATCTCTTATCCCTTTCAAATCACCTCATATAGTTTTTTTTGGGTTCATTTCTAGGGTCACCTCCCTGTCCCTCCTATCTTTAGTTGATTCCCTCTTTTGTAGCAGCAACCTTACCTTTGCCTCTTTGCTGTTTTCTGCACCTCTTTTCAGCAGATTTCTCCTTTAGATCCTTGTCCCTCCTGACCTTAGATCTATTGGCCTCTTTTTAGCATGCTTTGATTATATTTTTTCCCTATTATAGACTAGTTTTGAGAGACCCACCTTCTTGGGTTAGATTGATGCATTGTTAGCTGTTAATTTTCTGTTCTTTCAGTCTTATTTATTGCAGATTTATTTTCAGTTACGCAGCACACTTTTTCTTTTACTCTAAAAACTTATGGGTTTAAACAATTAAAATTAACGCACGCCACACACTAACCCTAAGTGAAGAAGAGCCTGGTTAACACCGCCTGGCAAATATTTTAAAATCAATTAACACTGCACCTCTGCCTTATTAGAAGAAAAACCCCTGTTTTTTATTTCGCCCATTGCGACCAAACCGTAGCCCCGTTTGGCACACCGTTTACACCATTGGAAAGCTCTCACCGAGAACTCAAATGGGTATCTGTTAGTTTTTCATTTTTTGATACTTCACTAGGACACATTTTATGCATGAAGGGTCTTTCCATCTCTCCTTCCAATCGGAATTCTTGACTTACAATGCTTGTACTTGGGGCACCACTTTCCCCCTTTACTTGTCTTTGTTCGTGTTGTTTTTCGTCATGAGACACACTATTGTACTCATGTTTTTATGGTCCCCCATCGGACCTTTATTGCGTGGCAGCACCATTGAGTCACCCTTGTTTAGAGCATCCGAGTTGAGTCATCATCCGTCATGGAGTCTATCTCAAGTCCCTTTGTACCCCGCTATAGCCCTCCATCCTTCATCGCTTGGTCCCTCTCTCGTGTTGCACATCATGGCCTTCAGCACCATTTTCACCTATCCTCCTTGATATTGTGTTAGTTGCTGCCAAGCCATTCATGCCCCTTATGCTCTAACAAGGGAAGTC
The DNA here is from genome assembly GCA_034641835.2 of Pinus albicaulis. Classification (NCBI taxonomy): domain Eukaryota; kingdom Viridiplantae; phylum Streptophyta; class Pinopsida; order Pinales; family Pinaceae; genus Pinus; species Pinus albicaulis. The sequence goes on along the minus strand of CM076583.1, from coordinate 1,046,620,144 downwards.
ATCCATCCACTACTCAGTATCCCCCATTTCATTATCATCATTAGTGTCTGTCTGGCAGTCACTCTACTATTTTCTCTCGTGCCTTAGTTGGGGTTCCCTTACTTCCTCACATATGGCGAACCTACTTCTGTCGACATCAACTCATTTACTCCAGAAGCCAGGTCTAGGGGGCAGTGTACCTTGGTTCGAGCCCTTTTCAGCATGATCGTGATATGTACACTTGATGGTCTAGTGATGCAGCAGTAGCTATTGGTGATTCCTGGGTGTGTGTGAGATGTCTCAACCCTCATGAGGGGGTGGCCCTGCAGGTAGCCCCCCACATGCCCAGATGACTTCTTCAATCCATCCCTTGATGTAGCTCCTCCCATCTGATGATATCGGCCTCAGCCGCTTGTAGCGCCTCTTCGATTTGCATGTATCAGTCATATTTTGTGAGCCCTTCCCCATGTGTAGGGGGCATTTGGGTGTACTTTTATTTCATGTACTAAAATATTATTGTATAAGTCCTGATGGTTATTCCAGGCACAGCATGTATGTGGGATTCATCATTCTATTTTTTCTGGCTCTTATATACGCCAGCATGTACTTCTTGGTTTGGTTCCTTCTTTACTGGACTTCCTATTCTTTGTACTTTGTCTTGGTGGGTATAGGTATGCCTCCCCCCGCCGCCTTTAGCACAGGTACCACTTCATAAACTAGAGACTTGTTACACCTGTAAGTCTCGTCTCCTCAGGGTCTAGTCCTTTAGCACATTAGACTACCTTACATTTCTCTCTCTCACTTCCCTCTTGATGTCTAGTGATTGAGTTCTTATAACGTACTTCGGTCATACGATTTTCTCCTAACACTCGTACACTTGGGGGAAGTCTGTTACACCATTTTTTGGTCATCTAACCTATTATCATTAGATGAACCCAAGTACACCATGTAAGACCAATTTTACCCTACGTAATATTGCTTTCACCATGTGCAATAACTTATTTTTTAATATTTCCTGGTCATATTTAACCCAAAACAAGGAAATCAATTAAATAAATCCTTATTTATTTGATTATTTCCTAGGAATAAGTTATTTAAATCTCTATTTAAATAATATTCCTAGTTAAATTTTACTAAATCATTTATAAATGATTAAATAAATCATTATTTATTTAATTATATTCCCACCATTTCCATAAAATAATAAATAAATCATTTATTTATTTATTATTTATAAATAAAGGAATTGACCCAAGTCAAAAATCCTTTTCCCTCCAACAAATATAATAAAATATTCCTAAAGGGTGGTTCTAGAATTTGTTTAATAATATTTTATTCATGCTCCAAGTTCTAGATCGCCCTAATATTTTATTATAAATAGAAGAGTTTTCCCCATTCATTAGTCACCTTCCATTCCATTAGATCACTCTAGATCTATACTTGGTCACATTCTCCATTTTTGCCTTGTGAGCTCCCTTTGAGTTCAATGTTTGTCTGGGTTTTCTGCACCAACAAGAGAGAGAAATTTTAGATCTGAAATGCTGAGGACTTTCAAGAACCCATCCCATTGAGGAGAACTGGAAAACACCTTTCTTTTTTTCCTCTCAGGTTCCCCTTTTCAATATAATATAAAAAATTCTCTTAAATACATTGTTCTTGTCTTGTTTATTGGATGCATGGAGCCACATTTTACTTTATCTTCTTAATGTCTTTTATGCTTAGATCTGGATTTGTGCAGCATTATTTGGATCACCTAATCGCATATTTAAAGATATTTGGCAGCCATAATCAATGTTAGGACTATTTGTTATGCGTAGCTAAAGTGATCTTTTACCATGAAAGATTCATACTAACATCGATCCTCCCAAATATAAGAGATAAGTTTAATCCTTCATAGGAAAAATACATTTTCTTAGGAGATTTATACCTAATTTGGCTAAGATATTAAGATCAATTACAAACCTGCTGAAAAAAGACATTGAAATAAGATGGAGCAATGAAGCCAAGAAATCCTTTAGTGAAGTAAAATCAGCTTTAACTACTACCCCTCTTTTGATAAGCCCTGACATTACTAAGGACTTTATGATTTTTCTTTTGATTCTGAGCACACTATTGCAACTATCATATTACATATAAATTGTGAGGGACATGAACAACCCATAAATTTTTTTAGCAGAGCTTTGATTGACACATCACTAAATTAAAACATTATGGATAAACAAGCCTTTGCTTTGGTCAAATCATTAAAGGACATTAGAGTTTATATCTTACATTTTCATGTCATTGCATTTTTCCCAAATGATATGGTGAAGGATATTCTCACACAAACAGACTCAGATGGAAGGAGATTGAAATTGATTGTTTTCATTATGGAATATGACATACAGATAAGACAAACTAAGCTTATCAATGGTTAATAGTTGGATAAACTGATGGTAGAGTCCAATTCTCATTCCCTTGATAGAAATTTTTTGATGCACTTGATGAATAGGAAGAGTTGGCGACTCCACAAGAATAAAAAGCCTTTTCTACCTCACCCTGGTATGTAGACATCATTTTTGTACTACAAAATTTATAAACTCCTCCTGGTTTAAAAAATACTAAAGCTAGATTTTTAAAATTGAATGCCATGAAATTTTGTATTCTATATCAGAATTTATATTGGAAAGATGCTAGAGGCATGTTGCTAATCTGTTTATTGAAATATGAAGTAAATAAATTCATCGAGGAATTCCATGAAGGATACTGTGGAGGACATTTATATTGGAAAACCAGAGGCAATAAAATTTTAAGAGCTATTTTTTATTGGCTCACTTTGTTTATAGATGTGCATAAGAGAGTCACCACTTCCCACCAATGTAAAATCTTTGAAGGAAAGAAAAATCTTTTACCCTTACAATTAAAACCTATCTCAGTTGAAGTCCCTTTCTAGTAGTGGGTTCTAGATTTCATAGGTGAAATTCATCCAACCTCCTCAGGCCAACACAAAGGGATCTTGAAAGCCACTGAGTACTTTAAAAAATGGATTCAAGATATCCCTACTAGAAAAGCCACATATATTGTCATTATCCAATTTCTAGAGGGTAATATTCTGTCTAGGTTTGGGTGTCACTATAAAATTATCACTGACAATTTTGTAGCCTATAAATCAAAGGAAATGGTGAACTTTTTTAATAGTAACCATATCAAACTAGGACACTCCACTACCTACTACCCACAAGGAAATGGATTATCAAAGCCTTCAAACAAAAATCTAGCCAACATAATGAAAAAGATATTGTAGGAAAATAAAAAGTCCTAGCATTAAAAGTGGATTAATGCTTTGTGGGTTGACCAAATTACTACCAAAATATATATTGGAATGTATCCATTTCAAATAGTGTATGTCGTTGATGCAAATTTTCCTACTTCACTAGGAATCCTTGTACTAAAATTATTTTGGGAAGGACAAGTGGAAACCAATGATTTACAGAGAAAAATCAACCAGACCATCCAATTGCAACAATGTAGAGAAGAAGCGTACAATAAGACTCAACTAATTCAGGAAAATTTCAACAAGATATATGACAAAAGGAAAAAATATGATGATTTCTAGATGGAAGATTCGTTGCTGAAGTGGGATTCAGGGAACGAAGATAAATTCAAGCATCGGAATTTTGATAGTTTGTGGAAAGGGCCATACAATATTGAAGGTATCGCAGGAAACAATTTATTTTTCTTGAAGGACTTAAATGAAGGAGGAATTCTTGGTGGACCTGTGGATGGAAAACTTCGTAAACACTACTTTCTTCTAGAATAAATCAGTTTCATTTTAGAATCATTGTATATATGTCACTTTACCTTTTTATTGTAAGAGTGAAGGAAGTTTACATCACAAGTTCAATCCCAGAGAGAAGGCCCTAAGCTTATGATGATTGGTTGCCCACATTTATAAATAACATTAGATGGATTAGATTCAGTTGCAGGATAAGGACAACATGTTGAATGCGTTAAGGCTACCGATAGTGTTCTTGGCACCTCACAAGGAGAGTGTCATCCTCATTGGAGCCACTATTAGAGTCCTATATTTTATACGATGAATTTATTACACATGATATGTTGTAAATAATTTTCCATTTTACAAATTTATTTCTAGAAAAGAAAAATAAAGAAAGAAAATAAATGAGAAACAAAAGGGGATAAAAAATAGATATGTGAAAAGAACCAAAAAAAAAATAAATAAATAAATAAATTAGAAACAAATAATAATAATAACCATATATATATATATGTAAGTTTATAGGAGTGAGTAAGCCTAAATGCCACTAAGACAATGAAAAAATGCATAAATCAATACTGAGATATTTTTTGAATAAAATGTGGTGCTAGTAAAAATTCTACATTGTAATAGGGAAAGTAGAATAGTTATGGCTAATCACATTGCCTAAAGGTGATTAGGCTGAAATAAATTTTGTTTATGTTAGGGAATAATCAATCAAACAATTTAATCATGATTATTAGGTTAGTTAGAATAAAGGACGAAGTTAACCAAATTATTTAATAGCAGTTAATTAGAAATTATAAACAAAAATGAAAAACCTTAGAAAAGTAAAAAACATATAAGCCTGCATGTAAAAATGTGCCTTAACGATTATCGCAATTTTTAAATGGTTTGGATATAAATTTTTATATGATGTAGTAACATTATAAAGTTTTTTTTTAGCGATCGAGATACACCCCTACTCGGATCAATGACGAGGGATCGTTATCGGGCCCCCCGAGCTCCTTCATGCTTTATTCGCCGGGGGGGTGGGGAGTGGTGGTGGGGGTGTCTAAAATGGAAGGAACCACTAATCAATGTGGCATCACCACAACAGTTTGCACCTCCCCTTCCTTTCCGCTCATATCTCCACCCCCCACCCCTCCGAAAAGCATCCGTTCATTGACTATTGACTCCTTTACACCCCACATGCTAATAAGCACTTGTCATGACAACTTCCTAACCCCACAATACTCTCCACATCAGTCCATCCTCCTCCACTCATCATCCACCACCTCACCTTTGCAGACCCCACCTCCCCAATTCCCTTCCATCAAACAATGTCCTGTTATCTTTTCTACTCCCAATAAAACATTTCCACCTAACACTCTCTCATCCACCTCAGCCCACCATTATAACAATAAATGACCCCGCTCCCGTGACAATGGACCCACTTCAGTTTAAACGGTAAACAATGGTAGTGCATAATTTCTATATTAAATCATAAAAAAACGGTTCATATCCCTTCTCTATTGTTTTCACAACCAAAAAGGACCTCCAAGTGTTACATGTTGTCCCAACATCCTGTCGATTGGTAATATACTCCAATGATAATTCCATCATCGACTGATGTAGGTGGGTATTGGTGGCCACCCACCTATTCCATTTAGACCCCCACCAACGGTTCTTTCAGTTTTTCACTTTCACCACAACTTACTATTTTTAGCTGGTTTTTGGGTCCTGAACTTTCGGAGCTGTTTTTAGGTCATAATGATCCATGTGGATATTGGTGGTCACCCACCTATTTCATTTGAACCCCCACCATCACTTCCTTCAGTTTTTCAATTTCAGCACAACTTACTATTTTTAGCAGTTTTTTTGGGTTCTGAACTTCCTGATCCATTTTAAGGCGCAAAACAATTTTTTTTGGAAATATGGGAGAAACTTGGGTATATAGAGCAATTTTTCTGACTCAAAAGTTGTAGTCGTCAAACATATCTTTCTAACAAGGTATTGAGCATTTCAAACAGAGGTCGTATGCCAAAGTTACGTCCCAGGGAAGATTGATGTACAAATTAACCCAAACGAGGCCCACAATTATGGCGCTTCATCTCCTACGGTTAGGCTTTTGGATGTTTAGGGTCTTTCATTATTTCTCAACAATAAATATGCCTTCGAGCCTCAATGTAACACAGTTCAAAGGCCTATAGCCACCACATCTCTTCTAAGAGATATGCTACTAGTGTGCTAGCTAGTTTATTTCCATTATGTCTATAAGCATATATATGTTATTGGATATTAATGAAATGAAATATTATTTTTGCTGCATCTCTGTGATTATGTTCATTTTTGTGTATTATTGCATTCCTTCATAAATCAAGATCAGTAGTATCAGGGTAGTATGCTCTGTCTTTGTTTTTATTTGTATGTCCCTAACAAGGTCATGATATAAGGAGTTAGGGATCCATTTTTTTGAACCCTTGGAAGATCAGCCTCGCAAACCCCGACGACCTCCCATGGCAGAAGAAAAGAGAGACAAGGGAGTAGGAGATCTTATCAAAATATTGCTCGAGGAGGACTGCGAGAAACAGAGGAACACGATGATTGATAACTTTGCCTAGATCCTTCAACGACTGGCCACCAGTGGCACATCTACATCCAACAACCACTCTGGAGGTGCCTCTCCTTTCAAGGTACAAGTCAACTTTGACATTCCTATATTTGAAGGCCAGATAGATGTAGACGATGTTCATAGATGGTTGAATTTACTGGAAGGTTATTTCTCTGTCCATGATTTCTTCGACCGAGAAAATATTATTTTTGTACTCCTCAAATCCACGCCCATGTAAAAGACTAGTGGGAAACCTACTGCGAGAAAATGGACGAGACAGAACCCTATCTCTTTTTAGCTGTACCACTTGGAATTCATTCATATATGGAATCAAGGAACAATATTACTTTGTGGGAAGCTATGAGAACAAGTACATCCAATGGACCACACTGCAACAGTAAAGGGATCAAGATGTGCACGAACTAATGAATTTGTTCCATGCCCTACACACAAAGCTGGGTATTAAAGATTCGAAGGGAGATTTTGTGCTCAAGTACCACAATTTCCTGCATAGATACATTCAAGAGGAAATGGAATTCCACAACATTTCATCACTTGGAACGACATATCGTTATGCCACCAAGATCGAGCAAAAATTTAAGTAGAAGAAGCGAGTCTTTAGATCCGCATATTTGAAGCCGGGGAAAGGTGCTCTCGAACTGTAGAACAAGGGTCAAGTCCAAAGTAGGGCGACTCTAAACAACACCACAAATCTGAATAAGGACATAGGGAAGTGGTGTGAATTTCATAACAACCCCACTCACAGCAAAAACAAGTGTCGGGAAAAACAGTCGTTGGTGGCCAAAATAAAGGCACCTGAATCAAATGCATGTTCTAATCCTGAGTCAGAACCAGAGAAGGGAAATGAGAAAGGAAAGAATATCATTGATGTGGATCCCAGTCCTATTGTTTCCACCACGAAGATCCAGGGGGAGGATCCCGATGATCTAGAGGAGGGAGAGCGCCTCTTCCATTCATAGATGTGGGTGAAGGGTTCTCCACTGCAATTCCTTATCTATAACGGAAGCAAAAGAACCTCATTTAAACAGAGGCTATGAAGCACCTTGGCCTACTGACCATAGGACACTCGCAGCCATATACCATTGGGTGGCTTCACAAAGGAATAGATCTACAGGTCTGCTGGTAGTGTCCCCTTTTGTACAACCTCAAGCCATTCACGGATGAGGTACTGTGTGATGTTGCTCCTCTTGATGTGTCTGATGTATTATTGAGGCGAAATGATGTGTATGATTCTAGGCCTTGTGTTGTTATTATTACTTTGGGACATAACTTGTACATGATACCGGAGGTAATACTCTCTCCTACCATTTCTTTGACTACTATAAAATAATGTAGTAAGATTGTTTCCAAAACCAATAAATTTATTTGCATTACCATTTACCCATTAGGAAAGAAGAATATTGTGGCCATGACCTCGAAACAGGGCTCCCCTGCACACCAAAAATAGATGGAGAAAGGCATGGAGGAATACGAGGAAATTTTATCCTCACCCACAGAGGTTCCTCTACATTGTCAGGTTAAACACTCCATTGATCTAACCCCAGGCATACAGCCACCTGATATTTCCATACTTCATGTGACCACATAGAGATAATATACACATGTACTTTCTAAGGTTGATAAAGAAACCAAATTTACTGAATGCATCAAGCATGTCTGCCTGTGGGTCATTGACATATTTGATAAATCCAATACCCAATTTAGCAGAATTTTCCTCATCTCATGGAGGATATCAACACAATGGGGACCATTGCTTCCTAAGGGGGGTGGGGATGATCCATGTGAACATTGGTGGCCACCCACCTATTCCATTTGGACCCCCACCATTAGTTATTTTAGTTTTTCATTTTCAACACAACTTACTATTTTTAGTAGGTTTTCGGGTCCACCCACCTATTCCATTTGAATCCCCACCATTGGCTCTTTCATTTTTTTAGTTTCATCACAACTTACTATTTTTAGCATTTTTTTGGGTCCTGAACCTCCCGAGTCATTTTGAGGCCCTCAATGACATTTTTTGGGGAAAAAAGGAGAAACATGGTTGGTTCTAGTGACCATGTTTCTCACTAAAAAGTTGTAGTTTTTGGATATATATTTCTAACGAGGTATTGAGTGCATCAAACAGAGATCGTATGCCAAAGTTATGTTCCCAGGAAGATTGATGTACCAATTTACAAAAACAGGACCCACAGTTTTGGCGCTTCATCTCCTATGGTTAGGTATTTTGATGTTTAGGGTTTTTCATTGTTTCTCAACAATAAATATGCCTTCGCGCCTCATTGTAACAAAATTCAGAGCCTTGTAGTTGCCACATCTCTTCTATGAGATACACTACCAACGCCCTAGCTAGTTTATTCCAATTATGTTTGTAAGCATATTTATGTTATTGGATATTAATGAAATGAAATATTATTTCCATTGAATATCTGTGATTATGTTTATTTCAATGTATTATTGCGTTGCTGCATAAATCTGGATCATTGACCCCACTTCGGCATCCATCTTTCACCAATATTTTCCAGGTAATCCTAACCACCTAATTTTCCTACATTGACAATGGAACCCAAAGGAAAGACCCCCAAGAACAAAGTGAACCCCCCCAAGAATATCCTATGTTGCCCACTGTAATTGACCTGGACCACCTACCATTAATAGACCAACAGTATAAAGTTGTAGAAACCATCAGTGAGTTGAAATTGTACGAACTTCACAGTTGGTTGAAGTAAAATAATTCATATGTTAGCGATGAATTAGGCTCGTGGGAGTCCACCCTGCCCCAATTCACATTCCCACAAACTCACCATTTCCCAAAACTGGTATCTTGGTGCCATAATATATATGTCCCCAACAATAGAGCCGTAGTCTGTCAAAATCGTGAAGCTCTGCTCACCATAACCTTCAAATCAATTTCCCAAATGCTGCAATTGCAAAATTCTAACTCCCTAAAACCACTTTCAGTAGATTCCCTCATGGAATTCTACAAATAACTGACCTTCCCAAAGAGAGCCAATTTTTTTGAAGTTTTTCTCCCCAAGGATGCATAATTACCTAAGAAATCCCCCCCATATTAATCCTCCATGTTCCTAGACATGTCCAAACATATAATTGTTATTATTTCATATATACTTGGTTACTGTTTTGAAGAGTGGATCGATGAGACCATTGTAGTATTTTTTTCAGTTTCTACAACAAGTGAAAAACATATTGTTTTTAACTACAGTGAGCTCATTGTAGAGGCAATGCATGACCAATTTCTAAAGTTTCCTACTGAGGGAGATTTCAAATATACCTTCGTTTTAGTTTATTTTTTTATTTATCATAAAGTAGAGAGGTTTCCATTTTCCTTGTAGAAATTAGATGAGGAAGGTAATGCACAATCAAACATCCACTGGACCTCCTTGGTCACGAAACACTCCACTAAGTTTACCTTTGTAGATTATTATGACCAATTTATTTGTCTACTGAACAACCATATAGAACCTACAATAGGATTATAAATTCACAGAGTTTTGCATCTTAGTGACTAGGTAAACATAGGGGATTGTTATTTATACTAAAACTATACTGAGGTCGGGGTTTGTGGCTGTGAATTTCCACCCTACAGGCTTCTAATTTTTTTTCCCACGAGACCTTTCTCATTTGAATACATAAGGAAAATGATACACATGGATAAATTACTCTTTGTTGCTACTAAGAAAAAGCAGAGTTGAAGATAAATATTCGAATTGGACCATTTTTTTTCAATACCAGAACAATAGGTAAAGAGGAAGATTTTATACTAAAGCAAATAATTTTGAAAATAAGTCTCTCTTGCTGTTATGATCCTTTAGGGAAAATTTTCAAGTTGAGAGTGGAACAGAGGACCACTCCTTACACTCACACTCCTTGGCCAGAGATAGAATAGTTCATGAACCATAGTCAGTGGTAGGAGAACACACTACAAGAAGCCGAAGATAGATCATATCTACAACTACCTCCCAGACCCTTTTACCTCAAGAGAAATAAGACAAGAGGTTAAGGGAAGAGGATTCTTCTTCAATGAAAAAAATTAGAGCCAAATAATATCTAATATATAAGAAAAATCATAAGACTAACTCAAAACCAGTTTTTCAGGAGGGAGGTAAGGAACAAGAAACCATAATTATGACAGTTCGACATGTTTATACAAGAGAATATGATCCCTTCACAGGATCTCCCTCATATTCAACCTCCTTATCTCCTCCAAATACAGCTCAAACAACAAAATTGGCTAAAAACACAGCTAGCCCAAATATTTTTGTCAAATATAAAGAAATAAAACATAAGAATGAAATGCTAAAATTAAATACATACACCCAAATGTGGAAGCAAACAACTACCTCACATCACAAGATTCTTTCAGCCTTTGATATAGAGAAAGGAAAAATGAAAATTGCATTTCTTGAATCACAAGTTCTAATGCCAAAGACACCAGAAAATTATAATTAATCTACATTTTATTTTTATGCTCAACAGATTCATCCAATTGAACAAATGTATATGCATAAGAAAACAAGTTAAATGATGTACTCAACTTTGACTAATGTTGCAATGTCAGCTTCCATACTGAAGGTATCAGTCAGCAACATACTGATACAATTAAAGCTGGAAAATATTTCATCCTTACCCAAGGATATCAAGATAAAATCACTAGAATACTTGGTAATCAAGTTGGGCTACAATCCTAAGGATGTAAAGGAAGCAAAAGAAATATTGAGAAGAAATAATGATGATATAGAAGCATTGAGAAAGCAGCTCAAACTTCCCACTACATAAGATCCATAGGCCAAGGAAGTTGGAGAAATAGAAAAGAATAAAGAAGAGATGTTCCAGATAATAATTTAACAAAACAACCATATTAGAGACATGTAAGTAGAAATGGAGAAACTGCTGAAAGAAAAACAACAGTCATCAAAGTTGGCTCTAGTTCCACTAACATTAGTCCCCATTTTAGTTGCAACAACACCAGGAGCATCTACAACAAACACAGACTACTAATCCTTCAAGTGAGTTTATTAAATCCATGGACAACCTGTCCATTCAAGGGCAAGAAATTGCAAAATTAAAGGCCCATCTTAAGACTCTGCAAGAACAAAAATTAAAAATAGACAATTATTATGTTGTATAATTACACAAATATCATAAGGTTTCTAAAAAAATTTCAATTTTTTTAAGGAGAGTCAGCCATGGCACAAACTTTGGCACAGGCTAAATAAAATGTATGGATGGAAACCAATGAGACCATCACTGAAATATTTCCTTTAATACAAATTAATTTTGAGGAGGATAAATTGATACATAGATCCAAAGAAGTAGTGAAAGAGATAAAAACATATTTGGGGCAAAAACTTGGTGAAGCAACAACACTTATAAAGATCTTGAATTCTAAAACAAAATAAGGATTAGAAAATGTTGGAATTCAAGACAGAACATAAACCATTTTGGAGGTAAAAAGGATGCATCTAAAAAGGAACCTTATGTTGCAACTTGAGAATGTAACAATTTGGAATGCAACATTCAAATATTTCATAAGAAGTTTCATGTGCTAAATAGGAAAGGACAACCAGGTTTAATTGTGATGGGAGACAAGAAGATTAGCCTAAAATTCTATCAAGAGAAATTATGCACTGTTGCCCGAGATAAATCAAAATTTGCAGGTATAAGAAGTAATAAGAAGTAACATCACATGGAAGGCATTCATGGAGGCTATAAAATTTGAATTATTCATTAGTCATGACGTCAACCACTTGTTTTTCATCAAGCCTACTTTCCAGAAGTACACAAATGTGGATGAGGCATATAGTGAGTTGATAAAATATTCTATTCCATGTGAAGACTGATGGGAGAAGATATGTGAATTGATTAGGTAAAACAATTTCACCTCCAACAACAAGAAAACAACGCAACATTTTTTTAGGTCCGGTCATCAATAATCATCCTCGAGAACAGAGCTAGCGGCCACATGAGTTTCAAATTTCATATTATTTTGTTCTATATTTCTAAACATTTTTTTGATATTTTGTAAAAGATCTTGAGAGTTTCACTCTAGATATTTTTTTATAGTCTTTTATAAATACTTCTAAACTTGAGGAATTATTGTTGGGACTTGTATAAATAAATGGTCTATTGAATGTAAAATTGTTCGTTGAGCTCAAGTGGAAAACTTTCAGTAATACATAAAGATTTTCTATCACACTTGTTGGCGAAGTTAACTTCTCTTCTGAATGTTTTTTTTCTCTGTTAATTCATATGTTTATCTCGTTTGTTTTGTTCTAAGAAAAATAAGAATCTGAATTTTTTAAATTCAACTCAATTTTTGCTTTTGAACAAAATTAATATTTTCAACTGAAGTTAAACAATAGAATTCTTAATTGCTCTATGTTTAATGGCTCTTCAGTCTTTTCTCCTTTACCATATAACAAAGCTCTTTAGATCTAATAAGTTTTCCTACCTTGCCCTATTAAACTTATTTTTTTGCAAGTAATCAACTTGAAACTTAATTGACTCCATTTCCAAATGGCTTTCCCTTGCTGTTCCAGCCAAACCATTTAAAAAAACCAAACTTTGAACTTTCACAACTAGCCGAATATCATATTAAAAAAACCAAGATAAATATGAAAGAGAGGTCCCTCTCTCACTTTAGAAGGGCTAGCTTGTAAGCTTAAAAGTGGTTCTTTGGTTACCTCTTGGTTTCTTTCACAGCCTTAAGAAACCACAGAGTGATAACAGAATCAATATATAAGTTAAACATATTTAAGAGAATATGTAACAACGTTATTAACCATAGATATTTGCCCCACTTTATCATCAATATTTAATTTGTAATAGTATTCGTTACAAAATTATGGGCAAATACCGTGACTTATCAATGCCACATGCTCAAAAAAACCTTAACGCGTTTCATATGATACATGTTCACATGACATTTTTTTTAACTTGATGAATTTAATTAAAAGGGAAAAAAACATAACTACTTTAGAAATAATTTTTTTACAATATCATAGCTTATTAGCTTCTCAACACCACATGCCTAAAAAACTACAACTCATTTCATAAGTCATGGGTTCATATGATATTTTTTGTTCACTTAATGAATTTAATTGAAAAGAGAAAAATTGCAAAACTATTTTTAAAACCAATTTTAGCCTTTGCTTTATGTAAACTTTTAATAATATTCTATAGAGGTTAAATTTCTACCATCCCTTAAAAATTATTTATAATTAAATTAAAATACCATTTTTAAGAATGAACAATTAAAAAAAGCATTTTAAATCTAAAACAATAACAAATTACCCTAATTTATTGAACTTGATGTCATTACTTCCCCTTAATTTTCTACCCTACCTATCGAGGTGATTCCTAGAACAACACAAAAGTATCCCAATCGTAATGCTCTTAAGTCCATTGAATTTCTAACTTATGTTTTATTCATGATCTATGTTTCCGAGACGCATAAACTTATAGAGTAAAATGAGTTTTCTTACCGTATTGATAACATTCGCAATTAAAAAAAAAACGTTTGCGTTAATCATTTTAGTTTTGATAATGATATAGTTTGCCTCGGTGGTTTTAGTTGGTAACAACTATCGAATTAGTTTTAAATAGTTTTTAAATTTTAATTACAATTATATATAGTTGGAATTGTTTTGGTAATAAAAACTTTATTTGGTTTTGAATCTTTTTTAATCATTTTTGACTGGTTTAAGTTGAATAGTTTGGATAACGAGAATCATATTTATTTTTGAATTGTCTTTGCATTAATTATTAGTTTTAATAAATTTTTTAATAGTTTTGATTTATTTTTGGATGATTCTAATTTTTTTTAATAATGATATTGATAATGAAAATTATTACTTTAATTTCATTTTTGATATAAAAAGTTTTTAATTGAATTTATTTTTATTTTTATTTTTTAAAATAATTTTTTTATTTAATTTAATTTTTAATGTTTATTTTGATTCTAGTTTTGATATTGAAAATTATTATTTATTTATGGTGTTGTTTAATTATTATATGTTTTGGAGTTTTTGGCTAGACTTTAGTGAAACAAATTTTTTTGTTAAATTTTGAATTTTTCTAGTTTACAATATATTTTTTATTAGAAATTGTAAGGAGTTAAAAGAATTTTGTTATGGAGAAGTTCCTCAAGCATATGTGGGGAAACGAGTTGGGTAGAAAAAAGTATTATGTTGAGGAATTCAAACTTACTTATGATCTTCAACAAAAAGTGCACATTGGCGCTAACACTCTCAAGAGAGAAAATATTCTTGCTTCTTAGTTAAGAACTAAATTTCATAAACTTTGGTTGTGAGAGAGGATGGTATAAAATACCTAAAGAAACTTGGGAAGAAAGAGTGTACATTTTTTTTTACTTTTGAAGAAGTGGAATCGGAAAAACATTTCATTTTGTAATATGATGCTTTTAGGAACATCAAGGATAGTTATGACAATATGTTAGCAATGGTTTGATGACACTGAGGGGATTGTTAGAAGTATGGAGTAGCTCATCATCAATTTGAATAAGAAAATGAGTGAATTGCAAAGGAAGAAAGCATGGATACTTGTGGTCCCATAGGCTAATTTTTAGTCTCTTGGATGTGAAAATCACAATCATTTATTCACTCATTATGAATTGTGGAGATTTCACAACTCAAACTTTAAATTTAAATAAATTATTAGCCCATTTTGAACAAATTCCATAGGAAAATATGTAAAAAAAACCTTTAAAATATATAGTATATAGACTAGGACTTTATTTTGATAACAAAAACCATTATTTGTTTTGATAACAAGAACTACAATGCTAATGTGAATCATTATTTAGTTTTAATTATGAATATCTAATGAGATTTATTATTTAGCTTCTAATTAGATAAGTAAAACTTGTAATAATAAGAACCATCTTTAAAGAATAAGAAATATTTTGTTTCAATTTTTCTAGATCTTTCAAAATGAGCTTTTATAATCGAAATTTTGTGCTTGATAACAATGCATCTAATCTCTTAAGTAAATGATTAAATTTTGATATTGCGCCCAAAAAAATCCTTTGAAGATATTATATATGGTGTTGAGTTGAGCATTAAATATTTTCTAGACAACACTAAAGAGATCATTAGGAATGACTTAGTTGTTTTCTTTAGAAGGGCTAAATATCCTAAGGGAAACATTAGTAAGTATGAGTTCCTCTCGTTGATGTCCCTTAATAATAATTTACAAATTGTCATTATAAAAGAATATAATGGTGGATCCATTGTCAATATACACAAGGTGGATTATATTTATAACATGTTGGATCATTTGAACGACATTGGGAGTTATAAGAAGCTTAATCAGAATCCACTTAAGAAAATTTCTAGGGAATTCGTAGCAGCCATCCATTTTGATAGAAACCTCAACCTCATTAACAAAAAGTTGATTGAGAGGAATCCCTTCACACCTAGAATATATGACCTCCCCAAGCTTCATAAATAATGGGTCTCTTTGAGACCAATTATCAACGATGTAGGTGGGCCCACATACTTCTAGCCAAGCACCTAGCCTAAAAGCTCAAACCCCTCATGGGCCTCACCAACTCCTTTGTAAAATACTCTGATTCCTTTGTCAATGACATTAAGGGAATTAATATCAATCCCTATGATATTCTAGTGAGTTTTGATATGGTTTCTTTGTTCACAAAAATCCCCATTAATGAATCCAATATCTTATTAATATTATAATTGACCTTGACACAACCAAGTTAGTTGATTTTTTCCTGAATTGGTTGCAAAAAATTTCATGGAGGATTTTGAGACCAAAGTGTTGGATTCTTCCACTTTATGTTTGAAGCTTTGTAAAAGCTTAATTTAATACATCTTTATTGTTTGGACATATGGGCATGATAAGTTAGATTTATTCCTGCAGCATTCTAATAACAAATCAAACTTCATCAAGTTTACTATGGTAGTTGAGGTTAATTCCAGTCTCTTGTTTCTAGATGTCCTTATATATAAGAAATAATATGGCTTGATTTATCAATAGGTTTCTTGTGAGAGTAAACACATGGAGAAATACCTCCACATTGACTCCCATCATCATCTAACCCAAAAAATTAGTGTTTTGAAGACCTTAGCCACTTGTGCATTAAGGGTTTCTAATGATAATCGCCTTAAAGAAGAAAAGGAATACCTCCTTCAAGCATTTGTACATAATGGTTATAAGAAACCATAAGGCCTTAAGGCTTTCCTAAAATCCGACAATGGTGCTTGATCTATGCACAACCCTAATGACCCAATTTCTTATGTTCAACTTCCCTTTATATAGAGAACCTCTAATAATATTTTCCTCATTTTAAGAAAGAATTAGGTTTCCACTCCCTTCAAGCTTTTGAACACCATCGATAGCTACTTTAGATTTTCCAAATCATAGAGATGATGGATAAAAAACCAGTAAGAATTGGATTTGGACCCTTTCTTCTCATTTTTCTTCCTCTTAAATCATCTGTGAAATTTGTTTCTCTTTCCATGGTCCTTTCATTTCCTTCTCTATTTTCTATTGGTTTTCTGGTTTGCTTATCTTGTTTTGGTCTAAATTATTTTCTTTTTTATTAAAATTTGTTTGTTTTTATTTTATAATTACCTTTCCTATTAGTGATATTAATGTAATAATTCTGAGAATATATATATATTTCCTTATTAAAACTGAATTTTTAATGTGATCAGATAACATTTTAATTTATCATATACATATATTTATTTATATTATAACATTTATTTATTTACATTATAATATTTATTTTATATTTATTTACATTATAATCTCTGTTTGATATTTAAGGTTATAATGTAGGAATTTAGAGGGAAGTTCCTTAGATCAAAAACCAAAGGTCACTGCTTACAAACGGATCACAACCTAGTACACCAATATTTAGCGTGGTTAAGATCCTCAAAGAGGGAAATACTCTACGACCTAAGATGACGCAACCACTTCAGACAATTTATTATAAAGAAAAAAATTTACATAAGCTTCTCTCATAAACGGTCACCGAACAAATTCCCCTCCATGCTCTTTAATAAAGATCATAGACTAGTCGGGTGTTAAGCCATGGATCAAGTGTTGGTATTACCGAGGAGAGAATGAATTGTCAGATCACTACATATCCTGACCATAATATTATAAGTTACAAAAGTACATAGTAAAGAAACACACTTTTTCTAACTCTATGTTAGACCAAGCTATACTTAACTATTTCCTATGTGTCCGAATATCCTAACATCCCCCGTTAAGAACAACTTGGGATACAATTAAAGGATTTACAAAGGTGACACAATAGGAGAAGGAAGGAGGCATTAAATCTTATCCCCCCTTAATGATAAATTTCCTTAACTCAAAGAATATATCGAACTTTGGTAAACTTCGCTTCTGTTGATTATAGAGTTCACCCTTAACATTTTAATTAAAGTCATGCAGAGCAAAGCACCCGATAGCATTACTCATGGCTAAAGTTTGAAGCCGGCTAAGAAGAAATAGCGCTAAGCTTTGTCATGTGCGAGAAAAGGATAAGCACATTTCTTTAATAGAGCAGAAATATATAAGGACTTTTAACATTAGCCGAGTGAAGATATAAAAAAGGAGCAGAGGGAAAGAATATAAAATGGGGGCCACATTCACTTTATACACGCTGGAGAGGGAGTCTGCAAGTATAATTCCGGGGGGGTCACGAAGCGAAGGAGCAAGGCGGAGCCTTAACCCCCAGAAATTTGATGACGTGTCAAGAGGATCGACAGGGGGCGAGTATTATACGGAGAATTAAAACATGGGTTCTAAAGATACCTTAATATGCATTTCACGTCCCTCGATGGCTGTGTTCTGAAGCAGAGCTGTCACCACGATGAAAAGGTAAGGCAAGTTCTTAGGATATCCAGTACTGAGGCCTGTACTGGTATTTAACCCGACACGAGGTGTTTACCTACCAGAATTCTAACACCCAATTCATACACACCGCGTGTCTCACTGTCAGTGTCCTTACGGCGCTTACCCCACTTGCTTCACCACTCCACCTTTTCCAGAGCTCCCTCAGTTCTATATAATGGTCCTCTGTCTTTTACTGCAGTAAAATACTCAGGTTTTCGACTATGATATAGAAAAAAAGTGGGAGCCCAGTATTAGGTCTGCTTAGTCACTGTCAGTACCCCCGAATCGCTTTCCTGAGAAAATTTCCTACTGCGCAGGTATTCCGTCCCTCATATTCCCTTTGGTTTCCCTTTTTTTTTTAAATTTTCATGTTGCTCATTGGTAAGGTCATAACCAAGAAGTCAGAGTTGGAGACTCCCCAAGTCCGTGAAACCAGAAATCCTCCAGGGTTTGAACCTTTCTTAGACCGATATGCCAACATCTGCGACCCACAGTATCCATTTCCCATTGGTAGTATCAAGCCTGATATTTTTAGGAGACATGTCGAAAACAGGGATAGATATCGGGTGGTTCTATCGGGTCTGTATCATCAAGTTACCCCTCCAATTTATCCAGTGGTCGAATTTATTTGTTGGCTGTAGGACGCTTACGACGAACGTTGGGGCATGTTCCTCACAGCCCAAGGGAATAAGATATTCACCCTTTCCCTAGATATTATCAGAAAATCCCTTCATTTTCCTACCAGTTCAAACTATGTCAGTTTTAGTGAAGTTACTCTAACCCCTCAATTTGAAAAATTTCCATGGAAGCAGCAGGGTGATTTCATCGCCTCCATAACCGATGATCAGACCATAGCCCTCCCTTCTGTAGAGTCATTCCCCCTGAGTCTGTTCAAAGAAGAAGTCCAGCCTATCCTTGCTCTCATCGCAGGTTTATTAAGTGTGGATGGTTTGTGGAAAACCTCCAGGGGATGTGTTGCTTTCTTATGGTTAATGTCTCAAACCGGTGTTGTTCTAGACGTTCCTAGTTTCCTGGCCTCCACCATTCAGACCCAGTTCCAGGAACTCTCAGACACGGGTCGCTTCTGCTTTTTCTCTTTGGTTTTTTACCTCTTCCTCTTTCAGCATGCTGATAAATTTCAGGGTTTGGGTTTAGATAAGGTGTACAAGATAAATTATCAGCCTAGACCAATCTTCGACTGGAGCCTTGCAACGCATCAGTTGCCAAACGAGGTGGGCTACTCAAGGTTTCTAAATGATTTCATGCCTATTTCCTACACTATCATCCACGACTCTCCTTCACCTAGGATTTTTCCTGAGATGAAGAGATGGTTAGAACATAGTGAAGCCCAAAGCACCGGGGATTGTTACTTGTTTGATAACTACACTGAAATCCGAGTTTATGGAGCCAAAGTTCCCCCTACCAGTTGCCCGTGTTTCCTCCCTGGCGGATTTATGCTTTGGAATACATTCGGTATACCCTAAAATTTGACCAACTTCACTTCCTCCCTGCAAAAAAGGGGTTTATCCTCAACCTTCCCATTACCATTGGCCCTTTTTTTGTCAATTAAAGGCACGCCCTCCCTGTGGTGGAAAAGCTACTTCAAGATATGGATTTGAGAAAAGGGAGAGATTTGCCCTATGATCCGAGAGGCATCATATGTAATAGAAGGAGAAGGAACAAATCAATCCCATATCTACATGAAACGAGACCTTTCATAGAATGGCAGGCTAATCTTGAATACTGGCCTTTTCTTTCGCAGATGGAGACCAATTCATCTGCGACAGGGGAAAAGACAGATGCCGCTTTAACAAGAGAAGCTAGTAAAGGACAAACGGAGGAGGCAAGTACATCAGGAGCACATTCTCCCCCCTTTAAAAGGAAGAAAATAGGGATTAGTGAAGTGGAAATTATTAGGATAGAACAGTTGCTCGAAGAGGAAATACCATATGGGAAACTCGATAAGAGCAAAACAAGAATCAAGGTGCTACGGGATAGTGCTACTTATTCTGATTTCTCAAAAGTCTCACAAGCTTTCACAACCGACAGTTCCCAGGTTGCAACCGAAAGGAGTTTGAAGGCCAAAGCAATCATAGATAAGTACCAAGCTGAGCTGGAAGGATATGTTGAGAAATACCACACCAGAATTTCAGTCGCAATGAATCTGAACACTGAAAATTTAGTAATGGCCATGGTCGAGGCCGTTCTAGACCTAGATGCCAGTACTACCAGCTACAGAGCATTAGAGTTTGCAATCGACATGTCAAAAGCGCCGAAAATTGATAAATGCAACATATTTCAGGTCTTCAACGATATACTAAAAGATGAAGTGATGCGGCCTTCAATCCGAAGAAGTTGCAGAGCAAGCATGCCCAAGTGGTGGAAAATTTCAGAAAGGAAAAGGTCAATTCCCGCGCCCTCATGAATGAAATACGCTCTCTCCAAGATGTGATTAAAGGAAAAGAGACAGGTGAAGCTAACCCCCAGGGCCACCTTATTGAGCAATTACAGAAGCAAGTTGCAACCTTGAAAATTAAAATTAATATACCGGGCTCTCATCATGTACAAACAGCCGAGTTAGTCCGAGCTAAAAAAGATAGAGCAGACTTGGCTGATTATCTTACAAAAGAGAAAGAGGAAAAATAAAATATCGCAGGGGATATGGCTACTCTTCAAATCAGAACGAACGCATTATAGACAACTTGGGACACACTTATGTGTTCACCACCGGCCCAACCAGAGACTAGTTCACTGTCTGAACAGCTGACGACAGCATTGACCACAAATGATGCAATGGAGAAACAGGTCTCTACAGCGAGACAAAGAATCAGCGAGCTGGAAGCTCTCTTGGCTGAGAACTCCAAGAGGATCAATGCCATGTGGAAGGAAATCGAGAAAGGGAAGAAGGAGAAAGCAGAGCATCAGAAAACCATCAGCGAACTCACTAATCGCTTGAAAGGTAATATCACCCTCATGGAAGCCAGACGATTAATCTAGGCAGAGATCATCATGGAGGTCAAAGGGCATTGGGAATTTTTAAACATCATTGAGGAGATAAAATCGTCCATGCTCTATCTTAGAAGAAAGCTTCATGAAAGGAATACTGATGCATCCAGCAAATTTTAGAACGTAAAGAGATATATCTCTTTCTTGTAAGGGTTAAGACCTGAAAACGTGGCGAAACAGGGTATAATGAGCAGGTTCAAGGAAGCTGCGGAATGTCAAAAAACAATTGAGAAGGAGTCTGCTCGCAGTGTAGCTTCAAGTACTTTGGAGAACGTGGCAGTCAATCTAGAACGGTTTGAGATGGTCTGGGCTGAGATCACAGCTGCCGGACTTCCATCATGCTAGGATCCCACCCACGCCATATTACAACTGTTACCAGCTTATGAGGCACGTCTCAGGGAGGAGATGAATCAGACCGATATAGTTTCAGAAAAATCCACTTGGTTGAAACCCAAGACTATAGTTTCAGCCCTCAGCAAAACATTTTCCCTCCTGCACCTGGTGAAGCACAAAATTTCTGTTGATGCAAATTTCAATGATCTAAGTGAAGCCTATATCAGAGTGGAAGGTTTTGCATCGATGCCCGAACCTGTAGTAGACAGTCAACAAAGGTGCACCAAATATGCCAGCTTGTTAGCTAGCTCATCAGCAAATGTCCCACCACCTGTGTCAGCAACTGCATCAACTCCGTCGCACCAATGAACATGGTTAACTCATGATTCGACCCTAGTGGCATTTACTTTTATTTTACTTTGTTATTTTCAAATTTTGAGTGGAATTCACATTTCACTCTTGCATTTTACTTCTTGTTAAGATAGTTTTAAATATTTTATTTTGAAACGGCCGTGAGCCTAACTATAAATGATGAGAAGCCCCATCCCTCATCATGAATTTTGGTTACTTTTGATTAAGACTTCAAACTGATTACTAGCATGGGAGGAAGATATTTTTCCCAAAATATCTTCCTGCACATGTTTCTGAAGGTTCTATATAATCAGCAAACCAATAGGAAAAATGGTTCCAGATTTTCAGAAGAATAGGCTGAGAAAGAATTATGTATGCATCTTGTTGAAATTTTGATATAAATGCGAAGAGCCCGTTGGGTCTCAGTGATGAGGAGTTTCATCTTTAATGAGGATTCTAGCCTTTATAATTTATAGTCTGTAACTCTCCCTTATGTGTTATAGCTTAATTGCTCATTTCGTTTACATCCATTTCTCTTGTATCATGTTATGGAATGTGAGTGGCTCACTGGTCTTGGTATGAATTTATCATAGTTGATATGCTAAAACTTGTCTAGCACTTTAAATATGGCTCAGGCATGATATGCTGTTTCATTTTTCACTTCAACTGTACTTCTTCTATATTAGCTATGATGGAATGTTATCTTTAAAGCTATTGTCATGTGTGGATTCTTCTTATTATAAGTCCATTAAATGTTGATGTTCGTTTCTGGATTTCATCTTGGTGACAACTAGTATTCTCTCTATATTTCCTACACAGTAATCACCCTCTGATTATTCATCTCTGTGAATTATGTTAGAATCTAGACCTCTTTACAGAAAGCTGTTTTTGAATTGTCTGATACATTTCTATTAGGAATTCACACTTTGCCTCTACAGTATTGCTTTCTTTGTGTTGAAGTTTCGAGGATTTTGGTTCCATCCTAATTAAACCTTCCTGTTTACATGAGATAGCACAAGAGCCTTTTTTTGTATAACTTTCCATGTTATATCATATGCTCCTTGCTATATAAGATGTCCTAGGCACTGGTCTTTCACAACTCAAGGCTGTCTCTAAGAATGAAAACATCTTTTTGGCGCCGTTGCCAGGGATATGAAGTTGAGAAAAAATAAATCCCTGGGCCTCGACAAAATCTCTATTCACTCTTCAGAAAGGTGAGCATGAATAGTTGAGAGTTGTAGATCCCTCACCTTGGCGACTCCACAGTCATTCATCAGATAAACTTAATTGTAGTCCTGGCTCCTTGAAAACCACACCTGAGGTCAGATATGTCTCAGCCAAAGACACCTTCAGTGTCTGACCCAGAGAGGATCCTACATAGGAGAGGTTGGAGGGAAAGACAATCAGTTCACACAGAGATCATTCAATTCTCTTTAGAAGACTTTCCATCCTCCTCCTCTCAAGTATCCCAAGTGTAAGGTCCCAACTCCTCTGTGGGAGAGACTGATTATTACTCAGATAGTCCTCCTCTGGGAAAAATCCAAGTCAAAGACGAAGCTGAATCAATAGATACCACTCACTACACTCTTCATCCCACTCCTAAGGCTGAAGAGGTCAAAGAATTTACTGAGGTATCTGCTATTAATAGTCTGTCTTTTCCATCAGCACCCCAAGCCTCTGTCCAATACATTCCCATTGTCATTCACACTTCGCTTCCACCTCCTCCTCCTCTTACACATAAAACTCTTGCACTGCCTCCACCACCCCCAATGGCCAATGTTATAGGTTTCTTGCTGAAAAAATATGCCCCCCTGGCATTACCTCAAGTCTTGAATGATATGCCTCAGGACTATCTGAAAATCTTACCCCGTTTCAATGGGGAAAATGAGATTGAAGCTCAAAAGCATCTTGAAGTCTTCTGCTCTTTTGTAGAGAACTTTAATGTGGAACATCTAGATGTAGTCCTAAGACTGTTTGTTCAATCTCTTGATGGAGAAGCTAGAAAGTGGTTTAAGACATTGGGAGACCGTTCCATCACTACTTGGGAAGGGATGGAAGATACTTTTCTCAGAAAATGGGGGGAAAAGAAAGATCATGGTTAATTCCTCACCAAATTTAATGTTATCAAGAAAAAACACAACGAGGGAGTACCAAAATTCATCAAGAGGTTCAACAAGCTCTACTCAAGCCTTCCAGCTGAAATGAAACCTCATCAGACTGTAGCTAAGGTGGTGTTCGTGGTAGCCTTTGATTCTGAGTTTGGTTTCTCTCTAAGAGAAAGGAAGCCTGCTTCACTAGACGATGCTCAGACGGACGTGCTTGAATTGGAGGCTAATTTTGCTACAACTGGGAAATCAAAGGGAAAATCAGATCAAGATGTTAGAAGAAGGGGCAAAGAAGAGGTATCTACTTCTAGCCAAGACAAAGAGTCAGCTGATAACGAAATTGAAGAAATGAACAAAATGATTAAGAATATTTCAAGTAATATGGTCAAACTTGAGCTCGAGGCCAAGAATTCATCCTCCAAGAATTTACAGAATGCTCCAAACAGGGGTTACAATCCTCAACACAGAAAACCACCCTTGAAGATACTACAAAGGGAACAGAAAGAGCAACAAGATCAGGTACCACACCCACTATACTTGGAAGGTCATGTAGATGGTCCCATCGAAGACACCGCTTATGAGCAGGATGATCCATATCTTGCTTATTCAAATAGTGATGAAGTAGAATGTCCCTTGCAAGAAAGTGATGGAATGGAGATTCCGTTACAAGAATAAGAGAAGGCTAAAGGCACCGAAGATCCCGAGATCGATGACTATTGCAAGCAGTTTTTCGATTTCATGCAAGCACAGTTCAATAGAAGATATGACCTCAGATCTTCTAGGAAAAGAACTCGCACTCAGGATCAGGAAGAAGAGGTGCCCAAGAAGGAAGCATCTGCTCAAAAGGAGACAACAGTACAAAAGGTCACAGATAAAGGTAAGAGGCCTCTAAATTAATCTTTGCAGTTTAATGATCAAATTCCTCCCTCTTCAAAAGTAGTCACTCCCCCTAATACCAAGTCTGTGTCGAAAGAAGTCAAACCCTTGGTAGAAAACAAAGATTCAAAAGATATTATAATAGAAAAGTCCTCTTCCACCTTTAGTTTACAAAAGGAGCTTGAGAAGGTAAAAATCCCAGTTCCCTTGACTGAACTGTTGAAGTAGCCTGCATATCAGTATCAGGTCACCTCCTTTATGCTCCCTCCAGAAACAACTCATATTCCAGACAGTATGAACCTTCAAGAAAAAATACCCATGGTTTTATTTGGCCCCCACATTGAGGAATTAGATGCCTCTACTCCTCCTTTTTATGTGTCATTAGTGATTCATGACCTGCTCTTACATAACTGTATGTTAGATTCAGGAGCTTCCCATAATCTATTGCCCATGTTAGTCATGGAACAACTAGGTTTGCAAATTACCCATCCATACAAGCACCTCTATTCATTTGATTCTAAAAGAGTCAAGTGTCTAGGTATGATCAAGGACTTGGTAGTCAATTTGGCCCAAATCCTAGCCAAAAGTGTGGTGATGGACATAGTGGTGGCTGACATCCCAGCTCGCTTTGGCATGTTGCTGTCAAGGTCCTGGGGAACCAAAATCGGTGGGTCAATCAAACTGGACTTAACATATGCTACTATTCTGTTATTTGGAGGCCAAGAAAGGAGGCTGTATAGGGAAACAAGATTTGTCAAGATGGTTACTAAGGTTGACAACTCGGTTAATTCACCAGTGTATAGTAAGGAAGGATATTTTTCATGTATAATGCTAGAGGAAGACCAAGATTATGCTGAAGAACCATCATTCTACCAAATTAAGACTGAACAGTCGTCAGAGAGTCAGGAAGCAGGAGTTTGGACGCTTCACTTTGATGGAGCAAATTCTCGAGAAGGTAATGGGGTTGGAGTACTACTGATTTCTCCTACAGGAAAATGGGTCCCATTTTCTTTCAAGTTAGAATATGAAGCTACCAATAATGTGGCCAAATATGAAGCACTTCTATTGGGGTTACAAATATCCAGAAGCATGAACATTCAGAGTCTAAAAGCTCTGGGAGATTCAGAACTTGTAGTAAGAAAAGTGAAGAATCAGCGCCAAACCAAACATCCGAGGCTGAGGGCCTATAGGAACGAGGTATGGGATCTGGTGGAAAATTTTTTCCTAGCATTTAATATTTAGTTTATGCCTAGAGAGAAAAATAGGATGGCAGATTCCCTTGCAGTGGCTGCTAGTACATTTCGTCCACCTCAAAACCCTCTTTTGAGATACGAAATTGAAGTTCGTTATCGACCTTCAATTCCATATAATATCAAGCATTGGTAGGTATTTGAAGATGAACACCAAGTAAAAATATTTATGGAAACAATTGGAGAATTTTCAAACATGGAGATAGATGCTTGTGAAGAAGAAGAAGCTGAAGACCTTTCAGAAAACAAATGGAAGGAAAAGGTGGCTGGCCATAAAGTGTTGCAATTGAAGGGAAATGTTATACCTAGAGGGCTGGTGCCTCTAGGAAGGTTTTTTGACAAAAATGATGTTCCACTGCAGCCAAACAAGGTGGTAGAATAAAATCAAGTAGAAGACCTGAATCTTGGTACCAATGTTGACCCCAAAATTGTGAAGTTGTCCAAGAAAGTCCCAAAAGAATATAAAGAGCTCTACCAGAAATTATTCTAGTCATACAAAGATGTGTTTGCATGGTCTTATCAGGACCTAAAAACTTTTGACATCAGCATCATGCAACATAAAATTCTTCTAAAAGGAGATGCGGAGCCGCATAAACAGAAGCTTAAACAGATTAACCCTCTACTGCTCCCCTCCATAGAAAAAGAGATTAAGAAGTTATTGAAGGCCAAAATCATTGTGCCATTGAGGTACTCCGAGTGGGTGTAAAATCTAGTCCTTTTCTGGAAAAATAATGGAGAAATAAGACTGTGTGTTGATTTCCAGAATCTAAATTGAGCGTCCTTAAAGGATAATTACCCACTGCCCAAGATGGATCATATTCTGCAGAAAGTAGTGGGAGCTTCATGGATGTCGATGATGGATGGTTTCTCTGGTTACAATCAGGTGGTTGTACTTCCAGAAGATCAAAAGAAGACTCCCTTCACCACACCATGGGGTACATTTATGTATGACAAGATTCCTTTTGGGTTGATCAATGCAGGGGCCACTTTCCAAAGGGCCATGGACATTTCCTTTGTTGGGGAGCAAGATAAGTTCATGGTGGTCTATCTTGATGATATCACTGTGTTTTCAAAAGATGATGAAAAGCACATTGAACACTTGCGTAAGACTTTCGATAAGTGTAGAAGGTGTGGTCTCTCTCTCAATCCACATAAGTCATTGTTTGCATTGGAAGAGGGTAAGATTTTGGGACATATTGTGACCAAATATGGGGTAAAAATTGATCCTAAGAGAGTAGAAGTTATAAATGGTATTTCTCTCCCTAGAAATAAAAAGGAGGTGCAGGTGTTCCTCAGGCGCATTAAATTTTTGAGAAGGTTTATCCCTAACTATGCAGAGATAGTTAGGCATATAACCAACATGCTCAAGAAGAATAATGAGGTGAAGTGGTCCCAGGAATCACAAGAGGCCTTTACCAGAATAAAAAATTCCTTTGCAGAAGCCCTAGTGCTAGCTGGACTAGACTACGCTAGACCCTTCATGATTTTTTCATTTGCATCACCTCATACAGTGGCAAGAATTTTATTGCAAAAGAATGAGGAGGGGTGTGAGCAGCCCATCGCTTTCTTCAGCCAGGTGCTCCATAATGCAGAACTGAAATACAACATACTAGAAAAGCAACCTTCTGCTCTGGTGAAGTCTCTTAAGGCATTTCGAATGTATGTCCTACAATCACACATCACTGCATTTGTGCCCACAGCAGCCGTGAATGACATCGTCATCCACGGAGATAGTGAAGGAAAAAGGGGGAAATGGATTGCCAAAATACAAGATTATGAGCTGGATATTCGCCCTAACAAGTTGATTAAAGGACAAGGATTAGCCAAAATCCTGTCAGAATCAAACTCTCAGGATCTGGGTATAAATCTGTCAATGATAGCTAATGAGGAGTCTGAGAAGATGGAAGAACAGTGGGGGATAGAGACAGCTACTCATAAGACTCATATGAAGTATCTCATCAGCTCATGGTATAAGGAGATTGTGGAGTATCTTCTGACTCTCAGATGCCCCCTCAGCTGTGGCAAAGCTAAATACAGAACACTAAGGTTGAAATCACAGAAATTTGTTGTTTCCAATGGTCAGCTGTACTGGCGAGATCCTTCAGGTATCCTACTCTTGTGTCTTACAAAAGATGAGGTGGAAAATATAATGGCTGAATTTCATGAAGGTATCTGTGGGGGTCACTACAGCTGGAGAGCTACCACTCACAAAATTCTGAAAGCTGGTTTCTTCTGGCCCAAACTCTTTGGAGATGTGTTTTCTTGGGTCAGAGCTTGTGAAAAATGCCAAAAATTTGTGGATAGACAGAAGTTGGCACCCCTACCCATGATCCCTCTACATGTGGACAAACCATTCCAGCAGTGGGGGATTGACTTTATTAGTGAGATTCATCCTATGTCGAGTGGTCAGCACAAGTGGATATTAAATGCTATATAATATTTGACAAAATGGGTGGAGGCTATACCTGCGAGGAATGCAATAGATACCGTGGTGATGAAGTTTATGGAAGAAAATATTATATCCAGATTCGGCTGCCTTGCTAAGATAGTGACTGACAATGCCCAGGCCTTTAAATCTGCTAAGTTTTTCAGCTTCTGCCAGCAGTATAACATTTCATTGGGTCACTCCACAGCCTATTACCCACAAGGAAATGGCCTGGCAGAGTCCTCTAATAAGACCCTGGTGAGAGCACTGAAGAAAGCTATCAACGAAAATCAGAAAAATTGGGACTCTCAACTAAAATTTGCTTTATGGGCAAACAGGATTACCAGCAAGATATCAATGGGGAAGTCCCCATATGAACTGGTATATGGGAGAGCAGTGGTCTTTCCCATACAGTTGGCTTTACCAATATCTAGATTCATGCAGGAGATTCAAGAAGAACCTAATGATATTACCAGAAGAATCAATCAGCTGGTAGAGTTGGAAGAAACACGAAACCAGGTGAGTTAAAGGTTAACCGAATATCAGGATAAGATGAAAGATCTATTTGACCAGCACGCTAAGGACAACAAGATGCAGGTTGGGGATTTAGTGCTCAGATGGGATATTCGAAGAGCAGAGAAGGGGAAGCATGGTAAATTTGACCCATTATGGTTCAGCCCCTTTAAAATTGTGGAGCAAAGGGGAAACAACACATTCAAGTTGGAAAATTTATAGGGAGACTTGCTTGACGCCCCTGTAAATGGTCATTTCCTGAAACCTTACTTCCAGTTTTGATTCAGGCTGATAGAGCCTGATGTATTATACTGTACATTAGTTATCTACTTTTATCTTTGTTTTAATGTCGTTTTTTATGAAGAATCATGAAAAGAAAAAGAAAAAGTGCAGAGGAGTGGTGTCTACAAGAAAGGTTAACAAGTGGTCTGCGAGATTCTTGACATGCCCAAGAATGAACATGCCATCCCCAGGTGGAGCCAATGTTGATTATATAGTTCACCCTTAACATTTTAATTAAAGTCATGCAGAGCAAAGCACCTGATAGAATTACTCATGGCTAAAGTTTGAAGTTAGATAAGAAGAAATAGCGCTAAGCTAAGTCACGTGCGAGAAAAGGATGAGTGCATTTCTATAATATAGCGGAAATATATAAGGACTTTGAACATTAGCTGAGCGAAGATATAAAAAAGGCGCAAAGGGAAAGAATATAAAACGGGGGCTGCATTCACTTTATACACGCTGGAGAGGGAGTCCACAAGTATAATTCCGGGGGGGTCACGAAGCGGAGGAGTAAGGCGGAGCCTTACCTCCCCGGAAATTTGATGACGTGTCAAGAGGATCGACACGGGGTGAGTATTATACAGAGAATTAAAACATGGGTTCTAAAGGTACCTTAATATGCATTTCACGTCCCTCGAGGGTTGTGTTCTGAAGCAGAGCTGTCACCACGACGAAAAGGTAAGCTAAGTTCTTAGGATATCTGGTACAAAGGCTCGTACCAGTATTTAACTCGACATGCAGTGTTTACCTACCCGAAATCTAACACCTAATTCCTACATGCCACGTGTCTCACTATCAGTGTCCTTACGGTGCTTACCCCACTTGCTTCACCACTCAACCTTTCCCGAGCTCCCTCAGTTCTATATAACGGTCCTTCGTCTTTTACTACAGTAAAATACTCAGGTTTTCGACTACGGTATAAAAAAAAGTGGGAGCCCAGTACGAGGTCCGCCCAGTCATTGTCAGTACCCCCGCATTTCTTTCCCATGCAAATTTCCTACTGCGCAGGTATTCCATCCCTCATATTCCCTCTGGTTTCCTTTTGTTTTTAAAATTTTCATGTTGGTCATGGGTAAGGTCACAACCAAGAAGTCAGAGCCGGAGACTCCCCAAGTCTGTGAAACCAGAAATCCTCCAGGGTTTGAACCTTTCTTAGACCGACAAGCCAACATCTGTGACCCGCAGTATCCATTTCCCATTAGTAGTATCAAGCCTGATATTTTTAGGAGACATGTCGAAAACAGGGATAGGTATCGGGTGGTTCTGTCGAGTCTGTATCATCAAGATACCCCTCCAGTTTATCCAGTGGTCAAATTTATCTGTTGGCTTTGGGATGCTTACGAAGAATCTCGGGGCATGTTCCTCACAGCCCAAGGGAATAAGATATTCACCCTTTCCCTAGATATTATCAGAAAAGCCCTTTTTTTTCCTACCAGTTCAAACTACGTCCATTTTAGTGAAGTTACTCTGACCCCTGAATTTGCAAAATTTCCATGGAAGCAGCAAGGTGATTTCATCGCCTCCATAACCAACGATCAGACCACAGCCCTCCTTTCCGCAGAGTCATTCCCCCTGAGTTTGTTCAAAGAAGAAGTCCAGCTTATCCTTTCTCTCATCGCAGGTTTATTAAGTGTGGATGGTTTGGGGCAAACCTCCAGGGGATGTGTTGCTTTCTTATGGTTAATGTCTCAAACTGGGGTTGTTCTTGACATTCCTGGTTTCCTGGCCTCCACCATTCAGACCCAGTTCCAGGAACTCTCAGACATGGGTCGGTTCTGCTTTTTCTCTTTGGTTTTTTACCTCTTCCTCTTTCAGCATGCTGATAAATTTGAGGGTTTGGATTTAGATAAGGTGTACAAGATAAATTCTCAGCCTAGACAAATCTTTGACTGGAGCCTTGCAATGCATCAGTTGCCAAACGGGGTGGGCTACTCAAGGTTTCTAAACGATTTCATGCCTATTTCCTAGACTATCATCCACGACTCTCCTTCACCTAGGGTTTTTCCAGAGATGAAGAGATGGTTACAATATAGTGAAGCCCAAAGCACCGGGGATTGGTACTTGTTTGATAATTACACTGAAATCTGAGTTTATGGAGCCAAAGTCCCCCCCCTACTAGTTTCCCGTGTTTCCTGCCCGGCGGATTTATGCTTTGGAATACATTCGGTAGACCCTGAAATCTGACCAACTTCACTTCCTCCCTTCAAAAAAGGGGTTTATCCTCAAGCTTCCCATTACCATTGGCCCTTTTGTTGTCAATTCAAGGCATGCCCTCCCTATGGTGGAAAAGCTGCTTCAAGATATGGATTTGAGACAAGGGAAAGCTTGGCCCTACGATCTGAGAGGCATCATCTCTAATAGAAGGAGAAGGAACAAATCAACCCCATATGTACATGAAATGATACCTTTCATAGAATAGCGGGCTAATCTTGAAAACTTGCCTTTTCTTTCGTGGATGGAGACTGATTCATCTGCGACAGAGGAAAAGATAGATGCCACTTTAACAAGAGAAGTTGGTAAAGGAAAAACGGAGGAGGTAGGTACATCAGGAGAACATTCTCCCCCCTTTAAAAGGCAGAAAACAGGGACCAGTGAAGCGGAAGTTATCGGGGAAGAACAATTGCTCGAAGAGGAAATACCATATGGGAAACCTAACAAGAGAAAAACAGGAATCAAGGTGCTACAAGATAGTGCTACTTCTTTTTATTTCTCAGAAGTCTCACAGCTATCATAGCCGGCAGTTCCTAGGTTACAACTGAAAGGAGTTTGAAGGCTAGAGCAATCAGAGATAAGTATCGGGTTGCGCTGGAAGGATATGTTGAGAAATACCACACCAGAATTTCAGCCACAATGAATCTAGACACTGAATATTTAGCAATGGCCATGGTCGAGGCCATTCTGGACCCAGATGCCGGTACTACCAGCTACAGAGCATTAGAGTTTGCAATCGACATGTCAAAAGTGCCGGAAATTGATAAATGCAACATATTTCAAGTCTTCGGTGATATGCTAAAGGATGAAGTGATGTGGCTTTCGATCACTCTGAAGAAGTTGCAGAGCAAGCATGCCCAAGTGGTGGAGAATTTCAGAAAGGAAAAGGTCAGTTCCCACGCCCTCATGAATGAAATACACTCTCTCCAGGATGTGATTAAAGGAAAAGAGATAGGTGAAGCCAACCCCCAAGGCCACCTTATTGAGTAATTACAGAAGAAAGTTGCATCCTTGAAAAGTAAAATTAATATACCGGGCTCTCATCATGTACAAATAGCCGAGTTAGTCCGAGCTAAAAAAGACAGAGCATACTTGGCTGATTCTCTTGCAAAAGAGAAAGAGGAAAAAGAAAAGATCGTAGGGGAGATGGTTGCTCTTCAAAGTAGAATGAACGCATTACAAACAACTTGGGACACACATATGTGTTCACCACCGGCCCCACCAGAGACTAGTTCACTGTCTGAACAACTGACCACACCATTGGCCACAAATGATGCAATGGATAAACAGGTCTCTACAGCAAGACAAAGAATCAATGAGCTGGAAGCTCTCTTGGCTGAGAACTCCAAGAGGATTGATGCCATGTGGAAGGAAATCGAGCAAGGGAAGAAGGAGAAAGTAGAGCATGAGAAAACCATCAACGAACTCACTAATCGCTTGAAAGGTAATATCACCCTCATGGAAGCCAGACGATTAATCTAGGCAGAGATCATCATGAAGGTGAAAGGACATTGGGCATTTTTAAACATCATTGAGGAGGTAAAGTCGTCCATGCTCTATCTTAGAAGAAAGCTTCATGAAGGGAATACTGATGCATCAACTAGAGTTTAGAACGCAAAGAGATATATCTCTTTCCTGAAAGGGCTAAGACCTGAAGACGTGGAGAAACAGGGTATGATGAGTAGGTTCAAAGAAGCTGCGGAATGTCAAAAAATAATCGAGAAGGAGTCTGCTCGTTGTGTAGCTTCAAGTACTTTGGAGAACATGGTGGTCAATTTGGAACGGTTTGAGATGGTCTGGGCCGAGATCACAGTTGCCAGAATTCCATCATGCTAGGATCCCACCCATGGCATATTACAGCCGTTACCAACTTACGAGGCACGTCTCAGGGAGGAGATGAATCAGACCGATATACTTTCAAACAAATCCACTTGGCTAAAACCCGAGACTATAGTTTCATCCCTCAGTAAGGAATTTTCCCTTCTGCACCTGGTGAAGTGCAAAATTCTTGTTGATGAAAATTTTGATGATCTCACTGAAGCCTCTATTAGAGTGGAAGGTTTTGCGTTGATGCCCGAACCTGCAGCAGACAGTCAGCAAAGGTGCACCAAATATGCCAGCCTATTAGCCAGCTCATCAGCAAATGTCCCGCCACCTGTGTTAGCATCTGCATCAACTCCATTGCACCAGTGAACATGGTTAACTCATGATTCGGCCCTAGTGGCCTTTACTTTTATTTTACTTTGTTACTTTCAAATTTCGAGTGGAATTCACATTTCACTCTTGCATTTTAATTCTTGTTAAGACATTTTTAAATATTTGATTTTGAAATGGCTGTGAGCCTAACTGTAAATGATAAGAAGCCCCATCCCTCATCATGAATTTTGGTTACTTTTGATTAAGACTTCAAACTAATTACTAGCACGAGAGGAAGATATTTTTCCCAAAATATCTTCCCGCTCATGTTTCTGAAGGTTCTATATAAGCAGCAAACCAATAGGAAAAATGGTTCCAGATTTTCAGAAGAATAGGTTGAGAAAGAATTATGTATGCATCTTGTTGAAATTTTGATATAAATGCGAAGAGCCCGTTGGGTCTCAATGATGAGGAGTTTCATCTTTAATGAGGATTCTGGCCTTTATACTTTATAGTCTGTAACTCTCCCTTATGTGTTATAGCTTAATTTTTCATTTCGTTTACATCCATTTCTCTTGTGTCATGTTTTGGAATGCGAGTGGCTCACTGGTCTTGGTATGAATTTATCGTAGTTGATACTCATGCTAAAACTTTTATAGCACTTTAAATATGGCACAGGCATGATATTCTGTTTCATTTTTCACTTCAACCATACTTATTCTATATTAGCTATGATGGAATGTTATCTTTAAAGCTATTGTTATGTGTGGATTCTTCTTATTATAAGTCCATTACATGTTGATATTCGTTTCTGGATTTCATCTCGGTGACAACTAGTATTCTCTCTATAGTTCCTACACAGTAATCACCCTCTGATTATTCATCTCTGTGAGGTATTTTAAAATCCAGCCCTCTTTACAGAAATATGTCTTTGAATTGTCTGATATGTTTCTATTAGGAATTCACACTTTGCCTCTGCAGTATTGCTTTCTTTGTGTTGAAGTTTCGAGGATTTTGGTTCCATCCTAATTAAACCTTCCTGTTTACATGAGATAGCACGAGAGCCTGTTTCTGTATAACTTTCCATGTTATATCATATGCTCCTTGCTATATAAGATGTCCTAGGCACTGTTCTTTCACAACTCAAGGCTGTCTCTAGGAATGAAAACAACTTCTGTGCGAGCCTTTGTAAAGATATTAACAACTTGATCATTGGTTGAACAATACTGCACTTCGAGAACATTATCATGAATGAGCTTTATGATGAAGTGTATGTGTACTTCAATGTGTTTCATGCACTGATGTTGAACTCGATATTTGCATAGTTGAATGGAACTCTGATTATCACACCAAAGTGTAGTTGGATGCTGCTCATGACGACCGAATTTAGACAATATCTGATGAAGCCACATGGATTCCTTGCTAGCTTCAAGAACACCACAATACTCTGTTGCTCTCGAAGAAAGGGAGATGGCTCTTTCTTTCCTACAATACCATGTAATATGTCCTGAAACAAGAGTGAATACATAACCTGCAGTAGAATTTCAATCATCAAGGTCACAAGACCAATCAAAATCACTGAAATCAATCAATGATCGAGATTCTCTTGCACTGTCGTGAATCCTTAATTGAGCTATACCTTGAATATATCGAAGTATTATTTTAGCTTCTTTCCAGTGTCTTCCATTATATTTGTGCATAAAATCAGCAACAAGACCAAAGACAAAGGAAAGGTCAAGATGAGTATGAGTTAGATATAGAATTTTACCAACAAGTTGATGGCATAAGGTAGCATCAACTTAAGGGGACGTAAAAGTGACTAAAAGCTTGACAAAAAACTGAAAGGGAGAAGGGTATGCCTTATAGTATTCCATGTGAAAGTGGGGTAGAAGATCACAAGCATACTTGAAGTGATAAAGGGTAATACCTTATTTGGATTGCAAGACTTGAAGACCAAGGAAATATTGCAAGTGTCCCAAATCTGTCATTTCAAACTTATTTTTGAGGCTAAACTTAAAATGGTTTATATGGTTGGGATCCCTACTAGTAAGGATTATATAATCAACATAAAAAACAAGGATTATTAGTGAATTACCCCTTTCTTGGTGTAGACAGTGTTGTCAGAATGACATCTAGAAAAGCCATTATCTAAGAGAAAGCTATCAATTTTAGCATACCAAGCCTGAGGGGCTTGTTTGAGACCATAGATATACTTACTAATGTGACAAAAAAGGTGAGAGTAATCTTGGATGAAACCATGGGGATGTTCCATGTAGATTTCTTGATGCAATTCCCCATGTAGGAAGGCGAGTGTATCATCCATCTGATGGACTTGCCATTTAAAGGAGGCAGCAGGGTAAAGAACAAGGCAGATAGAATTATTTTTGGCAACAAGGGATAAGGATTCATTATATTCAATGCCTTCAACTTGTGAAAATCATTTAGCAACAAGATGAGCTTTATGTTTATCCACTTTTTCATCTAGTCCAAACTTTGTTCTGTAAACCCATTTTCATCTGATAAGTTGTATTCCCTTTGGAACAGGAACAAGATCCAAAGTACCTGAAGTTTCTTCAAAGAAATCTGGATAATGATTTTCTAGAACTTGAGGGAATAAGGAAGGAGCTTTGTCGAACTGAGAACGTGTACGATGTTGATCTGCAGGGTCACCTACAAGAAAACCGGCTACATCCTTAGTAGAGTAAACCCATTTTGGAGGTTGTGGAGCTGAAGGGAGAGCATGAGGAGGTGAAGGAGGATTTTCATCCTCGCTGTCATCATCTGAACTAGAAGTAATGTTGTTAGAAGTAGAAGAGAGAGGTGACACATATGTCGAATCTGGCTCGTAGGCCAAGTGTGGCACACTCGTCAAACTAGGCTCACAGGCCGATATATTTTCACAAAATTTTACGTCTCTTCTAACGATTAAATTTTTGGATTTGGGTTGAAGAAGAATATATTCTTTGACATCTTCATAATATTCAATAAAAATGAATTTTTCACTCTTAGGTTCTAAGGCTTTATGTTTCTCATTTGGAATATGGGCCCAAGCTTCACTTCCAAAAACATGAAAGTTAATTACATATGGTTTGATTGAGCTCCAGGCTTCTTCTAGAGTGATATTCCTTAAAACCTTAGTAGGAGTGTGATTTACTGTGTAATTTTTATAACTAATTTCTTTTTCCGAAAAATTAAGACTAAGTCCTTTAGATTCAAGAATACAATTATCCATTTCTTTTAGAGTGTGATTCTTCCTTTCCGCTACACCATTTTGTTGTGGAGTATACAGAATAGTATGTTTAAATTGAATTCCATACTTAGTGTAAAATTTGATAAATTTGTTGTTAACATATACTCCTCCATTATTATATCTTAAATTAATAATTTTATGTCTAGATTGTTTCTCAACAAAGGCCTTAAAGGCCAAGAACATGTTAAAAACTTCAATCTTTATTTTTAAGAAGGATACCCAAGCATATCTGGAAAAACCATCAATGAAAGTTAAGAATTACTTGTATCCAGAGAAATAAACAACTTGAAATGGACCACACAAATCACTATGCACAAGCTGCAAAGGGCTTTGAGGCATGCCAAGAGCCATGTTTGTCAAAACTATATGGATGATGTTTTCCAAGTACAAAACTGGAACAAAAACCATCTGGAAAAGATGCCATAGGAAGACCCGCCACCATATTTTACTTACATAGATTTTGAAGAGAGCGATAGTTTAAGTGACCAAATTGCTCATGCCAAATTTTTCTCACTTCATCATCATGAGCCAAAGAAAATGGAAGGAAGACATGATGACCCAAAGTTGTCAAATTTATACAACCTTGTGGAATCATCAGCAATGCCAGTAACTAAAATATTTCTAGGATATCTTAGGTCCTTAATTACAACATCATGAGGTGAGATTTCTAAATTTTCCCCTTCACCTGAATGAGTTATCTCATAAACAGATAGAATGTTGCAGGACAAGGTAGGAATACATAATACATCATTAAACTGACCTTTATCTAGATGAATAGTTCCAGAACCTGTTGGGAAAAATAATGAGAGGGGGCATGAATCAATTTTTAAAACTCACAATAATCTTTACCTTTTATTTACTGATCTCTATACGCGACTTTGATTAATCCAACTAGCGTATACACAGGGCTATCTTTAAGGAAACTTTTGTATGTCTAGATATCTTATTATGAAAATAAATCTTTACTTATATTAGTGCATCATTCATTCATCAGTCATTTAGTAACCAATAAATATGTGCAGTAATAACAGAATAAAGCATCAGACATAAGCAATACATATGAACACCAGGATTTAAGGTGGAAACCCAAGTCCGAAGAAAACTACCGTTGTTGTTGTCTTTGTCTTCAATATTTATTATAAGGAAATCTGCTTACAATATTTTACTAGCACAGGCTCATACCAACACGTAGGCACCCACCTCCAGAAGGTATCAACCTTCTCTCATTCTCCAGCCTCTACTAGAAGGGAGCTCCAACCCCTGATCTTTTTTACTAGCTACCACTTGAAGGAAGCTATGCCCCCTACTCTCGTTTACCAGCCACCACTAGAAGGGAGCTACTATACCCTGATCTCAGTTACCACCAGCCACTGGAAGGGAGCTACGACCCCCTCACTGAAGGCTCCAACCCTCAGCACCAACGCAGACCACGTTTCATAAATTTTCACACTAGATCAGATAGCTTCAACACAAGGCAACTTGTTGGCCTCTTTTCATCAGATTTTCAGACTATACCTACTCCACTCATTTAAGCCCAAAGAACATACATCAAACTTAAACTCATAAATGTATCAAATCATTCACTAAGTCATCAATCAACCAACCAATCACTGATATTTAATCACAATCAACTAGTAGCATAAGGAATACTAAAACAACCCAGATCTATATGAAGACATCATTGAAAAACATCAAAAACATGATAAAAATTATTAGAAATTTCCTTTAACATTCTTCAGCAAAATCCTAGATTCTATACGCGCTTTTGCTGAAACGAACTTGAATATATACGCGCTTTTACCGTGATGAACTTGCGTATAGATATGTGAACATTATAGTACTACATAATTCTTCAGAACAATTATTCAGCTCAGATCATACCCTTCACTTCATCAAACATGCGTCAGATCACAGATCTAAACATCTCACAAATAGATAATCCAAATACATAGTCATATCAGGTCTAGAGATCCTGATCCATCATTATATCCATAGGTGTATCATTATTTCAGATCTATCAATAAATTTTAACCCATTCCATGGAGATATATTTTAGAGTGAAGTATTCATTCAATACCCATTCACCTTCACACCTTGCATTATGATATTCACATCCTTGTATAGTTTGAGCCTTAGTGAATACCATGAGCCAAAACCACACATATCCCGATGGTGTTCTTCAACAGGATCAAATATTCGTTATTGTGCTCAATATAGTGAGCTAATACCATGGTAAGGATCCTTGGTATCATAAACTAAGTGTGTAAATACATACACAACTTTTCTTATTTGTACCCGCGTGTATACAAAACGTTTCTTCACCAAAACTGCGTATACACTAATTCTAAATGTATACTCAGGTTTCCTTCATCAAATCTGTGAGTATACGTGGGTTTAATTCATCAAACCTGCATATACATCTTGAAAATTTACCTTTATCATTCCTCTGTCACTGACTGGAAGTCCTTTCTCTATCAGATCTAAACTGACATGTAGATACATCATTTTTACATCTTCAACAAATAGGTTGCTATAAAAAGGAAACTCATCAAGTAGGTTTCCATCAAGGACAACATATTACATTATAATGAATCATAATGCCAACAGATCCTACAACTCAAGAGATCTATCATCGCCAACATAAATATTTTTAGTGTTATAATCATTTAAAGAAGAAAACATGGCTTTATTTTTGGCCATGTGTTAAGAGGCTCTGGAATCAATGAGCCAGTCATGAGAATGAGAAGAAGAAGATACATTCAATGCATAACAATATCTTGATACGTGATAACCACATGCAAAAATTTTCATTATTTAAGATGAAATTTAAGAGTTCTCCAAGCAGATGTTGTGCTTCTTTATTGCTGCTTCCGAGGCTTCCATCTTCTTAAAACATTTTGACTCTACGTGGCCATCACGATTAAAAAAGTTTCAATTTCTATCTATCTTCTTCCCTTTATTTTTATTTGCCTTATCGATTTGTTGAGTTTCTTTTTCAGTTTGTAGTTGAAATTGCTTAAGACCATTGTTTGGTTTAGGACCATTATTTGTAGGATGTTTCTTCTTAGGATTCTTTATATATGGTTGCTATGGGACTGCTAAGGATTTCTTAGAAAATTTTCCATTATTTATAAGACCAAGGTGTAATATTTTTTCTTGTTCTCTTATCAAAGGATCACAAAAGGCATCAAAATAGGGGGACTTGTAGGGTGTTCCTTGAGAAATAATGGCTTCTCTGGTGGAATGGAAGGTGGAAACAAATAGAGAGTATGAAGGGTCTAGCTTAGCAAGAATGGAATAAATAAGACTACCATCTTCCTTTTTGACCTTATAACCTTCTAAAATAAGTATAAGAGTCTTGAATTTGGAAAAAAAATATTACATAGAAGAGAAATTATTGGGGTCAAAAGTAAGCAACTCGTTTTCAAGCCGGTGGGCTCTGATTTCATTTTTAATGCCAAAAACAATATTTAGATTTTGCATAGCTTGAGTAGGGGAGTCAATTTCTTGGATATGAAATCTAAGATCTTGAGTAGTGGACATTCCTATCAACCCTCATGATTGATCATGTTTATTTTACCATTTAGGCATTCTATCCACATTGGTAGGTTTAGATCCTTGTCCCAAGTCTATTCTATAAAGCCATTTATTTCTAAGTATACCATGTAGGATAGCCATTGGAAATAATTGGGGCTATTAAGAATAATCTGGAATGCACTTTCCATTTTTTAAAAATGAAGTTGAAGAGGTTGAAAATAACTGCTCCAATGGAAATATCTCAAAAAATTAGGTCAGCTCAAAAAAACGGTTCTGAAAACGGCTTCCGAATGAAGAAGTTATATCGTTTTGTAAAATAATTGGAGCAGATTTTGAGTAGTTACGTGACCAGTGGAAATTTGATGATGAATTTGTACTTTAAAAAAAAAATTCCCCCATTTTTCCAAATTTAATATAATAAGCTCACTTTTAAAAAAATACTACTTTATGTGACCCACTTTTTTAAATAAGTGAGAGTCACTTTTACAATGTTTCTTTTACATGTGCTTTTTAAATAAAACCCTTTTTTAGAAAAATGCAACTTGCCAAAAGACATTTTAAGAAAAATAAACTTGACGAAAAAAATTTAGAACCCAACATCTATATTCTCATAGAGAAACTTTACAGCAAGTGAGCTATTAAATATATTCTATAGTTGTTTGAGAGGAGGAAGGTTTTTTTTTTTTTTTGTGTGTGTGTGTGTGCGTGCCTTTTTCTCCATATATAAAATGACATAACTTGGGCAACCAAAAATCTTTTTCCATGAAAGAAAAGGGGTTCCTCACTGTAACAGAGGCTCCGGATACAACAAAGCATGTTCGAGCCTGGAAGTGGTAAGAAATAATATATCTCGAAAACAACAGTCGCATGCACTGAAACCGGCTTCGAATTTCGATCAGCAATGGATGCGGCTCTCAAAACAACTCTGATAACATACAAGAATTTACAATGTAAGAAACTTAGATAAAACACCAAAGGTCACCACTCACAAACATATCACAGTTCAATACACTAGTATTTGACATGGTTAAAACCCTCAAATAGGGAAACAATCAATGGTCTGAACCAACGCGGCCAGTTTAGGAAATTTATTAATATAAAGAAAGAAAATTTACATAAAATTATCTCATAAACGGTCACTAGACAAATATCCATACATGCTCTTTAAATATAAACCATGAACCAGTCAGGTGTTAAGCCATGGATCAAGTGTCAGTAATACCGAGGAGAGAATAAGTCGTCGTATCACTACATATCGTGACCGCCAGATTATAAGCTACAAAAGTACATAGTAAAGAAACACACTTTACCTAAGTCTATGCTAGACCAAGTTATACTTATCTATTTCCTATGTGTCAGAGTATCCTAACATATAAATTGTGATTATTATATTATTTCTTATTATTATTATAATTATTATTAATTTATTAATTATTTTGTGTATTTTCTTCTTTCAATAATTAATTTCCTTATTATTATTATTATTGTCAGGAGGGAAACTAGTAATGAGAACCATACAATCATAGCTGCCACCCAAGATCACATCGCACTGCTGTTAATGAAACCCCCCTGGCTGACATCATTCCCCACCAACAATGCACAACAATTTTCATAGGCTTACGCCTGATGGGCTCCCCACAAGGTTTGAACCGGTGACCTTTACAAACGAGTGCCTTAACAGAACACTCAATCACCAACAAGCCACCACCCCATGGGTAATTTCCTTATTATTATTAATTTAACCACAATTATAACATTTTTTTATGATTT
This sequence comes from Pinus albicaulis, assembly GCA_034641835.2. NCBI lineage: Eukaryota > Viridiplantae > Streptophyta > Pinopsida > Pinales > Pinaceae > Pinus > Pinus albicaulis. Next base: position 1,046,577,842 of record CM076583.1, on the reverse strand, counting down.
AGGGATATAGACTCTCATTATATATATATATATATATATATATATATATATATATATATATATATATATGTATGTATGTATGTATGTATGTATGTATGTATGTATGTATGTATGTATGTATGTATGGTCAGTTTTGTTTTCTTTTCTTTTCTTTTTCTTTATGGGTTAATTTTACTTTTTATATTTCTTTAATGTCATTTTTTACTTAATGTTTCTTTTTCTATATCTTATTTCTATTGCTGGATTTGACTGGATTTCTCATATTTTAATCTTGATGATAAGCCACACTTGTTCTCTTGAAAGATCGATTCTTAAAATTCATCATGATAGATCCGAGAAAATTCAAACAAAAGGATTCACATCACAGAAATCTTAACTCTAGAATACAAATTATATTCATTTTTCAATTAGATAACTAGAAATGATATTTAGTGTTGAATAGTTGGTATTTAAACATTGAGAACCATTATTCATATTTTAATATCTTTTAATAGTTTTCATTTATATAAATGGAGTTATCGTTTAGTATTTTATATTTATTTATTTAGTAGTTTTTAATTGATATTAATAACTTTCAATAATTTTTAGTAATTATTATTAATATTTTATAATAGGAGTGTTTTGTAAACACTTACAAGAGTTTTAGTACCAGTCAAAATTCCCTATCCTCATACCTATCATTCGGGAGGCACGTATTCCCTATGCCTATCATTGGGAAGATTAAAATTGTTCGAGAAAGGTCCCCTAATGACAATTGTAGAGCATTTTTGTAATATTTTGTAATAATCTAGTCCAACGTGAGGGCTTTGGGGTGGGTCAAAGTCCCCAATGAATTTTAATGGCTCATAGGGTAGACCAAGAATCTGTAAACCACGGTTTGCGGACCATAGAATAGTGTAGGCTAATATATTATAAATAGATGGATAAATTGAGTCTAAAGGTAAATAAGTTTTCAAGATTAATATTGGATAGAGACTTGTGGATCTTTTGTGTCAATTTTCTGGGTAAGGAATCTTGCTGGTTGTGTGCGCGGAGACCCTGAGTCCTACTGTGTGCAGACCTCACTAGCTATGTGCGTGGGATAGTAAATAGAGTCTGTAAGCCAAATCTGGAAAGTAATTGATGAGAAGGATATTTTGGATATCTGAGTATTCTATGTTATGATTATTGGTTGCGCTCGGTGTTATTTCTAAAGTTATGATTTCTTGTTGAATGTGGATGATTTACTGATGCGCACATGGATGTGATATTGTGAATGCATAGATATGGTTAAAGTTAATTTATTTGATCTATTAGCATGATAGCTGTTGATTTATAAGCTTTTATATACTACTGAGGGATTCTACGTTAGGGTTGCACCAACGCAAGTCTGTCAGACCTAAACAAACCCACTTCAATTAACTTTCTCTCCCTTAGGGTGCGGAAACCTAGTTCCAACACCCTCCCATACTACTTCGGGTGAGACGTTCACCTGCTCAAGCAGACCATTGATGAAAGGGCCAGTAGTACAGGGGTTTGTTGGAAAACCTTAAAACCGAACCTGGGTCTAGACCCCTCAAGCCAACAAATGGTTCTATTGCCGGGACCGAGAGAATTTTGAGAGAGAGATCGGGTAATTCCATGGGGTCATTGATAGTCATTGAAGGCTAAACTTGAGGACTGGGTTGAAAAAATGATTCAGGAGTTTTCCCTAAAAGAGAATAGAAGTAAGAAGCTATCTACCGAAGAGTGGAATAACAAGTACATATTTCCAGAAGTACACGAAATATTCTTCGTATCCTTCGTACATGAATTGCAAGAGTGGATGACACAATTGGCAGAGTTTCAAACCTACTAGAAAGACGATCATGTCATGTAGTGGACCCATAAATTGATCCAACAAATGGAAAAGACTAATAACAAGATCACCAGGACTGTAGACCACTGGGTTGATAGTAGTTTGGGAGGGTTTGTAACAAAATTTTCAATTTATTAGTTTGTGCCAGTGAAGGTGCTTCAAAGGATTTAGAGGTAAGGTCCTATAAGCCCTATCATTGCTGATTAAGTTGCTATTGTGTGAAAAGGGTGTCCTGTGTGGCCACACTGAGTGAATGACCTTAGACCAGAGTGGAAGCACGAAACAAAGTGGTAAATACTACCAGGTTAATCAAGAAGGAGATAGATCAGTTTATAGTCCTTTAAGAGAATCACTTTATCTAAATCAAGGTGGGGCTGCGGAAGTTGGAACAAGTCCCCCGGCTACGCTATCATCCAACCCATGCAAGGGTAAGAATTCTCCTACTCCATCTCTACCACCACCTGTGGATGATATGGATGTGCACATGAAACTACCTACCTTTAAGGGTGTGGGGGATGAGGATATGGATTGATTTGGGTTTGTAGCAGAGTCTATATGGACTACGCAGAACATTAATAATGATGCTCTAAAAAGAGCACAACTTTCAATAGCCTTTGAACGAAGGGAATTTTATTAGTTTATGGGATATAATGGTCATCATGTGAACCTGTCAATACAAAAAATTAAGGATGCTCTAAAGCAACAGCTTTGGAATCCTATGTCCTACTCTCAATGTGTGGTCGAATTGAAATATTTCAAGCAAGGACCTACAAAGTCCATCTAGGAAGATGACCAACGTCTGAAGAAGGTCATCAGCGATGTGGTATTTGTCTATGAGGACAAACAACACAAGGAATGGTTTATTGCCATGCTGCTACCAATGAACTTATGGGTCAAAAGAAGATCGACTCCCACGAAGAAGCCCTGGAAATTTCCATGAAGCTAGAAGCTACGCCAAGAGATGATACTCAATTTAAAACACTATAGATCTAGAGCCAGCTAGAGGCGATGCAGTTAGAAATTCATAACTTGCAAAGGGATCAAGGTAAGGAAGCTAGCCGAGATGTCTGGTGCATATGATGTAGGGTGTCATGTCACACTAAGGATCAATGCCATTTATTATCATATTATATGCAAGCTAGGGGGCCAAGCCCCCTACGCCCTAGAGAAATGGTCATACCTAGTACCCCCATGTTGTGGCACGTTGAATGTTGGGTAGCAGGAAGATATCATATAGATCACTACCCGCGATTAGGTGCCTATGTTCTAGAACTGAAACAACAATGGTGCAGATTGTACTCGTCTGTGGGTCACAACAAAAAAACTATCGAACACTTGATGTGACGGTAGAGAGGGGAAACCTATACATGGTGCAGTCTAACCCCTCATCCCAACTATCTCCCTCTCGACAGGGAGGATCCCCCGCAAGAGGAAGGGAAGGAGGGAGAGGTGGAAGTGTAGGTCAAGGACGAGGGAAACTAATCAACTCCAACTGTGGGGGCATGGGACATTATGAAAGAGACTTCTCGAACCCTGCACACCAATCCTACAGATATTGTAGGCAATTCAACCATGTTGTTGAGGATTGTTTGGTGCTAATAACAAAAATGTGGGAGAAACAACATACACCCACACAGAATGTACAATGGGTTAAGGCAGAACCATGGGATGTGTTGTGGCCAGCAACAACCCCCTTCTTATTTAGTATTATCACTACTACTAAATAAGTGAGGACCCTTAGTCAAAAAATTTAAAAAATTGATTAGTGCTTGTATTTCCTTTTTCAATAAAATTACTATCATAAACTTAGGAGAATACCCCTTGAAAAATCTAAAAAGGCTTAAGTTTTATGATAAGGCAGGATAAAATCATTCCTTAAGAAATATCACATCGCAAAAAGGTAATGGTTACCTCCTTACAAGCGAAATTCTAAGATTGCGAGATCACGATGCGAAACTACGCATTAAAAAACATTCATCGCATCGCATATCTCAAATATCACTTATGCTGAAAAACCTCAAACCGTCGATATGCGATGGCACATATCGCAAATCGCATTTTGCAGAAAACACATGATTGTCATATGCTATGCTCCAACGATTTTGCGATATTGCGATTTGCGATACTACGATCTGCGATATTACAAAGCAAATCGCAGATCACCTTATCACAGATATTTAGGGCTCGTTGTACGAAAAATATTTTTCCATAAATCGAGACCTGGTTAGGCGCTTTAATGTTAATCAATGAGTTCGTTGCCAATCATTAATGAAATATTGTTTTGTTATGATCGAAGAGCCATTTCACGTAAGGTGGTATATTTTATATGTCTTCGGCATTTAAAAGCTTTCCCGTCACCTTTTTCTTATCATTATTCTCACCTCATTTGTAAACTGTAGGAACAAAGAACAGAAAACCATAAAAAGCGGTATTCAGGGTATTATGGGAAAGAAAGGCAAAGATCCGAGTTCTGAAGACAAAGAAATGACACCCTTGTATACAGACACCACCTGTAATAAAGATGCTGGTATTTCTTCTTGGGAAGGCATGTATAGTCTACTTGAGGAAAAGAATCCCAGAGTGATAGAGGTTACAGCTACTGCAGGCTCACATGGGTCTTCTGAGGCATCTATTACAGAGCTAGCTTGCTCGTTCTTGCATCGGATAGCGGCGAGGCCCAAAATCCTGCCATACATGGACATGGTTAAATGGGTACTGGACAGCGCTGACATCACAAACAGAAAATTTAAGACTCAGGGTCAAGGACTCATTGGCTCATTCACTCCATAAGATTTGAGACTCATGTATCATTTAATAGAGCCACAGGCGACTTATAACAAACAGTTCATGGAGAAGTTTGCTAAAGAAAATGAAGACCTGGAAAAATGCACCACGGACTGGTCAAGGAGGGACAAACCACTAAAAAAGGATAAACATGGTATGTATAGTACTAGTTCTCTCACCTCCCCATATCGCTTTGCTGCTGCTATGCTCTGTAGACTTTTTGGGAAGCCAGACATTAATAAATTTTCATCTGAATGGCTACCATTATTGGATGCCGCCGTTAATGCTACTATTGTGGATTTGGCTAAGATATTATTTGACAACTTAGCCACAACCATTTTAAATTACCGGTCTAAAATAACTGTTTCTCAGAGAATTTATCCCCCTTTTTACTTATATGCATTTGTGATGGATGCAATCTGTTATATTTCCAAGTTTCCTTTAATGGGTTGGAAATGGATGACTCAAGACCCCTTACCCATTCATATTTATCATAAAGAATTGTGGGATTCAAAGTTCACTCCGTATTTTTACAATATTTGTCATGGAATCATGTTGCCCCTATACAAAATGTTATATGATAAAGATACTCCAAGATTTTATCCTGAGGCGGAGGTAGATATACTCCCTGTCGTGAGATGGTTCAGAGAAGCACTGTTTACATATGTCAGGGTATTTGGAAGTCTTGTTTCCCCTCATGTATTACCTTTATATGTTCCTGATAAACTCATGGCTCGAGAAATAGCTTATCAAACCTGCGAAGAAGGAGGTTTGACTAAAGATTTGAAGGAAAAAAAGAAGGCTATTTGGCCACAATTTCCTGTGGCCTGTGGGGCCTTTTCACTATTTGATGTAGGCCATGCATTCAAAGAAGTAAACAACATAACATGTCTACGATTGTTCAAATTTTCAGGAAGACCATTTGACCCTTATGATATTGCTAAAAATTTCACTACTGCAGTCAAAATAAAGGTGTTTTCTAAAGAAGATAATCTTTTTGATGACATGTTCCAATAGAAAGGGACACTTAAATAAATTCTACATTTGGCTCAAATGCGATTTCCTCCAGCAGAATTTCAAGAGTTCAAGATATACAAAATGAGGTTAGCCACTATCCCTTTGGATAAATTACGCTTGGAACCCATGAGGGAACCAAATCCCAGTATTAGTCTCAGTGGAAGTTCAAGCATAGACAGATCTAAATCTAAGTCCAGGAGAGAAACGTCAGAAAACTCTAAGAGGTTTGAAAGTGACCATGATAAAAATGAAGGGTTATTAAGGGATACTGCCCAGTAAAAGGAGCTCCCACAGCAACAGGTTTTGACCTCTTCACAACTAGATCCTCCTCCTCTCATCATCTAGCCACCATCAGTCAGAACCGAGCTAGATAAAGAATGGGAGACATTCAATGACTTAATCAATATTGAAGGATAGAACACAAAGACACCTGTGAGTAATGTACAAGCAACAAAAGATATAGTCACAGAAACAATTAACAATGTCTCAGAAATAGAACATATTCCCATTACCCTGTCCTCTGAACTTATGCTCAAAATAGAGAAAATTCCTCCTCTTGATGTATTTTATAGTCGACAACACAAGGCAGTTGTGAGAAGACAAAGAAAGAAAAGGAAATTGGAAAACGTGCTCTCTCATGATGCAGAACAATTAGACATCCTATGGCAAGATCCTACCACCAATCCCACTGAAAATCTCACCAAATTATCTCAGATCGCTGGAACATATTCCTCTGCAACCATTGATAAAGCATCTGAGGTACAAAAACTACAAAAAGAGAAAGAAAATTAAATATAGGTTTTGCAGCAACAGTTGCAACAAGCCAACGCAAACAATGGAGCACAAAAATAGCTTGAAAGATTACATCAGGAATTCCAACAAATGCAAATAGGGTACCAGAACAGTTTGGCTGAAAGAGAAAAACAATTACAGGTTATACAAAAGATGCACAAGGATGATCCTAAGCTTACAAAATTCATCACATAATCCATTTCCTTAAATGATCAACTACTGTAGCAACAGGAAGCATTGTGCCAAAGAATATCACAGTGGAACTCTTATTGCGAAATAAGTAATAAAATCAGTAATCAATTCATAGACTTACGACATGATTACGATTTAATTGATAAAAGAGTTACCGAATATTTGGCTTGGCAAGAAACAGAAGAGGGGAAAAGATTAGGCACACCAATAATCAACGACAATCACAAAGAAATGCTCTTTAACAAATGGGATGCACAAATCAGGAAAGTAGAGCAAGCGGCAGAAGAAGCAGCCACAGCAGCAAACAATGTTATTGACTGTATAAATGAAAATTTTCACAAGGAAAATCTGATCTCAGAAACCACTCCAGGGTATCTACCGAAAGCATAGCAATTGTAGACAGGTTGGAGACATAAGGCTCAAGAAAAGGCAGAATCAATCAAAATATTAACTAAGTTGAATTGGGATTCTTACTCGGCGTATTTGGTAAAACCACACAGCCAGTGCATGACTCTCAAATATATCATTAATTCTGCCGAGAAGATGGCACCAACTCTTGCCGATTCCATTTTCACAGGATAGTTAAAGTCAGAAGTCGGCCAACCGACTCTTCTCAAACAAATGCTGAACGCTTGCGATTTCAAGGAACAAATACACAAATAGTTAGTTGTTAGTTTTAATTCTAGATTCAGTGTTAGTAGTAATTTTGCTTTATTTTTGCCTAAAATGAGGACGGTCATTTAAACCATATCTTACATTTTTGCAATAAATTATTTTTAGATTTAGTTAGTAGTATTTAAACCCTTCTCATGCTTTTAGAGAAGGGTCCTGAAATTTGTCAAAAACTTGTCCTCAGAACATGCACTTTTGCACCCTCCGAGGAGGTTTTGATGAATGAATGGAACAAGATTTATTGATATCTGCGTTTAATATCTACTACTGATGTTGCACTTTTGTACTCTTAGTGGATGTTGGATTAAGAAGAGATAAGTCATTATTGCTTGAAGCTCATGTGTAGAACTAGTTATAAATGGTACTTTTATCTCTTAACTATTTCTGCCTTTGTGTCAAAGTGATATTCATGTTCGGTTGTTTATATATTGATTCTTGAATGCTTGAGTTATCATTTGGCATTTCTGTACGGTGATGGATAATTATTTATGCTTAAGCTGATTATGCGATATGTTTTTCACAACTATTTCGTCTAACTTTTTATACGAAGTGGTTTATCTCCATTGAATTCTTTTCTCATAACAGTTGAATGACCTTTATTACCAATTGTTATTTGAAATCATTTTAGATCACATAACGGAAAGATTACGTCCCGGGTTAGTGTAGAATTAAGATATTTTTATTTATTAGAATACAATTGCATGTTATTAGATTAGAATTAGAATAAAAGCATTTCACTTAGGAACTTTTAGAAAGGAAATATCAATTCTCAACACACACACACACATATTTGGAAACTGGTCCCATATCCCCAGTCAGACCCACTATACCAAATGGAAAAGGAGCTGCTAACCAAGGTCTTGACCGGGTGGGTATCCCCCTTGTTGTAGACCCGATTTTCGGGGCTTCAACATATTTGGCGCTAGAAGGAGGGCCCCGAACTATGAATGGCAAGTAATTCAAAATCTAAATATCATTCTAAGAGTAAATCACCCTCACCATCTCCCTCGACTTCCCCATCGTACTTAGAATCTTTAAATCTAGAGCCAGAAGTTGAGAGAACAACAACCGCTGCCACAAACCCTGACATTTCAGAAGAATCTACTATTGAACCTCCTGAATTTGAATCTTTGATTCATAAACTTCAGCGATTTTCAATATCACCTCAAATATTTGATAAATCTCAAGGCAGTGTAACTTTGCAATATAACCATGATCATCCTCTCACCAGATTAAAGAGTGAAAAGTTTGGCGTTCAACCAACTGAGTTACCTCTACCTACAAGGAAGAGAGCCAAGAAATCACATAAAGGGTCAGATAGCGATACTTTTTCATCATCATCATCCATCTCAACCTCTTCACCGCGAAGTCAACCATCCACCCCTCCACTTCAGATTATTGTCCGTCAGTCCACTGGAACTTCCACATCTCCTTCTCAAACATCTGGAATCGTAATATCCTCATCTTCCCAATCTAGGGGATTATCTTATGTGCTTTCCTCTGTTGGTAGTTCAGCAATGGCCCAATCACCATGGAATAACCCAGGGGTAGTCTTAATGCCTGCACCCTTGAGTCAAATACCGGCCCATCCTGAAAAATGGCTGCCTAAGTTTAATCCTGAAGCAGGCATGCTAGCAGAAGAACATATAAATAACTTTATGATGTCCATAAATCTCAATGGAGTTACCAATGAAGACGTTGCCATCCGACTTTTCCCCTATATTCTATAAGGAGTAGCCGGATCATGGTATTTCTCATTACCGTCTGGATCTATCACTAGTTGGGATATCTTCCAAGATCAATTTTTGACTAAGTTTGGTGATGACAAGTCTACGGAAACACTGATCAATAACTTCTCTAACCTTAGGGCCGAGTCAAAAAAACCTATCAAAGATTTTAATTCACGTTTCAATAAACTGTTAAATAAAATTCCTACTGCTTCCAAGCCTAGCGAAGAAGTCCGAAGTGAATGCTATATCTCTTCTTTACCATCAAACATAGCAATCTTCGTTGATAGGGCTAACAAAACAACTTTAGTTGACAATATGAAGGAAGTAATAGTGGTAGAGAAACGTATCATAGCCTTAGAAAATAAAAAAATGATAGAGGAACGAAAATCCAAGAAGGTTACTTTTAAGGAGGACCCCAAGAAAAAACAATCAAAAGATCCGTTCTATTTAGAAGGATTGCAGAAAGTTCTGAAAACCATGTCCAACGAAATGATTGACATTAAGAAACAAGTGGTAGAAACATCTTCTAAAAAGTCATACAAGCCTTATAGAAGAAACCCTTCGACCGATTCAAAGCCGCCAAATGCTATCACAAGTGTTGAATCATAAGAAGAAGAAGAAGAGATTTCTACTGAAGAAACTACTGATGAAGAAGAAGTTGTAGAGGTACAAGGTATGTGGGATTTTATCATCCCAGATGAAGAAGATCAAGAAGCATTCCCGGTTAGCACTCAAAGTAGCAATCAACTTGATCCTCCTCAACCTACTCTTAAGCCAAAGAGCACAAGTTCAATGACTAAGGATAAAGTCGCAGCCAAGAAAACGACATCTAAAGTGACTCAAAACAGCCCAGTCCAAACAGATTCATCAACTCCATCAAAAATGTTGATCATTTCGGATGAAATGGAGTATAATATCATATAAGACATGAAGAAGACTAGGGCTAACATCACTTTTTATGAATTGAGCAAGTTAAAACACCAGCAAAAGGTACTTTTGAAAGAATTACATGCTGTACCAGAAAAACCTCTGCCCGCCCCTGTAATCTCTCAAGCTTCCCATGAAATGGGAAGACCTCCAACTAATGTGATTAATAAAATTGATCTAAAAGATATCACTTTAATTGGAGGAAGGTCGAGATCTCATACTCCCCCATTTATTCTTACTTATGAAATTTTCAATAAAAATTTGCATAATTGCTTAGTGAATTTTGGAGCTTCATCTAATATTTTACCAAAATCAATATGTGCAAAGTTGAACGTTTAATAGCAAAAATCTGCGGTGTGCATAGCTCAACTAGATCGATCACAAGTTGAAGTGATTGGTGAATTAAATCAGGTTACCATAAGGCTATCATCTAATCCAAAGGTATGTCAAGTTATCAACATTTTAGTTGCAGATATTCCAGAATTTTATGGCTTAATTCTTAGTAGAGATTGGTCAGAAAAACTTCATGGATACTTTGCAACTAATTGGTCGCACATGTGGCTCCCTTACAATGGTAAACCAAATCAGATAAAGGTTGAGCAACAAAAACATCAGAAATACATAGTAACAGAACTGGAAGGAGAAAATGAACCAGTAGCATATAACCATAATATCATTGGCAACTACTCAGCTGATTCTTTCTTAGGAAATTTTAATGCTCATACTTCACCTTACTTAGAACATTCTGTTTTATCTCAAATAGAAAATTTTTCTCAAACAGATAGTTCTAAATGTATTAATTTTATAGATACTCCTGTAAATAAATCTTTATTTTGGAAGTTATTTTTTGACGGTTCTAAGTCTAATGAAGGAGCAGGAGCAGGATGCGTGTTAATCAGTCCAGAGGGAAAAAAACTATGCTAAATTGCATAATTGAGTTCGATTGCACCAATAATACCATAGAATATGAGGCTTTAGTCCAAGGATTATACAAAGAAATAGGATTAGACATCAAATATCTACAAGTTTTTGGAGATTCTGAAATTGTAATCAGATAGGTACACAATACTATACATTGTTTATCAGGTCATTTAAAGCATTATCAATCTTTAGTTAAAGATCTAACTGAACAGTTTATAGCATTTAATATTTCATCAATCCCCAGAGACCAGAATGCTAGTGCAGACCTCCTAGCTAACGTAGCCTCCAAACTCATTCCATCAGAAGACTATAGCGCTGATCGATTTTCAATCGAATTAATCTTCAAACCCTCGATTCCTAATAAAATTACCAATTGGAGGATTTTCAACGATGATCCTGATATTGTAAGCTTCCTCACATCTGAAGGATCTTACACCAATCAGATAATTGACGAGGACCAACATGACAGACAATTGCAACAAGATAGCACTAATAATGTTATGCCAAAGTCAGTAGTCAAGTTAGAAGACCTTTATGATTTGAAAGATAGATTCAAAAGATCTACCAATTCAAAACTGAAAAGTTCAACTTTGAACTATGAATTATTAAATCTAGGAAATGATACCAAACCACAGAATATCAACCTAGGCCTTGGCCTAGCTCCTGAAGAAAAATTAGCATATGTTCATCTCTTGAAACAATACAAAAGTGTCTTTGCTTGGAACTACGATGAACTCAAAACTTATGACACTTATATCATCCAACATACTACCCCAATGATAAATGATGAAAAACCTGTCCAGCAAAAGCTGAGAAAGATCCATGCCAATCTAGAAAACCAGATCAAATCTGAACTCAATACGTTATTGAAAGCCAAAATCATCTTTCCCGTTCTACATTCTAAATGGGTTTCCAATATGGTTCCTGTTAGAAAGAAGAACAGAGACATTAGAATTTGCATTGACTTTCTAAATCTTAACAAAGCCTGCCAAAAAGATAATTTTCCTTTGCCTCCCATGGAGCAAATATTACAGCCAGTCGCATGGTCAGAATTAATGTCTTTCTTGGATGGTTTTTCTAGTTACAACCAAGTGTTGGTTCATCTTGATGATCAATTGAAAACCACATTCAGAACCAAATTGGGCACTTACGCATATCAAAATATGCCCTTTGGTCTAATCAACGCTAGTGCCACATTTCAGAGAGCCATGGACATCGTGTTCAAGGGATTAGTTAACAAATCAGTGGTAATTTACTTGGATGATATAACTGTATATTCCAAGAAACGAAGCAATCATCTTAGAGATTTAAAACAGATATTCCAACGTTGTCAAAGGTATGGAATTTCACTTAACCTGAAAAAATCCTTTTTTGCATTAAGTGAAGGAAAACTTCTTGGATTCATAGTGTCAAAATCTGGAATTCATATTGATCCTGACAGAATCAAGGAGATTTCTGAAATACCCCTACCTCACAACAAGAAAGCTATGCAATCTTTCCTTGGCTAGATTAATTTTGTAAAGAGATTTGTACCATATTTCTCAGGAATTGTATCTCCTTTACAAGCAATGATTAAAAAGAACTCAAATTTCAAATGGGGCCAAGACGAATATGAGGCATTCAATCTAATCAAACAAGCAATTGTTAACGCTCCATCTTTAGCAACTCCAAATTTTTCTGATCCTTTTATTTCGTATACATTTTCCTTTAATAGATCATATCCTACAATACTCACTCAAGCAAATGAAGACAAGGCAGAAGCCCCAATTTCTTTTTCAGTTCAAATTTATAGGGGGCTGAGTTAAATTATTGAGATGTAGAGAAACAAGCTTATGTTTTTTTCAAAGAAATTAAATATTCCAGACCCTTTCTACTTAAAACCCATACAAAAATCATGGTACCATTTCCAGCGGTAAGAAATCTCTTAGTACAGAAAGATGTGGGTGAGAAAAGAGCCAATTGGGTTACTTCCTTACAAGAATATGACGTAGAAATCAGACCAACAAGTATTGTAAAAGGTCAAGGCTTTTGCAAAATGCTAGCTGGAGCATTGCTTATTTCTGAAATTCCATCTACAGAGATACAAATGTATGAGGTAAGCCTAAATGATGTTGAATCATTATACGCTGATATCATATTTTATTTAAAGAATGGATATGCTCCTCCAAATCTCGATTACACCAAGAAAAGAGCTCTAAGGTTGAAATCTAAACAATATCAGCTTGTGAATGATGTTCTTTTTAGAATGAATTATGATTCTGTTCTCCTTAGATGTCCTGATAAATCTGAATCTGAAAAAGTCTTGCAGGAACTCCACGATGGGCCAACAGGTGAACATTATGCTGGAGACGCTACTGCACATAAAATCCTCCGCGTAGGCTATTATTGGCCCACACTATTCAAAGACTCACATAGCTACATAAGGAAATTTCAAGTTTGTCAAACTGCAACTGGGAGACAAAAGAAACCATCATTGCCTCTGCAACGAGTCAACATTGAGCAACCTTTTGATCGATGGGGATTGGACATAATAGGTGAGATATTTCCTCACTCTTCTAAACAATATAGGTATATCCTTACAGCAACTGATTATTTTACTAAATGGGTAGAAGCAGTTCCTCTCAATACAGCTAATGCCAAAAACATCATCGAGTTGATAGATCAGTTCATAATCACCAGGTTTGGTTTAACTTCTACTTTAATGTTTGATAATGCATCACATTTTTCTGGTAATGCTATGACTGAATTTGCACTGAAAAGGGGTTTCAAACTTAAATACTCTGCCAATTATTACCCACAGGGGAATGCGTTAGCTGAATCTACAAATAAAAACTTAATCAGAATCATTAAGTGAACCATTGATCAAAATCACAAAAATTGGCATAAGTCTTTAATATATGCTTTATGGGTAGATAGAATAATGCAGAAAGCCTCCATTGGCACTTCTCCCTTTAATTTAGTTTATGGGAAAGAAGTGGTTCTTCCAACTCATCTAGCAATTCCTTCTTTGGCCTTAGTTCAATATATTGATGAAGCACCAACTTCTTCCTTACAACTAAGGCAACTGGAAATAATGTAGGAGAGCAACGAGAACATGCCAAAATAACTCATGCTCATCACCAAGCATTAGTAAAAGCTTCTTTTGATTCAAACATGATATCCAGAAAGGAATTTCAGATGGGAGATCTAGTTTTAAAATGGGACAAGGCTCATGAGGAAAAAGGGAAACATACAAAATTTCAACGAATGTGGCTTGGCCCTTTCCAAATCGCAGAAGTCATAGGTCCATCTACTTTTATGTTACAAGATTTAACAGGAAAAAGAGAGTCTTTACCTGTTAACGGTCAGATCCTCAAAAAATATTTTCCATAGGAGATCATTCTTCTATTTTGTAGATTAGTTTTCTTTATTTTCATAATAAAACTAGTTGTAAATGGTTACATTTGGAAATTCACGAAAAAGACACAAATTCTCTTTTAGATTTTGTTTTTTCACTTATATAAATAGAATTCTTCTAGGAAATTGATCATTATTATTGAAAGATACAGTTAAAGGCTTTAAGCCTAGAAATGATACTAGTTTCAAATTTGTAAATTTTGATAAAAAGTGACCTTTAGTGAGAAGTTGTTTTATATCAGTTCAATAAAAGGTATCAGTAAGAAAACGAAGATTCTTTGTAGAAAATTTCTTTCCAAAAACTCTACCATTGTCATCTAGAGCTATCTTAAGGAAACAATGACTTCCACCCTACCTGGGAAATTACAACGTTCAGGGAATAATCCAATGATACACTTTAACTTAAAGAGTAAGAGGTTTCATCACGAGCCGACTTATCATGATCATAGATATTATAGCTTGCTGACTTTGCCAATACTGCATACCACAACAGGACAATGACTCAAGATTGTTGTAATCAAAAGACAAGGGGTCTCATCACGAGCCATCTTGTTCAGCAAAGTTATAAATCAAGTGAATGGCACTATCATAAATTGGCTACCAAACCAAGACATTATTCTTTAAGGGTAAAAATAAAATAAAAGCAATAAGTGTGGATATGGATTTCTCTTTGAAAATTGTGTATTTCTCTAAGTATGATACAGGATCATTGCTGGGTAACAGGTAACCCTGTCGAGGATATAAACACCTGCTGGCAGCAGAGGCTCTACCTAAGACAAATGAACATATTTAAAACTAATTTATAGAGAAGCCTTTGTTTTTATCTTTATAAACCAAGTAATGATTGATGTAGATACAAGGACTAGCTTGAGGAAGTAAACAATCAAAGTTAAATATAGAAGAAACAAAATATCATTGACAGATAAAAGCATGATGTACTTTGTCTTTCTATAATAAAGTTTGATTTTCTGGAAAATTTTATGTTTTGGAAGTTTAGAAAATTCAAAAGAAAATCAGAGATAACTAGTTCTTCCAAGTGAATCGCCAATTGTTGTTGCAAGCAACAACCCCCCTCTTATTTAGTATTATCACTACTACTAAATAAGTGGGGACCCTTAGTCAAAAAATTTTAAAAATTGATTAGTGCTTGTATTTCCTTTTTCAATAAACTTACTATCATAAACATAGGAGAATACCCCTTGAAAAATCTAAAAAGGCTTAATTTTTATGATAAGTTAGGATAAAATCATTCCTTAAGAAATATTGCATCGCAAAAAGGAAATGGTTACCTCCTTACAAGCAGAATTCTAAGATTGCGAGATCAGGATGCAAAACTATGCGATGCTAAAAAACCGCAAACCACCGATATGTGATGGCACATATCGCAAATCGCATTTCGTAGAAAACACATGATTGTCATATTCTATGCTCCAGCGATTTTGCGATATTGAGATTTGCGATACTACAATCTGCGATATTGCGAAGAAAATCGCAGATCGCCTTATCATAGATCCTTAGGGCTCATTGTACGAAAAAGCTTTTTCCATAAATCGAGACCTGGTTATGCACTTTAATGTTAATCAATGAGTTTGTTGCCAATCATTAATGAAATATTGTTTTGTTCTGATTGAAGAGCCATTTCATGTAAGGTGGTATATTTTATATTTCTTCAGCATTTAAAAGCTTTCCCGTCACCTTTTTCTTATCATTATTCTCACCTCATTTGTAAACTACAGGAACAAAGAACAAAAAACTATACAAAGCGGTATTCAGGGTATTATGGTAAAGAAAGGCAAAGATCTGAGTTCTGAAGACAAAGAAATGACACCCTTGTATACAGACACCGCCTGTAATAAAGATGATGGTATTTCTTCTTGGGAAGGCATGTATAGTCTACTTGAGGAAGAAAATCCCAAAGTGATAGAGGTTACATCTATTGCAGGCTCACATGGGTCTTCTGAGGCATCTATTACAGAGCTAGCTTGCTCGTTCTTGCACCAGATAGCAGTGAGGCCCAAAATCCTTCCATACACGGACATGGTTAAATGGGTACTGGACAGCGCTGACATCACAAACAGACAATTTAAGACTCAGGGTCAAGGACTCATTGGCTCATTCACTCCATAAGATTTGAGACTCATGTATCATTTACCAGAGCCATAGGTGACTTATAACAAATAGTTCATGGAGAAGTTTTCTAAATAAAATGAAGACCTGGAAAAATGCACCATGAACTGGTCAAGGAGGGACAAACAACTAAAAAAGGATAAACATGGTATGTATAGAACTGGTTCTCTCACCTCCCCGTATTGCTTTGCTGCTGCTATGCTCTGTAGACTTTTTGGGAAGCCAAAAATTAATAAATTTTCATCTGAATGGCTACCATTATTGGATGCCGCTGTTAATGCTACTGTTGTGGATTGGGCTAAGATATTATCTGACAACTTAGCCATAGCCATTTTAAATTACCGGTCTAAAAGAACTATTTCTCAGAGAATTTATCCCCCTTTTTACTTATCTGAATATGTGATGGATGCAATCTATTATATTTCCAAGTTTCCTTTAATGGGTTGGAAATGGATGACCCAAGACCCCTTACCCATTCATATTTATCAGAAAGCATTGTGGGATTCAAAGTTCACTCCGTATTTTTACAAGATTTGTCATGGAATCATGTTGCCCCTATACAAAATGTTATATGATAAAGGTGCTCCAATATTTTCTCTCGAAGCGGAGGTAGATATACTCCCTGTCGCGAGATGGTTCAGAGAAGAAATGTTTACATATCTCAGGGTATTTGGAAGTCTCGTTTCCCCTCATGTCTTACCTTTATATGTTCCTGATAAACTCATGGCTCGAGAAATTGCTTATCAAACCTGTGGAGAAGGAGGTTTGACTAAATATTTGAAGGACAAAAAGAAGGCTATTTGGACACAATGTCCTGTGGCCTGTGGGGCCTTTTCACTATTTGAAGTAGGCCATGCATTCAAAGAAGTAAAAAACATAACATGTCTACGATTGTTCCAATTTCCAGGAAGACCATTGGACTCTTATGATATTGTTAAAAATCTCACTACTGCAGTCAAAATAATGGTGTTTTCTAAAGAAGATGATCTTTTTGATGACATGTTCCAACAAAAAGGGACAGTTAAAGAAGTTCTACATTCATCTCAAATGCGATTTCCTCCAGTAGAATTTCAAGAGTTCAAGATATACAGGGAAAGGAGGTTAGCTACTATCCCTTTGGATAAATTACACTTGGAACCCATGAGGGAACCAACTCCCAATATTAGTCTTAGTGGAAGTTCAAGCACAGACAAATCTAAATCTAAGTTTGGGAGAGAAACGTTAGAACACTCTATGAGGTCTGAAAGTGACCATGATAAAAATGAAGGGTTAGTAAGGGATACTTCCCAGTCAAAGGATCTTCCACAGCAACAAGTTTTGACCTCTTCACAACTAGATCCTCCTCCTCTCATCGTCCAACCACCATCAGTCAGAACCAAGCTAGATAAAGAATGGGAGACATTCAATGACTTAATCAATATTGAAGGACAGAGCACAAATACACCTATGAGTAATGTACAGGCAACAAAATATATAGTCAGAGAAACAATTAACAATGTCTCAAAAATAGAACATATTCTCATTACCCCGTCCTCTGAACTTATGCTCAAAATAGAGGAAATTCCTCCTCTTGATTTATTTTATAGTCCACAACACAAGGAAGTAGTGAGAAGACAAAGAAAGAAAAGGAAATTGGAAAACGTGCTCTCTCATGATGCAGAACAATTAGACATCCTATGGCAATATTCTTCCACCAATCCTACTTAAAATCTCACCAAATTATCTCAGATTGCAGGAGAATATGCCTTTGCAACCAATTATAAAGAATCTAAGGTACAACTACTACAAAAAGAGAAATAAAATTAAATACAGGCTTTGCAGCAACAGCTGCAACAAGCCAATGCCAACAGTGAAGCACATAAATAGCTTGAAAGATTACAGCAGGAATTCCAACAAATGCAAATAGGGTACCAGAACAGTTTGGCTGAAAGAGAAAAATAGTTACAGGTTATACAAGAGATGCACAAGGATGATCCTAAGCTTACAGAATTAATCACAAAATCCATTTCCTTAAATGATCAACTACTGCAGCAACAGGAAGCATTGTGCCAAATAATATCACTGTGGAACTTTTATTGCGAAATAAGCGATAAAATCACTAATCAAGTCATAGACTTACGACATGATTACGATTTAATTGATAAAAGAGTTACCAAATATTTGGCTTGGCAAGAAACAGAAGAGGGGAAAAGAGCAGGTGCACCAATAATCAACGACAATCACAAATAAATTCTCTTTAACAAATGCGATGCACAAATCAGGAAAGCAGAGCAAGCGGTAGAAGAAGCAGCCATAGCAGCAAACAATGTTATTGACTGTATAAATGAAAATTTTCACAAGGAAAATCTGATCTCAGAAACCACTCTAGGGTATCTACCGAAAGCACAGCAATTGCAGATAGGTTGGAGACATAAGGCTCAAGAAAAGGCAGAATCAATCAAAATATTAACTAAGTTGAATTGGGATTCTTACTGGGCGTATTTGGTAAAATCACACAGCCAGTGCATGACTCTCAAATGTATCATTAATTCTGCCGAGAAGATGGTTCCAGCTCTTGCCAATTCCGTTTTCACAGGACAGTTAAAGTCGGAAGTCGGCCAGCCGACTCTTCTCAAACAAACGCTGAACGCTTGCAATTTCAAGGAACAGGTACACAAATAGTTAGTTGTTAGTTTTAATTTTAGATTCAGTGTTAGTAGTAATTTTTATTTATTTTTTCCTAAAATGAGGACGGTCATTTAAACCGTATCCTACATTTTTGTAATAAATTATTTTTAGATTTAGTTAGTAGTATTTAAACCCTTCTCATGCATTTAGAGAAGGGTCCTGAAATTTGTCAAAAAAATTTCCTCAGAACATGCAATTTTTCACCCTCCGATGAGGTTTTGATGAATGAATGGAACATGATTTATTGATATCTGCATTTAATATCTACTACTGATGTTGCACTTTTGTACTCTTAGTGGATGTTGGATTAAGAAGAGATAAGTCATTATTGCTTGAAGCTCATGAGTAGAACTAGTTATAAATGGTACTTTTATCTCTTAACTATTTCTGCCTTTGTGTTAAAGTGATATTCATGTTCAGTTGTTTATATATTGATGCTTGAACGCTTGAGTTATCATTTGGCATTTTTGTACGGTGATAGCTAATTATTTATGCTTAATATATGAGTAGCTTATTATGCGATATGTTTTTCACAACTATTTCGTCCAACTTTTTATATGAAGTGGTTTATCTCCATTGCATTCTTTTCTCATAACAGTTGAATGATATTTATTACCAATTGTTATTTGAAATCATTTTATATCACATAACGGAAAGATTACATCCCGAGTTAGTGTAGAATTAAGATATTTCTATTTATTTGAATACAATTGCATGTTATTAGATTAGAATTAGAATAAAAGCATTTCACTTAGGAACTTTTAGAAAGGAAATATCAATTCTCAACACACACACACACATATTGGGAAATTGGTCCCATATCCCCGGTCGGACCCACTATACCAAACAGAAAAGGAGCTGTTAACCAAGGTCCGGACCAGGTGGGTATCCCCCTTGTTGTAGACCCGATTTTCGGGGCTTCAGCAGGATGATGGGCCAAGTATCAATGTGATGGCATGCAGTGGCATTCCCACTGGAGGGGCTGAGGAAAAAGTTGTGGCTGAACCACTGATTAGGAGGGCTTCTCAAAAAAAAGGGAAGCCTAGATCTAAAAAAAGAGAAAGGAACCTTCATGGAAGCTCGGAGGGAGATGGCCAAAGATGAAGCATCTACATCAATGACTTTGGTAGACCCAAAAGCAAATGAAGCAGTTAAACCATTCCTTCAGGCATGTATGAAGCTGCTACACAATCAAAAGGTAGTAGAGAATCTCCAAGCATTAATAAATAGATGCGTAGAAAAGGTTTCCTCACAACCAGAGGTTAAAACTATGAACAAGCTGTACAAAAAAAAAAAGGACTGGGCGAGAGATGCATATCATTGCACATATTGGAGACTATTAAATGGACCAGGTGATCCTTGACTTAAGATCGGATGAAAATTTCCTACCTAATAAAACTTGGCAAAGGATGGGAGAACCTAAGTTGGAGTGGTCCACTATTCAGTTATGGATGGCTAATCAACAAAAGATCATCCCACTAGGGCAACTACTGAAGGTTGTGGTAGACATTGCAGGTGTTAAATTTTATGCTGATTTTAAAGTAATCCAAATTGTGGATGACACAAACCCTTAACCTATGCTCTTAGGCCTGTATTGGGATATTAACATGGGAGGTATCATTAATTTAAGAAGGATAAGTATGATATTTGAAAACGAAGGTACACGGGTAATAGTCCCCCTAGATCCAGGAGAAGCTGAGTGATATACTGAACCAGTATGTGAGGAGGAGGATGTTGATCACATCAACAAACTGAATGCCCGAGATGACGATTGAATCAAGCCCATGGCTGATGGCATGTTAGGCTGGGAAAAAGACAGCGAATGCCTCTCAGACTCATATGGAGAGAGAGAAAATTAGCAAAACCAGTTACATGATGTATCTACACTACGGTGCCTTGAAAGCACAAAGAGATTTCGATGCATCTCCTTAAAGGTAAGAGAACTACCCTACTTTGATGGTTTTGGTAGTGTTAAGGACTTTCTTAAAGCAATTGAAGCGAATTTCCATGAAGAGTGGATGTTTTGGGCCCTTGACTTGGATATGCACGCAACCCTTTCACGATGGTGGGAAACCCATAAGGAAGCTTTTCAGGACTGGGGGAAATGCCGAAAGATGATGATCCTACAATTTGACCCTCCTGTCAACCCACCCATGGAACTCTTCTCACGTCGAGGGGATACGTGCAAGCACTTGCCTCTCTGGATGGAAGTATGGAATGAAAATACATGGAATGAATGGTTCCATATGTTTATTCATGCTTTAGGAGTAATCCCCACCACCTGGTATTTGGATGTAGAGCTACACCAGTGCACTTGTCACTGGGGTACAATGGCCGAATATTTCATGATGACGTTTGGTCTAGTAGGAGGAATTGAGAAACTCAATCAAACCCTGCAAGATATTGATGCTCTGATATTTGATGAGTCCTTCTCTAAGCAAGAAGGTAATGTGCCAGCTTGGGATGTGCAGATGCAGGATATCGTCAACTATGGAAATTTGTCAGTAGAAGACTGCGATGAGGGCCCATGAAATATCACTATCCCAGAGTCACAAGGAGAACATACCATTGCAGGACCTTTGCTATAGGAATTTGATGTAACAAAACCATTAAAAATAAAGGAATTCAACATTGGCATGGAACCGCAGCCCAAGATGGCCAAAATTGGGGAATACTAGGATAACAGTGTTAGTGTCAGTCTAGTCATATTGCCATCAGTGATCAAAATTGCTCTTTTTCATTTTCATATTAGGAGTCCCATACCATAAATTTTCGCCATTCCGCTAGGTCATGAATTCATTGATGGTAGTGATTTTTCATCAGTTTTCCCTCATGTGAAACTTGTTGACTCTCCTCTCTATGGTCTTTAGTCATGAGTCACTTTCACTCTCAAAATCATATCAATAGGTCATAGGATGGGTCTCATTAGGTTCTAGGATCTCACCATGGTCAAATTAATGAGTCAAGTGTCAATAAATATCATCAAGGTCATGAAGAAGTCAATAAACTCAAAGTCACAGCACCTAGAAGATCAGAGAAATGTTTTATTCAGTTTGATGTAATTTTCACCTCAAAACCATGTTTTGAGGTGAAAACATGATACTTTTCCTTTATTTATGAAATTTTGTGTCAGCATATGTAATAAGTCAAAATTCGGAAAGCTGCTATCTCCATCAAGTCAACACTCTACCTTTCAGACAAGTTTTCCACAACATTTTCAGTGTCAAATCATGTTCCAAGTAGATTCAGCAGAAAGAGCCTGGAAAGATCTTTCCAACGGTATACCACACTCTCAAAACTGACTTTTGGATTGAAATTTATGCCTAAGTGAAGTAAAAAGTCCCCTATACCCTTAAACAATCCTTTTTCCCTCCTTCCCTAAACTTTACTTTATTAAAGTTTAATATTTTCTTTAATAAATCCCCTTTTTCCCTTCCGATCACATAATCGCATTATTAAAATCTTTAAATACATATGCGATTTATTTATTAACCACTTCCCCTCCATACCATAGGACTTTATAATAAATTTCAAAGTTTATTATAGTCCCCGCCATTCCCAAACCACTTCCCCTCCATGCTTTGAAACATTATAATTATATTATAAAACCCCGCCGATACCTTCCCTTCCCTTTCCCATCGCATCGGCACATTTTATAAGTGCACCCTGATTGACCCATCGCGAAACCTCCAATACGATTGCCCCGATTGGATTCCCCCGATGGAAAATCCTCGATTAACACTCTCTGATCTACATCTTGACCATTGATCGGCCCCCCTAATCTGACGGCCCATATGCGATCGGGCCCATCACAATCAGTGATTCCATAAAATGCTTCCCCCGATTGAGCGCTCAAAATTGACATTCTGCGATTGCACTCCCACCGTCGATCTATTCATCTGATTGAACGGCTTACTAGCCATCGCTCTTGTTTGACATCAGCGTTATTTATATTGCACCCCGCCCCGCTCTCCTCCGATCCTCGATGCTGATTGACTCCGGTCTTACCATATAATTCCCGCCCATTTATAATATAAAGGGCTATTTCCTTTGTGAAACTTGAATTTTGTTTTATTTTGTTTTATATAAAGGATCCCCCATACACTGTTGCTCTATCACATCAGAGGAATTGTATTACGTTATACCCCGCTCTCGCCTCTGATCCTCGATTCCGATAGCCACCCAGGTCCCACCTTAAAGCCCTCCACCATTTCAAATGTAAAATCCTTCTTTCCTTTGTAAAGGCGCCCGACCTTTCTTTTTATATTTTTATTATTACCCCATTATCCCTTATTCATTATTTCAATCACATCGGAGCTTTTGGCTTTGTTTCAAAAATATTCAAACCTCCCGATCCTGATTGTGATGATACCATCGCAAACATGTATTTCAAATTTTTTATTATATTGTATCTCCTTCTCCATCGATTCGATTGCGATTGCGATTTACCATGTGGACCCCACCTCCTTTCCCTTCCCCTTTCTCATTCCAAAATCGGTTTTTCCCTTCACAAAAGCATAAATTCATTTTATTTTATTTCAACTACATTTTATTAAAGTCAGTTTTCTTCAACGAAATGAAATAGAAATAGTGAGAAATAGTCACCAGGCCGAGGAACCAAATATGAAAAAGTCATATATCTTTAGGCAACGGTTTAAAGAGATATTTTCTACAGATTTTTCTTCTCATTCGTTTGATGTAACAACAATTTTCAGATGGTCAAAAAATGTATAGTTGTTCCTCATTTTCAGGGGCAGATCATTGGATGTCCTTTCTATGATTAAATTTTTGTCTTGAGTTGTTAAAATAGCTCCTCTTTCTGTGGATCTATGTTCCCACAAATCTGGTCTATTTAATGTAATTGTAAATCATTTGTAAAGTAGTCTGTAACTCAGAAGTAGAGGAATAGTGTGGAAAAACACTCTGCGCTCCATTGTAGCATTTTTGAACAGGGAATTAATAAAGAGATGCAGCTCTGATTTGTGGGATCCATGTGGTATGAGTTTTAGCACTTGTTTTCTCCTTTGTTTCATATTTAAATTGTTATGTTTCACCTTTCATCCATAAACATTTCCAGTCAAATGCTTTCAAGATAGAAAGGTAGAATCCATTTTCTATGCTCTACCTTGGGAAATCATTGATACTTTGTGTTCTTCTTCTGTTTGAAAAGGATCCATTTTATGCCCTTTTCAGCTCCTCACTAGTCTTTCCATCCCATCCTTATTTATCCTTATTTGCTAAGTTTCCTGCCTACCTTGCCCCATGAAATACCCTGTATCCCTGATTTAATTCCTAGTTTCAACTGTCCCATTCTGTCCCACACATCCCTGAAAAATTCATTTCATTTATTAAAATTCTTTCCATCATTATACCTAGCCTAATATCATATTATTATTGCACTTTATTGAATATCCTTTCATGAAGAGATCCCTCTCCTATCCTTGTAGGGCTAGCTACAAGGCTGAGCGTGGTTTAGTTGTTACCTTGTTTTTCCCTTTTTCAGCCTGGGGTCTAGATCAGTGCTAACATCTCTGATGACCATACTGGGGAATTTTGAGTTGATTGTCTATGAACTTATATTCTCAGCACTAAACGTGTTTATT
Source organism: Pinus albicaulis (assembly GCA_034641835.2). Lineage (NCBI taxonomy): Eukaryota > Viridiplantae > Streptophyta > Pinopsida > Pinales > Pinaceae > Pinus > Pinus albicaulis. The sequence continues at coordinate 1,046,553,177 of CM076583.1, read as the reverse complement.
CTGCTTTGAAGAAATATTAAACAGAGGTCTGTAGAAGAGAAAATCATAGTTAGGTTCTGTGTGGAGAAGAGTATTGGGAGCTCGGTCTTAAGTTTAAATCTTGGTTATATTAACTATGACGTTCTTTGGAAAATCTCTGTTTTTAAAGTAAAAAAGGGTTTTTTTCTATATACGGCGGGTTAATCTCAGTGGAACCTAGCCTTGGAGTTAAGTGCTAAACCAAAGTGCCAAAACACAGTTAAAGCGCGGTTTGTTTACCGCAGGCGGGTTTCGGAAACCAAAACGATCCATATCACGCCGCTTTTGGCCCGGAGTAAAACCACTTCAAAAAAAATGTGATCTAGTAAGATTATGGCACATCATCTCCCGAATACCGCCCATATCGCACAACTTTCATGCGTTAACACCCTGCCGTGGAAAAAACGTGATATTCACGAGGATCGTTTGATCCGGAAGAGGTCAGATCTGATGGTAATCGAGCAGTAAAGTGCACGAAATATAATTCAAGGTATGATTCAATAGTATTATGTTATTTAATGTTTATTTAATTCATAAAATCCGAATAATGGATGCGTAGGTCCCTGTTGAATCAAATGTATGCCGCGTTTGGTAAATAAAATGGTTTTATGTTATAAGTTCGAAGGTTGGTGTTCTTTCAAAAGAGATCGCGCCATTGTTATAAAGTTTTGATATTTCGACCATCGTGATAAGGTTTTCTCAGTATTTTGAAAGTGTTCCCCAGTATCACATTAAATTATAAAGATTCGTTTAAAGGCCTGAATATTATTTCACGGAGAAACATTATCAAAGCACATTGGGAAGGAATATAATTTCAAGCACTCGTTTCAAAGTCATAATGACATCAGAGCGTAAAGGATTAATCACCCCAGTAATATCTTCCCTGGTAAAGAAACGATAGAGTATCATATCTGAATGTTGATGGTGAACAAAAATCAGATGCATATGAAGGCTAAATTTTTCACCTGGCGACTCCAACTCAATGTAAAGACTCCACTGGAGGACTGATTCTTTCTGCAGGAAAATGGAAGGATCTTACACAAAGTTCAGGTATTCAGGATCTAATTTTCTTTCTTGTGAATTACTTCTTTTCTTTTCTTGAAGTTGTCCTGAAATTTTTTCAGAATTTACTGCATGATAAAGGTGACCAAAATCTTGGTTCTACCTATTCAAAGGGTATAAATACTGAGGTTTCTTTTGATCTTGGCCTCCATCCTTTTTTCAAATCTTATGATGACCCTATTTGAATTGATGAACCTAAAGAGACCAAGACTCATCCTCTAGCTCCCGTATATACTCCTAGACCTTCTATAATCCCAGATATATATAAACCTCTCATCTTACCTCCTATACTACATCCTTTCCATGAAAATTATTACCTTTATTTTCCGAGGTTTGATAGTGAATGTGACAACATCAACGCTGAGCAACATGTGCAGAATGTTGAGACTTTCCTAGACCTTTTTGAAGTTGATGAAGAGGATGTTAGTATTAGGATTTTTGCTCTTTCTTTGCAAGGCAAAGTCAAGAGTTGGTTCAAAACCCTGCCTAATGCGAGCATCTCAGATTTCCAGCAGTTTGTCACAGTCTTCCTCAATATATGGGTGGTCAAACAAAACCCTTTCCTGATTTTAGAAGAGTATGTTGAGCTCAAAAGACAGTTAGGGGAGACAGTACAATAGTTTTCTGCCAGGTTCAATCAAGTCTATTATTCGATACCTACCGATATAAGACCTCCTCCTGGCTCAGATCTCTTACATTACCCAGGCGCTTTCGATCCAGAAATGGAGTTTCAGCTGAGAGAAAGGAACTTAGCAACACTTGAAGAGATATAGAATAGTGTAGTAGATGTAGAAGCTAATCTGTTGATCAGAAGAGCAAAGCTGAAGGAAGAAGAAAAGAAGAATGTTGTAGAGCACCTAACAGAGGTAAAGCTTGACCATTTTTTAAGCACAGTGTTGGGTGTGTGTTATATTCTTTCCATGACTAGCTCCACGTGCTATAAATTGCACCGGGCGCAGCAGGGGGGTCACACGGGGGGCGGTAGCCCCCCCTCTTGGGGTACGGGGCAGCGCCCCAGAAAAACAAATTTTGGTGTGCGGTCCCACTCATAGGCAGACCCACCCATGTTTTGTGCATGATTTTGCACATGTTTTTGGGGTACAATGGTTTTCGGCCCCTGGTATTTTGTAGATCCAGTCAAGGGAACTACGGTTATGTTCTACTCCAGGGTTAATGGATTGGGGTTTATGTATGCTTCGGCATGTATATATATGTTTTGTAATACTAAAAGGAATATAATGAAAAATCAAGTTGGTTGTCCCGATTTGGGATCCATGGGAAAATCTTTGTGTTTATCTGTTTTATGTTTTATGCTCTCTCTATTGTTTATTTTCTGTTATAAGTTTCGTGTGTAGATAATTTATGTTCAGGGTTAAAACCTACAATTGGTATCAGAGTTGTTTCGGCTTCAAGGGGATGCATTTGCTACTGAGGGTTTTTTGCTCAGGCCTGAGGTAGACCATGTTCAGTGGGAGATCTGCAGGATCGATTCTTGCGGTGAAAGAAGATGGCGAGTAGCGGAAAGATAGAGATCGAGAAATTTAATGGTCAGAGTTTTGAGTTGTGGAAGCTCAAGATGGAGGATCTGCTGGTGGATAAAGATCAGTGGATCGCAGTAGATCCAGGTACTAAACCAACAACAATGTCAGATGAAGACTGGAAGAAACTGGATCAGAAGGCGAAGAGCACAATACAGTTATGTGTCTCAGATTCAGTATTGTTGAATGTATCTGGGGAAGCTACAGTGAAGAATTTGTGGGAAAAACTTCGGACTTTGTACCAATCTAAGTCTCTGGTGAATAAGCTATTCTTGCGGAAAAATATGTATAACCTGAGGATGAAGGATGGAGACTCAGTGATAGAGCATCTAAACGTCTTCAATACTGTGGTAAGTCAGCTGTCATCTGTTGATATTAAAATCTCAGATGAAGATAAGTGCATCAGTTTGTTGTGTTCTCTACCAAACTCGTGGGACAGTCTGGTTATTGCAATAGGTAGCAATGCAACTACCTTGAATTTTGATGACATTATCTCAGCCTTGCTGTCGGAGGAAATGAGATGGAGAAATATGGAGGGTAAAAATGGAGATGCCTTATTTGTACGAGGAAGGTCCCAAAATAGAAACAAGAATAAGGTTTCGAGTGGGAGATCTAATCTCCTGGAAATTTTGTAAAGGTGTGCTGGAAATGCAGAAAGAAAGGACACTACAAAAAGGAGTGCAGATCTAAAGCTCCTGAGAAAGGAAAGGGATCTGATGATGCTCCTTCTGTAGAGGAAAAAACCACCTCGGATGAAGGTGGGGATGTGTATTTGGCTTCTTCTTCAAATACACATGTAGATCATGATTCATGGTTGATTGACTCAGGTGCATCTTTTCACTTCACTCCCCATAGGGAGTGGTTCTGCGAGTATGAGAAATATGATGGTGGTGATGTCTTCCTAGGGGATGATAGGAAGGCCAGAATCATCGGACGTGGAAAGGTCAAGCTGAAGCTGCAAGGTGGAAGGATTAGAACACTTCCTCATGTTTTGCATATTCCTGCATTGGCCAGAAATATGATTTCTATAATTAAGATGGATGATGCAGGTGTAAAAACAGTGTTCGAGAAAGATGCCTGCAAGATGGTTCAGGGAGCACTGGTATTAATGTGGGGAGTTTGGATTGAAACTCTGTAGAAGCTACAAGGTAGCACTGTTATTGATGGGTGTAACAATTTTGTGGTTCCTGAAAGTGGAGTGGAAAGCCTAGCTATCTCTGGAGAAAAGACCATGCTATGGCATCAAAAGCTTGGACATATTGGAGAGAAGGGCCTTCGGATACTGCATAGAAATGGTATGGTAGAAGTTATGTCTAATTTCTCTCTGGATTTCGATTTCTATGAACATTGTGTATATGGGAAGCAGAATCGGGTGAGTTTTCCTTCTGGTGCTAAGAGGGCGAACAAGATATTAGAACTTGTGCACAGTGATGTGTTTGGACCTATGTCAGTTCCATCACTGGGAAAGTATGTGTACTATGTTTCATTCATAGATGACTTCTCAAGGAATACATGGATATATTTCTTGAGGAAGAAATCTGAAGTCTTTGACAAATTTAAAGAATTTAAGGCTCGGGTGGAAAACCAGACAGAGAAGAAGATAAAGGCGCTGAGGACAGATAATGGTGGGGAGTTCTGCAAGAAGGAATTTGAAGAGTTCTGTAAGAAGTGTGGTATAGCACGACAAAAGACTACTCCATACACACCTCAGCAAAATGGAGTTGCAGAAAGAATGAACAGAACACTGATGGAAAAGGCAAGAAGCATGCTCAGTGGTACCGGGTTAGGACAAGAATTCTGGGTAGAGGCAGTGGAGACCGCATGTTACTTAGTTAACAGATCACCTTCATCAGTGTTGGAGGATAAGACTCCACATGAGGTATGGACTGGTAAGAAACCCTCTCTTTCACATCTAAGGGTATTTGGATGTGATGCATATGTACATGTTCCAAAGGAGAAAAGGACCAAGTTGGATAATAAATCTGAAATGTGCATCTTTATTGGGTATAAGGATGGTTTAAAGGGTTACAAGCTTTGGAACCCAGAAACAAGGAAGGTTGTGTATAGCCGAGATGTGGTGTTTAGAGAGGTGAAAGATGTTGTTACACATGAAGTCCTACCAAAAGAACCTGAGAAGACAGAGTTTGAGCTAAAGGAGGATGAATTAGACTCTACAAGAGAAGAAGACTCAGAAGAGGAAGAGCCACAAACCCTAGCTTTGAGAAGATCAGTTCGGGAAAGAAGGCAACCAGAAAGGTATAGTCCATCTTCCTTCTATTCAAATTTTTCCTTAACTATAACTGATGATGATCCCAGAACTGTCATGGAGGCTGTAGATTCAGAGGACGGAAAACTCTGGAAGGAGGCCATGGTTGATGAAATGGCATCCTTGCATAAAAATGAGGCATGGGATTTGATGGAGTTGCCGGCTGGAAGGAAGCCCATCGGGAGCAAATGGGTGTTTAAGAAGAAGATGAATGTAGAAGGAAAGGTGGAGAAATACAAAGCTTGGTTGGTAGCAAAAGGTTATTCCCAGGTGCCGAGAATTGATTTTGGTGATATTTTTTCTCCTGTTGCCAAGGTTACTTCTATTAGATTACTTTTATATGTTGCTGCTACATTTGATTTTGAGATAGAATAGATGGAAGTGAAGACAACATTTCTTCATGGGGATCTAGAAGAGGAGATCTACATGAAGCAACCTAAAGTCTTTATGGTGAAGGGTAAGAAAGAACTGGTGTGCAGGTTGAAGAAGTCTATGTATGGGTTAAAACAGTCACCAAGGATGTGGTATCAGAAATTTGATACCTATATACGGGGACTTGGCTTCACTAGAAGCAAGGAGGATCACTGTGTTTATTTTAAATTAATTGGTGACCGTGTTATTTATTTGGTCTTCTATGTGGATGATATGTTGTTGATTGGAAATGACAAAGAAATTATCCAAGATTTGAAGACCCAACTGTTCTCCAAATTCGACATGAAGGATCTTGGTGCCGCAAACTATATTTTGGGCATGGAAATTAAGAGAGATCGGGCAAAGAGGAAGCTCTGGTTAAACCAGAGGAAGTATGTCGAGACTATATTGCAGAGGTTCAATATGCAGGATAGTAAACCGGTGAATGTTCCTATTCCTGTAGGTGTAAAGCTATCTGCTGAACAGTGTCCCAAGACATAAGAAGAAGAGGAGGATATGTCCCATGTTCCATATGCAAGTGCAGTGGGTAGCCTGATGTATGCAATGGTTTGTAATAGAGTAGACATTTCACATGCAGTGGGAGTATTGAGCAGGTTTATGTCAAACCCAGGGAAGGAGCATTGGACAGCAGTGAAGCGGGTTTTCAGATATTTACGTGGCACTAGTGATTATGGCTTGTGCTACCAAGGAAGACTAGGATTGGAAATAATGTTGGACATTCGTGGTTTTGTTGATGCAGACTGGGCTGGAGATCTGGACCAAAGAAGATCTACAAGTGGGTATGTGTTTAGCCTATTTGGAGGTGCAGTCAGTTGGATGAGTAAAAGACAGTCTATAGTGGCACTTTCAACTACAGAGGCAGAATACATAGCAGCCACTCATGCAAGCAAGGAAGCAGTTTGGTTGCAGAGATTGTGTTCAAGTATGGGGTTGGTACAACAAGCTATAATGATAGACTGTGATAGCCAAAGTGCAATTTTCTTGGCTAAGAACCCTGCTTATCATTCAAAGACAAAGCACATTGATGTTCAATATCACTTTGTTAGAGCTATGGCTGAGGCTAAAAGGGTGTTGTTGGTAAAGGTGGACACTTTGAAGAATGTTGCAAATGCATTGATGAAGTCTATAAGCACTCATAAGTTCTCATGGTGTAGAGAAACAATGGGTGTTGAAGAATTTTCCAAATGACTAAGCTCTGTTGTGGCCCCCTATGGAAAGAAAACAACAATTGGGAGAATGTTGGGTGTGTGTTATATTCTTTCCACGGCTAGCCCCACACGTTGTACGTTGCATCGGGCATAGCAGGGGGGTCACAGGGGGGGCAGCAGCCCCCCCTGTCAGGGTCCGAGGAAACTTTTTTTGGTGTGCGGTCCCACTCACAGGTGGACCCACCCATGTTTTGTGCATGATTTTGCACATGGTTTTAGGGTACGATGGTTTTAGGCCCCTGGTATTTTGTAGATCCGGTCAAGGGAACTACGGTTATGTTCTAATCCAGGGTTAATGGATTGGGGTTTTTGTATGCTTCAACATGTATATATATGTGTTGTAACACTAAAAGGAATATAATGAAAAATAAAGCTGGTCATCCCGATTTGGGATCCAGGGGAAAATATCTGTGTTTATCTATTTTATGTTTTATGCTCTCGCTATTATTTATTTTCTGCTATAAGATTTGTGTGTAGATAATTTCTGTTCAGGGTTAAAACCTACGCGCAGTGGAAAAAATGATGCAAAAAATCACTACAAGGAATGAAAATGACATTCATGAAGAAATGGATTATCCAAAACATTCTCTTTCTTGTCCTAATTTTCGTTGATCTAACAATGCTCTGTTATAGAACATCTCAGAGAAGAGAGATCCATTGATATGACATGTATGCTTGATGATATGTTTTATGTTGATGATTTGCCAAGGTTTTATCAATACGATGATGATGATGATGTTTTCCAAACCAAAGCTAATCTTGCAGAGCAATCGACAATTGGTTTATGGGAGGAAGTTCAGTTTCAACAGCTTGAAAACAGTAATCATCCGATGCATATCATCCAGGACAGTGATGAAGGAAGTCTAGTAAGTGAGGGATCTCTGCCTCTTTGTTTCACTTCAATTCAATTCATCAAAGATAATTTTCATGCAATTATAAATCGAAAATTTCTCAATTTTAATGTTGAGGTTGAGACAGATAGTGAAATTCTTGGGCAAGTCGTCAATGAGAAATCTTCTCCTGAAACGATTGATGAAATCATTTGCGATATAAAACCCTCCCTAGCTCCAGATTTGCAGCCACCAAACACAATTGAAGGTCAGATTACAGATAAAGGCTTGGAAGCTGAAACATATGATCTAATGATGCAAGATGATTTTGTACCCTTATGTTTTGAAGCACTTCAATTCTTAAAGCAAAATTTTCATAATGTCTCTAAAGAAAAAGATGAGCAATCTGTAGAATGTCATGTAGTCTCATTAAAATCAATAGATACATCACAACAATATTTTCAAGTTTTTTATGACCCTATAGCTCATGTGTTGGATAATGTTTGCTATAAAAGTCATTCTCCATTGGCTAACCATGTGTCAGAAAAGAGTGTTGATAGTAACTTTATTCGAAAGACGACTTCATTTTCTTGTTTAGCAGGTGTTACATTAATAAGCTCATATCAAGGTTTGCAGTCATATGAGGAGACTAATGAAGAAGACTTTTTTTTTTTTTGGGATCATCAGCAGAGATTGGTTATTCACAAATTTCAAGATCCTTTTGTCAACTTGCTGCAATCATCAGAGAAAGACAACACAGATGTTAGGAAAACCTTACTATCAAGGTATGAAGATTACCTGGAGTAGAGAAATGAGGTATTAATGGGAATCAATAGCTATTTTTATGAAGACCCTTTCGTAGCATTCTTGAGGTCATCTATTCAACTCATGCTTTGCAAGTTTATCAAGATTCAACTGGATTCCAAGTTTCCATGGGAGTTGCCTTTCAATTCTTCTCTTTACTTTCTCATTAGAAAGCACTTGTGGAGAATTCAAATAGCAGCTAGGATGCTTACATGGTTGCATTGGTTGTTCCATTTCACTTGATCAAGTGGTGAATAGAACAATTAGAGTAGGTTTGATGAATAAGCTCAATCACGAGCATCTTTCCAGTTTGTCAATTATGTTTTAGTCATGTCTTAAGTCAGTTTGGCTTTATTTTAGTTTTTAGTCTTAGTCTTGAGTCAGAGTCAATTTGCATTGTGTCATTTTTCAGCGTTTTGACTCCATTCCCAATGCATAAGGCTACTTGGTCTACGGTGTTCTTGGCACCTCCAAGGAGCTACCATCCCCATTGGAGCCAATGTTAGTGTCAGTCTAGTCATACTGCAATCAGTGATCAAAATTTCTCTTTTGCATTTTCATATTAGGAGTCCCATACCATAAATTTTCACCATTCTACTAGGTCATGGATTCATTGATGGCAGTGATTTTTCATCAGTTTTCCCTCATGTGAAACTTTCTGACTCTCCTCTCTATGGTCTTTAGTCATGAGTCACTTTCACTCTCAAAATCATGTCAGTAGGTCATAGGATGGGTCTCATTAGGTTCTAGGATCTCACCATGGTCAAATTAATGAGTCAAGTGTCAATAAATATCAGCAAGGTCATGAGGAAGTCAATAAACTCAAAGTCACAGCACCTAGAAGATCAGAGAAATGTTTTATTTAGTTTGATGTAACTTTCACCTCAAAACCATGTTTTGAGGTGAAAACATGATACTTTTCCTTTATTTATGAAATTTTGCGTCAGCATCTGTAGTAAGTCACAATTTGGAAAGATGCTATCTCCATCAAGTCAACACTCTGCCTTTCAGACAAGTTTTCCATAGCATTTTCAGCATCAAATCATGTTCCAAGTAGACTCAGCAGAAAGAGCCCAGAAAGAGCTTTCCAATGGTATACCACACTCTCAAAACTGACTTCTGGATTGAAATTTATGCCTAAGCGAAGTAAAAAGTCCCCTATACCCTTAAATAATCCTTTTTCCCTCCTTCCCTAGACTTTACTTTATTAAAGTTTAATATTTTCTTTAATAAATCCATTTTTTCCCTTTTGATCACATAATCGCATTATTAAAATCTTTAAATACATATGTGATTTATTTATTAACCACTTCCCCTCCATACCATAGGACTTTGTAATAAATTTCAAAGTTTATTATAGTCCTCGTCATTCCCAAACCACTTCCCCCATGCTTTGAAACATTATAATTATATTAAAAAACCCTGTCGATACCTTCCCTTCCCTTTCCCATCGCATCGACACATTTTATAAGTGTGCCCCGATTGACCCATCGCAAAACCTCCGATGTGATTGCCCCGATTTTCTTCCCCCGATGGAAAATCCCCGATTAACACTCTTCGATCTACATCTTGACCGTTGATCGGCCCCCCTAATCCGATGGCCCATCTGCGATCAGGCCCATCGCAATCGGCGATTCCATAAAATACTTCCCTCGATTGAGCGCTCCTGATTGACATTCTGCGATTGCACTCCCGCTGTCGATCTATTGATCTGATCGAACGACTTACAAGCCATCGTGCTCGTTGGCATCTGTGTTATTTATATTGTACCCCTCCCCACTCTCCTCCGATCCCCGATGCCGATTGACTCCGGTCTTACCATATAATCCTTGCCCATTTATAATATAAAGGGCTATTTCCTTTGTGAAACTTGAATTTCGTTTTATTTTGTTTTATATAAAGGATCCCCGATACACCTTCTCTCCGTCGCATCAGAGGAATTGTATTACGTTATACCTCGCTCTCTCCTCCGATCCCCGATTTCAATTGCCACCCGGGTCCCACCTTAAAGCCCTTTGCCATTTCAAATGTAAAATCCTTCTTTACTTTGTAAAGGTGCCCGACCTTTCCTTTTATATTTTTATTATCAACCCATTATCCCTTATTCATTATTTCAATCGCATCGGAGCTTTCGGCTTTGTTTCAAAAATATTCAAACCTCCTGATCCCGATTGTGATCATACCATCGCAAACATGTATTTCAAATGTTTTATTATATTGTATATCCTTCCCCATCAATTCGATTGGGATTGCGATTTATCATGTGGACCCCACCTCCTTCCCCTTCCCCTTTCTCATTCCAAAATCGGTTTTTCCCTTCACAAAAGCATAAATTCATTTTATTTTATTTCAACGGCATTTTATTAAAGTCAGTTTTCTTCAACGAAATGAAATGGAAATAGTGAGAAACAGTCAACAGGCCAAGGAACAAAATATGAAAAAGTTATATATCTTTAGGCAACGGTTTAAAGAGATATTTTCTACAGATTTTTCTTCTCATTCGTTTGATGTAACAACAATTTTTAGATGGTCAAAAAATGTATAACTGTTCCTCATTTTCAGGGGCAGATCGTTGGATGTCCTTTCTATGATTAAATTTCTGTTCTTGAGTTGTTAAAACAACTCCTCTTTCTGTGGATCTATGTTCCCACAAATTTGGTCTATTTAATGTAATTGTAAATCATTTGTAAAGCAGTTTGTAACTCAAAAGTAGGGGAATAGTGTGGAAAAACGCTCTGCGCTCCATTGTAACAATTTTGAACAAGGAATTAATAAAGAGATGCAGCTCTGATTTGTGGGATCCATGTGGTATGAGTTTTAGAATTTGTTTTCTCCTTTGTTTAATATGTAAATTGTTATGTTTCACCTTTCATCCATAAACATTTCCGGTCAAATGCTTTCAAGATAGAAAGGTAGAATCCATTTTATATGCTCTGCCTTGGGAAATCATTCATACTTTGTGTTCTTCTTCTATTTGAAAATGATACATTTTATGCTCTTTTCAGCTCCTCACTAGTCTTTCCATCCCATCCTTATTTAAAATTATTTGCTAAGTTTCCTGCCTACCTTGCCCCATGAAATACCCTGTATCCCTGATTTAATTCCCTAGTTTCAACTGTCCCATTTTGTCCCATACATCCCTGAAAAATTCATTTCATTTATTAAAATTTTTTCCATCATTATACCTAGCCTAATATCAGATTATTATTGCACTTTATTGAATATCCTTTCATGGAGAGAGCCCTCTCCTATCCTTGTAGGGCTAGCTACAAGGCTGAGTGTGGTTTAGTTTTTACCCTGTTTTTCCCTTTTTCAGCCTGGGGTCCAGATCAGGTGCTAACAAATGGCACGGTGGGAAAGATCGTAGAGCTGCTAACTAAATATCAAGATCTATTCCCCACAAAGTTCTCATAGCTCAAGGGGATCGTCAAGGATATGGGTGCTCTCAAGATTACCATGAAGCAGGATGAATGCCCTATCAAACAACGACCCTATCACCTAAACCCTAAATATAAATAGAAATTCAAGGACGAAATAGAGAAGATGGTGGCTGCAGGTATCAATGAACGAGTGGAACAATCAAATTGGGTAAGCCATATGGTCATCTAGGAAAGGAGGACTAAAGGAGAGATAAGGATCTATGTAGACCTACGCAAGTTAAATGATGCCTGCGTACATGATCCTTTCCCTACGCCATTCTCTAATGAAATTCTAGATCATGTGGGAGTTCAGGAAGCATACTAGTTCACTAATGGGTTCTTAGGGTACCATCAGATCCACATATCACCTAAATACCGCAGTAAGACCACCTTTGCAACTGAATGGGGATCATTCCAGTACACTATCATGCCATTTGGGCTGAAGAATGCCCCTCCCATATTTTCATGCGTAGTTGTAACAATATTCAACGAATTCATTCATATGCTTCTGGAGGTCTATTTTGATGTTTGGATAGTGTTTTGGTTGGTAAATAATCACATGTCAAACCTGCGCACGATGCTAGATGCCTACAAGAAACACCAAATTTCACTAAAAATCAAGAAATGCATATTATGTGTCCCCTTTGGGATTCTATTGGGACACATGGTATGTCAGCAGGGATTGATGGTTGACCCAACCAATATTGTGGTTATCATAAATTTGGTAGTCACCACCACTGAGAAAAAACTACGCTCCATCTAGGCCACATCGGTTACTATAGGAATTTTATTCAAGGGTACACTCTGATCAGCGCACCGATGTAAAAACTTATAAAGAAGGATGTATCCTTTCTTTGGGATGACAAATGTTATAAGAGCTTTGAGCTACTAAAGGAAAATATGGTAACTGCACCTATTCTAATATTCCCCAACTGGGCCAAGGTCTTTCATGTGCATGTGTATGCAATCGGATAGCCCTGGGAGTTGTCTTAGCATAGCCCAGAGAAGGGGACATCAATCATCCGGTTGCCTTTGCTACTAGAAAACTCTCTAGTGCATAGCATAACTATTCTACCACGAAGCGCGAAGGATTGGAAATGGTGTATGCCCTACACAAATAAAGGAACTATCTATTAGGTGGACACTTCAAGATGTTCACACATCATTCATCTTTGAAATACTTGGTCAATAAGCCTGTGTTGAGGGGGAATATTTGTATATGGTTAATGTTGTTTCAAGAGTATGATTTTGAAATTATTTTGAAGGCTGGGAGATTGAACGTCGGACCCAATCACTTTTCTCGGATTGAGAGTGGGGAAGAGCCAACTAATATGGAAGAAGGATTACCTGACGCACAACTATTTGCTATCAAGGTGGCTAACGAGTAGTTTGAATACATCATTCAATTATTTACCACAAGTATGGTGCCCAATAACTATTGAGTACCACATAAAAAGAAATTTGTCACATGCACAACCAATTTTACCATAATCGGTAGACAACTATACAATATGGGCGTGGATGAGGTGTTGTGGAGGTATGTATTGGAACACAAAAGACAAGCTATCTTGGCTAAGGCCCATGGAGGAGTTGCAGGAGGTAACTATACAGTGAAATAAATTGCACAAAAAGTATTGATGGCTGGGCTGTGGTAGCCCACATTGCATAGCGATGCCCATGCATACTGTCCAACCTGTGACACATGCCAACATACTAGAAACCCCTCACGTCGAGATGAGATGCCCCTGTGGCCACAGATGGCTCTGCAGGAATTTGACAAGTGGGCCATAGAATTTGTAGGACACATCATTCCTCTAGGAAAGAAGATGGGTGTACGGTACATCATCACTACCATTGATTATGTAACCAGGTGGGTAGAAGAAAAATGTGTCAACAATTGTACTGTGGATACCACTGCACAATTCATTTTTGAACATTTTCTGACTAGGTTTGCTTGCTTTGTTAGGTCTATGTAATTTAGTAGAGTGGCAAGACTAAACGCTGCATAGACTACATCAAAAACCACTTTGGGATTCTAGGATCTAGCCCTGTTGAGTCCATAGAGGGATCTCTCTATAAGTTTCAAAGATTGATTTATCTTTTAAGGTTTTAGTATGATATTAGGATAGTTATTAAGAACAAGGGTTTTTTGTTTGTTTGGTTGGTCGGGTATGATCTAATTAGATGGAAAGTCCTGAAAAGGAAAGAGTTTTAGAGGGGTAAACGTGTGAACAATCAAAACAAGGTTCAGTTGATAAGATAGGTATGAAATAACACTTAATCCATTGGGCTATGGAGTCACAAAAGGTTTTAATTGCACAACAGTTTTCAAGAGTGGTCCAAGGGGCAAGCCATTTATATTAAAATATCTCTTTAGATTAAATGATGGGATGGAACATTAAAGTGTTGAGAAAAAAGTAAAGCTAACAACTCAATCAAGAATTAATTAACTCTGTTGAACAAGAAAAAACCTTTAAGTAACTGTTTTGAAGAAAACCAAAGGATAGGGCTAACCATAGACTTCTTTGGAAAAACTTGTACTAAAGCCAACTTATCAGACTAACAATCTAGTAATCCCCATGACTACTTTCAGAAAGGATGAAAACATATAAGAAAACAAAGTGTAGCTTAAGATCAGGAAAATACTTTTAACCTAGCCTGCTTTCAGCATACTCTTAGGGAAACTTTCAAACAACCTTTGGAGAAATAACTAGAAGACAAGGAAAACCATAAACTTTCCTAGTCCAACTATACTTAGCATGTAATGAAAAAATCATTCAAGAACAATGTTTTAAAGTTTTAAAGAGTAAGACATGGGCTCACCAACATTTCTTGACTGGTTTATATGGTACTGAATCATTCTTAAATACACAATTGGAGGAAAACATAAAGATAAAGCTTATCAGTGAGAGTAGGGTACTTCTAAAAGTAGATCATAGCTCTATATTTGTTGTTCTTTATCAGAGAAAAATGGAAAATTTTATGGAAAACATAAGAAGGAAAACAAGTACAATGAGAGGTACATCACCAATGGTATAGACCAGGATCCCATGAATCAGCTTGTATATTGATGTCAATCCAGTTACATACTTCAAGTCCAATGTTTCAGTACAACAACAACTTCTCCTCTCAGCCTAACTTCTTTGATTACAAACAAAGCTTCATCAACTTCTAAAAATTATTTACATATAGAAAGTTTCAAGCAGCAAGTATTACATCAACAGTCCAACAACCAACAACATCTCATCTTCTTTAGAAGTATTTATAGAAGACAGAGGAGGTGGAAGAGTTCTAGGGTTATATATCATTAATTCCATATTAAATGCAACTTCTAGCCTTGAAAACCATGCAAGGCATAAGGCAGGAAAGCATTCCATTTACAACTCCATTTCTTTAACTCTGTTTTCTGCTTTTTAGGCTTGGTGGGTGAAAATATTGACTTTAAGGCTCTTTTTATCTTTTACAATAACTTTACTGACAGTCTAAAATATGTTATTTTGTTTGTAATAACTGTTCAACTGTCTTTAGTCTTAATGTTTCTGACTGAGACTTGATTTGTGTATTCCTTTGAGGCATAAGGGTTGTAGGTGGCAATTTTGATAGTTGGGGATTCAATTAGCCCCCTTGATGTGGCATTCAAGGTGTCCTTGATTGTTCTGTCTTCTTTCACTTCTTTAAACATTGATTTACTTTTAATACTGTGTTTATGCCTGGTTTAGGCTTTGAGACTTTATCTTTAATCATCCTCGAACTGCTGACTGTGATCAGCTGCTTCATTTGTGGATTAGGCCTTTGATTCCTGAGTTTGTGCCTTAAATCCTTTAAGCTTTAATTAACATCCTTAATCCTTCAATTTTTCTCTAATATTCATTTTTGACACTGATACTCTTTTATTAATTGATGCTGATTGTGTTTTGCTATTTACAGGTGCGCAGAGGGTTTGTTTAAAGAATTTGTTTGAAAAGTCGATGATCATGACTCATCAACCCTTCCAAACCATGAAATTTAAACCCCTGATCTCCCTAATTTGCATTCAAGGCTATGAGGATCGTCATCCTCGGCCCATAACACTATAATCATCTGCAGGAAGGTTTTATTTTGAACTTCATTAAACCTGCATAAAAACACACAAAGTTAATTAAAATACTGCGAATTTATTATTTTGACTAATTAGGAGGTTTTATGGAAGTGTTTCGGAGCCGTGAGGATGAATGGATGCAGTAGTGTAAGGAGAAAAACCATGGCGAAAAATGAAACATGGTTTTAAATTTGAATTAGGGTGTGAATTGAGAAGAAGCGGTTTCGGGAAAAACATTAATGGTTTTCACGCGGGCTCTAAGGGGGTAAGTGGTATTATCTTTTGGAACATGATACGATACATCGGTCGACACATGGATTTTCAACAGCAGCTATTTCGCAAAATTTTTAAGCGTTAAGATTTAGGCGCAAAGATTTTGTGATACGCATTGTCAACCATTGGATCAGAGGACCCAGATCCAACGATGTGGAAAGAATTCAAAATGAAAGGTGCACGAGCGGAGTGATAGTGGAATACAGGTGACAATGCGTGAGTGTACAAGTGCTTTATGAGGCGGGAGGTAGGTCCCAAGGTCATCAGGTTTATCGGGTTAAGTCCCAATCGTAGGATCTCTTTGATGGACGATTATGATTAAGAGAAGAAGTGGATATGTTCGAAAGGGAAAAAATAAAGGGAAAAGGAACAAACGGGAGGATAAGGTCCGATGGCCATTGATCTGCAGAGATCAACGGTCTAGATTTGTTTAGATCATAACGTCGGGAATAAAGAAAATAGAAGGAAAGTTGTGTTTGGAAAAGGTTTTTAAGCCCTTTAGCACTCGATTGCGGGGCTTTAGGATGCATGGAGGAAGGGGCTAAAGGAAATAAGCCCTTGGGGGCTTAATGATTTCAAAAGTGCAAAGGGCTGTTTTTAGGCCAAAAACAGAGATTTTAAGGCCAAAAGAGAGTCTCGATAGGTGAGAAAAGGGTTTTTAAACCAAATAAAAGGATGATATAAGGTTTAAAAGAGGGTTTTAATGGTTTGGAGGTTAATATGAAAGGATGAAAGGGGAAATTTGTAAAGGAAAATAGGGGTGGAAATGCAGATGATTTGTGAAAATGAGATGGAGAAGTGAATGATGAGAATGGAGGCTCATGAGCAGTTTTCTTTGGTAAACAACAGGTACTTTAGGGATAATAGTGAAACAACAGTGAAGATTAATTCAAAGGATAAAGAACATCATAAGACTTCGAAAAGATGATAGGTTTTCAAAGGAAACTATCTCTTGAAGGCTTGAAGACAAAGTCTAGCCACCTCTTGGTATAACAAAATTTATAGGTGGCTAATAGTGGCTCCACTTGGGGAGGATAGCTGGTTCTTTAGATGTCCAGAACCTCAGCTATTGATCTCTAGCTTTTTCAGTAAACCAGTGCCTTCATCCATTGGGCAACAACTTTCTTTTCCTTTAGCTGACCTTTCTTTGATTTGATAATCTCTACAGAAATCTGGAACAATGGAATTCTATCAAAACAACATCTCTACCTACCCATTCCTAATGATCCTAACATTTTTTCTTCTTTCAGAGTGCATTTGGACTAGCAAAATCTCTTCATCAACATTTTATTCTTTTTTGAAAACAAGAAACTAATTTATTTCTACTCTTATTTCTCCATGAACTCAGTTTAAATAGTTGAGTTCATAAATTCTCTACCTAACTACTATCTGTCAGGATTAGACTGTCTGACAGACCTTTATTCTCTAAATTCTAAAATAGGAAATTTAAAAGCAGCCAAGCCAGGATTAAGCAGTCTGACTTGCTACAGATCTATGGCATAAAAACAAGCTGAACATAGATTTTATTTGTAGAAAAGTAAAACAAAATTGTAAAGACTTAAGATCTGAAAACTAAAACATCCTTCATTATTTCTTCAACTCTGTTTTGAATTTGTTTGAGCTGTGTTTTCTCTCTCATCTGGTTCAAATTTTGAGCATATTGGGACTAGTTTGTTTTCTATCTTTGGCTCAAGATTTAATCTAATTAGAGCCACTCTTCTTTTGGGATTCATAGGTTCAGATTGAATTTGTTTGAACCTTTGTTTTTCTATCCTAATCTACTTTACTGATAAGCCAAGATTGTGCTATTTGGCTGATCAAATTCACTAACCTATCAGTAGTAAATTGAAAAACTAATTAGTCATGATTAGGCTGTATGACTAACTACAAGTGTGTTTTTAGGAGTGGCTTCTGATTTTGAACACTTTCAGACTTTATTTCTCTTTTTTTGGTATGGGGCTATACCTTTCTTGTTTTTACCTGCCCTCTTTTCTTTTCTATTTTTTTGTATTTTTATTTTTCTAACTTTGAATGCAATGTTCAGACAATGATAATTTACAATGGAAAGTAAAAAGATTTGAAATTCATGACTCTTGATAGAATTAATGTTTGAGCATCCTGCCATTGGCAGGACCTCCAAAGAGTTCAGTTCCATTCAATTCCTGCAAGAAATAAGGATTTTTACCAGCAGTAGAATGAATGAGATAAGGGCCTAGCCATAAGTTATCAAATTTTCCATGTTTGCCCTTATCTTCTCTCCTGGAATCCCACTTCAAAACTTTGTCACCAATGCTGAAATCACTGGCTTTTGTCCTTTTATCAAACAACTTTTTGATGTTTTCTTGCGTGTGTAGTGCTTTGTTGTAGACTTCCTCCCTAGTTTGTTGAAGATGTATAGTCTGATGTATTCTCCTTGTCATATCATTTTCTTCAGATTGTACTTCTTGGATCAGCTTCATGACTGGCACTCCTAGACTGGTTGGAAAAATTGCATCCACTCCATAAACTAGTTGGTATGGTGACATTCCAATTAATTTCTTAAGTGTTAACCTGTTAGCCCATAGTGCATGTACTAGCCTTATGTGCCATGATTTCTTATTGTCTTCCAACAACTTTTTGATTATGTTCACCAAAATTTTGTTTGAGGATTCTTCCAACCCATTACCTTGAGGGTAATAAGCAGTAGAATGGCCCAATGTAATCTGATATTTATGACAGAATTCAACCATATTTTTGGATCCAAATGTAGCAGTGTTGTCAGTGATAATCTTCCTAAGACAGCCAAATCTAGATAAGATATGATTTTCAAGGAATTTTATGATGACAGAGTCAGTGGCTTGCCTAGAAGGGATGACTTCTATCCATTTGGTAAAATAGTCTGTTGCAGTGAGGATCCATCTATGTTGGGCAGATGAGGATGGATGGATTTCCCCAATGAACTCTAGACCCCACTACTGAAAAGGAGCTTCAACAGTGATTGGTTGCAGGGGTAAGGGAAGCAATTTCCTTTTTCCTTCAAAGAGTTGGCATTTGTGACAGGCAATAATAATTTTGTGGAGATCTTGAAAGAGGGTGGGTCAATAGTAACTAGCTCTAAGGATTTTATTGGTAGTTGTCTTTCAATAGATGTGGCCTCCACATTCTCCTTCATGGAACTCATGCTTGATCTTATCTGCATCATTCTTAGGCAAACATTTAAGCAATAATCCACTAGCATTTTTCCAGTATAGACATTTATCCAAAATGTAGTAATTAATAGCTTTCAACTTTAAAAATATTGCCTTTATTTTAGACAAACCAGGAGGTGTATTCAAATTGAGCAAAACATATAAAATATCAGCATACCAAGATGAAAACAGAAAATGATCTTCAATCATGGGAGTTGACAACTCCTCCTGTTCATGTAATGCATCTATCATGTTTATATCAAGAGCTTCAAAATTAGACTCAGCCATTAATATTGCTAGTCCTTGGCTTTTTATGAGCTTAGTGGGCTTGATTTCTAAATCATATTCAAGTATCAAAGAAATCCACTTTCCTCTTTTGCCATCTGGATCTTGGGTTAAAATGTCTTTTACAACTGAATTTGGTACAAATGCAATTATGTGGGAATGTAAAATGTAAACTCTGAAGTCCTTTAAGGCTTTGACTAATGAAAAGGCTTGTTTTTCCATGATATTGTACTTCAGAGGTGCATCTCTTAATGCCTTACTAAGGAATGCAATTGGTTTCTCTTATCCTTTTAAGTTTTTCTGTAATAGGACAACAGCTACTGTGTGTTCTGATCCAAATGAAAAAATGAAGAAATCCTTTGTAAAGTCAGGACTAATGAGAACTGGTGTTTTGGTTAATGCTTGCTTTACCCGTTCAATTGATTTCTTTGTTTCCAAGGTCCATTTAACTCCTTCTTCCCTTTTAAGCATATTTGTCATATTTCTAAGGAGTTCAGCTAGATTGGGTATGAACCTTCTCAAGAAATTAATCTTCCCAATGAAAGATTGAAGTTCCTTGATGTTTCTAGGATGGTTGATTTGCAATATACCATCAATCCTCTTTGGGTCTATCTTTATCCCTTCTTCTGATATGATGTGTCCAAGTAGTTTGCCTTCTTGGAGACCAAACATTGTTTTCTTTGGATTTAAAGATAACCCAAATTTTCTACATTTCTGAAAGACTTTTCTCAGGTGTTCTAGGTGTTCTTCATTTGTTTTGGAAAAAACAATGATGTCATCAAGGTAAATAATGATGAAGCAACCTAATTCTTATGAGAATGCAATATCCATGGATCTCTGAAAAGTAGCACCAGTATTCATTAAACCGAAGGGAATTTTCACATACATGAAAGTACCCCAAGGTGTGGTAAAGGCTATTTTGAGTTGGTCATCAGGATGTACTAATATCTGATTGTAACCTGGGAAGCCATCTAGCAAATAAATTCTTCTAAAACCAACTACCTTTTGTAAAATATGGTCCATCTTGGGTAAGGGATAGTTGTCCTTCAGTGAGGCTTTGTTTAAATTTTTAAAATCAATGTAAAGCCTTATTTCTCCTTTTTTCTTCCTCATTGACACAAGATTAGATACCCAATATGAATATTAACAGGGACTATAATTCCAGCATCATACATTTTCTTAATTTCCTTCTCTACCAGAGGTAATTGAGCAGGGTTAATTCTGCGCAATTTTTGTTTAAAAGGTTTCTGGTTTTCTTTGAGGGGTATCTTGTGCTGAATTATTTCTGTATCATAGGACTTTAGATCTTCATAACTCCATGCAAATACATCAGAAATTTCTTGAAAGAGCTCAATTTATTTCAATTTAATGTGAGCTGGAAAGGTTTTAGATAGTTTAATCATTTTTGGCTTTTGTTCACTGCCTATGTTACATTCTTCTACTTCATTTTCAACAGGTTCCAGTTTTGGTTTTTTGGCAACATCATTGAAATCAAACAACTCTTCTAATGGGACCAGTCCTTTTGTCAAGCTTTGAGTCCTAGGTTGCAGCATTTCTAAGTCTTCTTTTTCTAAATCTGCACTAGTTTTTGTTGAATGTTCAAGCTTATTGGATAACATATTTATATCAGCAATCTCTAGAGATTTTACTTATTTAACAAGTAAATTTTCTTCAATAGGACAGTCATTTTCATTATCTGAATCTGAACTTGGTGGCTCAAATTCATTTCTGGACTGTAGGAAGTCTTCTATTTGTTTATCTCCCTCAAACACTTGCCATTAATTTTCATTGTCTGGGACAGCTGGTCTAAATTTGACTTGGGTGGTGCATTGTATGTTTCATAAGGTGTTAGACAAGTTCTAGCAGCAAAGGCTAAACCATTGGCAAGAACATTTTGGTTTCTTGGGACAAATATAAGTTGGAATTCATCAAATGTTTTTAATAATTCCATGACATCATTTCTATAGGCTCTAAGTCTGGGGTGTTTGGCACTATTTTCCCCATTCACTTGCCTAATAATCAGCTCTGAATCCCCATTAACTCTTATCTTTTTGGCCCCTGATTTCTTCAATAAGTGTAAGACTAAAAGGAGAGCTTCGTATTCAGCTATGTTATTTGTACATTGAAAATTTAACCTGTAGGAATTCCCTTCAACATGATTTTTTTCAGTGTTGTGTATCCATATGCCTGCTCCAGCATTATTCTTGGTACCATATCCATCAAAATTCATTTTCCAGAGAGGACTATTTTTAGAATTACTAGTTTGACTAACTTCCTCTTTATCTTGTGTGCTTTTATATTGCTCTTGTAAGTCAACACTATGTTGAAATTGGTTTAGTTCCTCATGTTCTTCAATATATTGAGGATTCTTCTTTACTCTCAAGGTTAACAAACAATGGATGACTGTTTTGTAGCTCTATATCTGTGATTTGTTCGCAATGAGTTTCTGATTTGGTAGATTGTTTTGATGCTTCTGTCTTATCTTCCTCCTTTTATGTTTCTTATGTGATTTCCCAGAAGATTTATAATTAAATCTATCACTGTGTTATAGTGACGGGTGGTCACTAAGTTAGTTAAGGTTTCTAGCTCATTGAATGTTTCATTATTGAAGAGAATAAATGAGTCAAGGCCTGTATGCACAGAATAAATAGGAGAGTTTTCTAGTCTCTCTTGGATACTAACCATATATTGCATGTGATATTCCCTATAAAGTCTTCTAGTTTGATTGAAAACAATGATGGTAGCATATGTCATATCCATTTTCATTGTTCCTTATAAATTAGCTCCCCATGATATTGATAACAGCATACCATATTTGGGGGGTACATCAGCCACTACAGTATCCATCACTAAACACTTGTTTGGAATTTGAGCTAAGTTTACACAAAGTTCTTTGATTAAACCTAAAAATTTCACTCTACTGGAGTCAAAGGAGTATAGATCTTTATATGGTCTGGTGATTTCAAGGCCTAGACTCTCCATTACTGCTTTGGGCATTAAATTGTGAGAGGCCCCTGAGTCATGCATAGCATTGTGTATAATTTTGTCATGAATTTTCAAACTAACATAAAATGGAGGAACTGGCCCTTCTTGGTATCTTCCTTCAATCTTAGGACCAAATAAAAGCTCTGGTTGGTCATCATTGAGGTTTATAATGTCATTATTTTCTGCTATGTTGAAAGCTTTCAAAATTTGTGATCTATATACATCTTGGGTGACTAATTCAGTAAGGGGCACAGAGATCTTAATCTTGGCAATTTCTTGTTCCAAATTAAAGGGCATCTGATTTTTTACAATGTTTGTTTTAGCCTTGTTAATCACTACTCTATCAGCAAAATTAACTTCCTGATTTCCTCTATTTACATTGGTCAAATTTTTTTTAATATGAGTACTAGCTGAAGTACTAATGCTGCTAAGATCTGCACTCTATTCTTCATTAAGTTGAGTGCCTTTCTATTTGTTTTGATCAGAATTTACAGCCACTATTTTGTCCTTTTGTTTAATGTTTTTATGTTTGCTCACAGGGCTGTTTTTTATAGAATTGTCAGAGGTCTTAGTTTTGGGAGTTTCCTGATTCTTTTTACTCCTAAGGTCATATTCTTTTGGGGTTTCTATGATGACATTTTTCAGCTCTTGATAATAATGTTCATCCTCTGTTCTTTTATCATCATAGGGTGTGTATAGACCTTGTTTTTTATAAATAGGGACATCAAAGTAATCACTATCTACTCCCAACATATTTATGTTATCTTCCTCTGTTTGTTCATTTATTTCTTCAACCTCACTTACACAGTTTTGATGAAAAGGAGGTATGATCCAGATCTTGGGGGGAGGCCCCAAGATCTAAAAATTTGAAATGGATCTGACAAGATCTGCAAAATTAGAATGCCAGAAAAAAGAGAGAACAAAAAGAAAATAAAACCAAAAAGAAACTTGTTTTATTAAAACAGAGAATAACTGTAGAAGCTACATTGTGGCGGACAATCTATCCTTTTACAAAGTGAGGCTTGTTATTTATAGCCTTTTTTTTTAGATAGAATACCATAGGTGGATACCATGGGCCAATACCATGGGTAGATACCACTTACAATACCATGGGTAAATCCCATGTGTGGATGAATACCATGGGTGGATACATACCATGGGTCACTTACAATACCATGGGTAAATTCCATGGGTGGATGGATAACATGGGTAGATGAATACCATGGGTTGATGCCATTTTCCATTTGGATCATTCCTCCCTCCTTAACAAGCAATGGTCCCCATTGCATGAAGTTCCATCCTAAGAAGCCTTTGTTGACTATGAAGAGCCGCTGAAGAGAAGGGTTTTTTGAAGTTAACCCATAACCGTGATGAACAAAGATCCGAGGATAGAGATACCCTGTAATGCTTGTGACGAATTCTGATATTGATAGTGTGTGGCCTAGAAAATGGACTTCGATGAAGTGTGGGTTTGTGGATGAACTAAAACCATGACAAACGAAGATTCGAGGATAGAGATACCCTGTAATGCTTGTGACCAACTGTGTGACTAATAGTGTGCGGCCTAGGAAATGGACTTCGATGAAAATGATTTTGTGCGGTTGACCCATAACCGTGATGTTGATTGTTGAAGTAGCAGGTGCCTACATAGCTTGGGGTGGGAGGGCACGTCTCCAAATAACCCAAGCCAAATGCTGCTATGCTGAAACTGATGAATGTGAAGCAGGTGCCTACTAAAGTGTGGTGGGAGGGCACGTCTCCAAAGGGAACCCGCTCTGAATGCTACTCCTGATTTAAAATGAGCATAACTCAGTCAATATAACGCAGAATATTTGTTATAACCTATTTTTGGAAATGGAATGATCATTCTGCATCTTCTCACGTGTTTGAAACCACTATCTAGAGACTCTAGACTCTCAGATTCGTGCTAGAACTGTCTCGCCGTCACAAAATTTCTGAAAAATAGTTGATTTTAAATCAACAATAACTCCCACATACGGACTCTGATTCGACCAATTGTTTTTTTGAAATTGGGTTATTTTTCAAGAGGAGCTCAAATATGTATCCCTTTCTCTAAAAATTTTCACTAAAAACTGCAAAAAATGACAGGAGAGCCGTCGTCCATGAATTGTCATCAGAAAAATTGCTTCAACATTACTGATTTTGAATCAGCGATATCTCCCCCATCCGAACTCCAATTTGGCTGAATTTTTTTTTGAATTTGAGTATTTTTTTGCAGGGAATCTATATCTGTTCTTTTTTTTTGAAAATTTTTCACCAAAATTTTCATATCTGATCTAAAAACGCGCCTCCCAAAAAAAAATTCATGGATTTTGCTGAAGATTGCTACAAAACATTGAAACTGAAATATGTTTCAAACCCTCATTCCCATGGAGGCGTAACCTGAATATGATACCACTGATCCAGATCTTCGGGGGAGGCCCCAAGATCTAAAAATTTGAAATGGATCTGACAAGATCTGCAAAATAAGAATGCCAGAAAAAAGAGAGAACACAAAGAAAATAAAACCACAAAGAAACTTGTTTTATTAAAACAGAGAATAACTGTAGAAGGTACATTGTGGCAGACAATCTGTCCTTTTACAAAGTGAGGCTTGTTATTTATAGCATTTTTTTTTTAGATAGAATACCATAGGTGGATACCATGGGCCAATACCATGGGTAGATACCACTTACAATACCATGGGTAAATCCCATGTGTCGATGAATACCATGGGTGGATACATACCATGGGTCACTTACAATACCATGGGTAAAATCCATGGGTGGATGGATAACATGGGTAGATGAATACCATGGGTTGATGCCATTTTCCGTTTGGATCAAGGTATAATATCCTGATCAGGGTCTCTTGATCTGTTTTGAGATTGGTTTCTCCTGAGGTTCTGATTTTGATTTTGAGATTGGTTTCTGTTTTGGGGAGCTAATTGGTTTTCTCTAGATTTTTCTCTCTCAAGTATGCTCATCTTTTTCATCGTTTCTTCCATCGTCCTTTCCATTTTCGAGCTAGATGTGGAGGGTGCAGATTCCTCCCTAAATGATTCTTTCTTTTCATTCCTCATCCTGGCTCTTTTCTCAATCAGATTTACTTCCACAGCAAGAGCTCCCTTCTGCATATTTTCTAAAGTCAAGGGGTCTCTTTCTCTTAATTGATAGGCCATTTTAGGATCAAATCCTTTAGGGAATTTGGCTAAGGATGAGCCTTGTGGAGGTTTTAATTCTAGGGGCAATGCATTATAAACACTATTGAACCTAGTGCAATAAGTTTGAACACTTTCTCCAGGGTTTCTTTTTAGGTTGTTATAGTCTGAAAGCATTTGGAGAGGGTTTTTTCTAACTTCCCATTTGTTAAGGAATGACTGATGGAGAGCTTCGAGATCATTAATACTATTAGGGGTTAAGCTTTTGAACCATTTTCTTTCTTCTCCCCCTAGACTTTGAGCAAATAATCTGAGTTTGACAGTTTCATCATCTATCTCATTTCTATCAAAATAGTCATTCATCTTGTCCACATGTTGTGAAGCAGTAGTAGCACCACTGGCACCATATAATGGTATCTTGGACTGCTAGTCATGTGGCATATTGACTAGAGGTAAAGGAAGGACTAGGGAAGCATACCATGTTGCCATGATAGGAGGTTGTGGAAAAAGTGGGGGGTTTACAGCTGGAGGATGTAAAATGGGAGGAAGTTGATGGAATGGTGTGGTTTGAATAGTGGGTGTGTGAAGGACAGATGTGGATGGACCAGCAAGATATTGTTGAGCAGATATTAGATGAGAGAAACTAAAATTATGAAGGAAATGTAAATCAGGTGGAGTAGTTTCTCTACTACCAGGATGTTCACCTCTATCTTGGGATGAGGATGGAGACTTAAAATCTATCTGATCTATATCATCAAGTGACCTAGTTCTGAATGGGTTTCTTAATTCAACTTGTGAATCTTGTAGAGCTGTAAGGTTTTCAGGAACAGAATTAGCTCTATGGAGTGATCTCACAACAATTGAAGCTTTGCCCTTAGGAGATTTCCTAAGTATACTTTCAAGATTATCAACTATCTCAAAAGGATTTGGGTCGAGATGGCTCCTAATATGAATTCTTTTAGAAGCCACTATGGTATTTTTTTAGACCCAATAACAAGAAAATTTTAACCAAACATGATAATATTTAATAGGCTAACTAATCTATTGACAAAGAAAACTTAATCCTCAAATTTTCTTTACTGAGTTTTAATGATGTTATGATAAAAGGTTTCCTAGTGGAGTCACTAGGTGAAGGATTTTTACTTTATTTCAGGGTTTGAAATTTGTTCACCATCAAAAATCAAAACCACTCTAGGGAGACACTTGGTTCATTAGTTAAAAATGGGATTATCTGAGTTATGAAGTTATCTATTACTTCAGAAATTCCCCAGTATGGTTGCCAGGAAATGTTAGGTCTCTGTAATTTAGTAGAGTGGCAAGATTAAATGCTGTAGAGACTACATCAAAAAACACTTTGGGATTCTAGGATCTAGCCCTCCTGAGTCCAGAGAGGGATCTCTCTATAAGTTTCAAAGATTGATTTATCTTTTAAGGTTTTAGTATGATATTAGGCTAGTTATTAAGAACAAGGGTTTTTTTTTTGTTTGGTTGGTCGGGTATGATCTTTAATTGGATGTAAAGTCCTAAAAATGAAAGAGTTTCAGAGGGGTAAAGGTGTGAACAATCAAAACAAGGTTCGGCTGATAGGATAGGTATGAAACAACACTTAATCCATTGGGCCATGGAGTCACAAAAGGTTTTAATTGCACAACAGTTTTCAAGAGTGGTCCAAGGGGCGAGTCATCTATATCAAAAGATCTCTTTAGATTAAATGATGGGATGGTACATTAAAGTGTGAAGAACAAAGTAAAGCTAATAACTCAATCAAGAATTAATTAACTCCGCTGAACAAGAAAAAGCCTTTCAGTAACTGTTTTGAAGTAAACCAAAGGATAGGGCTAACCATAGACTTCTTTGGACAAACTTGTACTAAAGCCAACTTATTAGAAAAAAAATCCAGTAATCCCCATGACTACTTTCAGAAAGGATGAAAACATATAAGAAAACAAAGTGTAGCTTAAGATCAGGAAAAGAATTTTAACTTAGCCTGATTTCAGCATACTCTTAGGGAAACTTTCAAACAACCTTTGGAGAAAGAACTAGAAGACAGGGAAAACCATAATCTTTCCTAGTCCAACTCTACTTAGCATGTAATGAAAAAATCATTCAAGAACAATGTTTTAAAGTTTTAAAGAGTAAGACATGGGATCACCAACATTTCTTGACTGGTTTAGATGGTACTAAATCACTCTTAAATACAAAATTGGAGGAAAAAATAAAGATAAAGATTATCAGTGAGAGTAGGGTACTTCTAAAAGTAAATCCTAGCTCTATATTTACTGTTCTTTATCAAAGAAAAATGGAAAATTTTATGGAAAACATAAGAAGGAAAACAAGTACAATGAGAGGTACATCACCAATGGTATAGACTAGGATCCCATGAATCAGTTTGTATATTGATGTCAATCTAGTTACATACTTCAACTCCAATGTTTTAGTACAGCAACAACTTCTCCTCTCAGCCTAACTTCTTTGATTACAAACAGAGCTTCATCAACTTCTGAAAACTATTTACATACAGAAAGCTTCGAGCAACAAGTATTACATCAACAGTCCAACAACCAACAACATCTCATCTTCTTTATAAGTATTTATAGAAGAAAGAGGAGGTGGAAGAGTTCTAGGGTTATATATCATTAATTGCATATCAAATGCAACTTCTAGCCTTGAAAACCATGCAAGGCATAAGGCAGGAAAGCATTCCATTTACAACTCCCTTTCTTTAACTCTGTTTTCTGCTTTTTAGGCTTGGTGGGTGAAAATATTGACTTTAAGGCTCTTTTTATCTTTTACAATAACTTTACTGATAGTCTAAAATATGTTCTTTTGTTTGTAATAACTGTTCAACTATCTTTAGTCTTAATGTTTCTGACTGAGACTTGATCTGTGTATTCCTTTGAGGCATAAGGGCTGTAGGTGGCAATTTTGATAGTTGGAGATTCAATTATCCCCTTTGATGTGGCATTCAAGGTGTCCTTCATTTTTTTTTCTTCTTTCACTTCTTTAAACACTGATTTACTTTTAATATTGTGTTTATGCCTGATTTAGGCTTTGAGACTTTATCTTTAGTCATCCTCAAACTGCTGACTGTGATCATCTGCTTCATTTGTGGATTAGGCCTTTGATTCCTGAGTTTGTGCCTTAATTCCTTTAAGATTTAATTAACATCTTTAATCCTTCAATTTTTCTCTGATATTCATTTTTGACACTGATACTCTTTTATTAATTGTTGCTGACTGTGTTTTGTTGTTTGCAGGTGCGCAGAGGGTTTGTTTAAAGAATTTATCCGAAAATTCGATGATCATGACTCATCGACCCTTCCAAACCATGAAATTTAAACCCCTGATCTCCCTAATTTACATTCAGGGCTATGAGCATTGTCATCCTCGGCCCATAACACTATAATCATCTACGGGAGGGTTTTATTTTAAACTTCATTAAACCTGCATAAAAACACACAAAGTTAATTAAAATCCTGTGAATTTATTGGTTTGACTTCTTAGGAGGTTATATGGAAGTATTTCGAAGTCGTGAGGATGAATGGATGCAACAGTGTAAGGAGAAAAACCATGGCGAAAAACGAAACAGGGTTTTAAATTTGAATTAGGGCACAAATTGAGAAGAAGCGGTTTCAGGAAAACCATTAATGGTTTTCACGTGGGCTCTGAGGGGGTAAGTGGTATTGGATTTTGGAACGTGATATGATACATCGGTCGACACGTGGATTTTCAATACCACCTATTTCGAAAACATTTTGAGCATTAAAATTTAGGCGCAAAGATTTTGTGATACGCATTGTCAACCGTTGGATCGGAGGACCCAGATCCAACGATGCAGAAAGAATGCGATATGGAAGGTGCGCGAGTGGAGTGATAGTGGAATACAGGTAGTAGCACGCGAGTGGACAGGTGCTTTATGAGGTGGGAGGTAGGTCCCAAGGGAGTCAGGTTTATCGGGTTAAGTCCCGATTGTAGGATCTCTTTGATGGACGGTTATGATTAAGAGAAGAAGTGGATATGTTCGAAAGGGAAAAAATAAAGGGAAAAGGAATGGGCGGAAGGATAAGGGCCGATGGTTGTTGATCTGCAGATATCAACAGTCTAGATTTGTTTAGACCATAACGTCGGGAATAAAGAAAATAGAAGGAAAGTTGGGTTCGAAGAAGGTTTTTAAGCCCTTTAGCACCCGATTGTGGGGCTTTAGGACGCATGGAGGAAGGGGCTAAAGGAAATAAGCCCTCGGGGGATTAATGATTTCAGAAGTGCAAAGGGCTGTTTTTAGGCCAAAAATAGAGATTTTAGGGCCAAAAGAGGGTTCCGATAGGTGAGATAAGGGTTTTTAAACCAAATAAAAGGATGATATAAGGTTTAAAAGAGGGTGTTAATGGTTTGGAGGTTAATATGAAAGGATGAAAGGGGAAATTTGTAAAGAAAAATAGGGGTGAAAATGCAGATGATTTGTGAAAATGAGATGGAGAAGTGAATGGTGAGAATGGAGGCTCATGAGTAGTTTTCTCTGGTAAACAACAGGTACTTTAGGGCTAATAGTGAAATTGCAGTGAAGATTAATTTAAAGGATAAAGAACATCATAAGACTTCAAAAATATGATAGGTTTTCAAAGGAAACTATCTCTTGAAGGCTTGAAGACAAAGTCTAGCCATCTCTTGGTATAACAAAATTTATAGGTGGCTAACATGCCCGAAGATCCTAATGAGTGACAGAGGTACACATTTGTTAATAAAACTATTGTGGCTTTAACTGAAGAATTCCTGATCCACCCTACAAGGAGCACCCCATATCACCCTCAAGCAAACAAGGCAGTAGAGGTATTCAATAAACTTTTGGAACATGCACTCACTAAGGTCTATAATGCTGACTGAAGTGATTGAGACATGGGCATCCCCCCAGTACTCTGGGCCTATAGGACCACATGTAAGAAACTCACCGGAAAAACACCTTTCAGAATGGTCTACAGGAAGGAGGCCATTGTTCCTATGGAATACATTATTCCCAGCCTGCACATTTCAGCTTTTACAAACATGGAGGAACCAGAAATCATGGAGGAATACTTGGCATAGCTGATGGCCCTAGAAGAAGATCGATTCATTGCTCAGTTCAATCAACAGGTTCATAAGGCTCACGAAAAATCTTCGGATGATCGACATATCTGGCAGAGGGTATTCAAGGAAGACGAATTGGTATTACTTTATGACAGCCAGTTTGCACGACATCCAGGAAAGTTTCGTAAGCATTAGTTGGGTCCATGCATAGTGAAGGAGAGTACCAATGGTGGTGCGGTGAGGTTGGCTACGCTGCGCGGAGATCACTTGCTAGGGTACATTAATGGAAGTCATCTAAAACCCTATAAGGACAACTTGGTGCCGACCAAATGACTATATGGTCAGAGTAGCTATGTAAAGGATGATGCGTGCACCATGATGGAAAAAAGAAGGTGGGTTCGACAGATGAGAAGGGATAGTGTAGAGTGTAGGAGGTATAAAAGGGTGTGACGCGGGCAGAAGGGTAGTACGCGGCTGGAAAAAGTAGTTGTTGCAATGGGACAACTGGGTGAAAAACTGACATTATCGTTGAATGGAATGGAAAATTAGCAATTAATGCGATGATATGGGAGGATTTTTTATCATTTCCATAATGATAAGTTACAATTAAACCTAATTCAACCATTTTTTCCCATTAGGGGCTATAAAAAGAGGATGGGTTCGTTTGCTTCCTCAAACTCACGTGCCTTGTGCTCCATTGTGAACTTTGTCTATTCAGTGCAATTTCCATCCATATGTTTGGGAAAGCTACCCCTTTTGACAACAGCAACCCTGAATTCATCTTCTGAGAAAGAATGACCACTGCTAACCTAGCCGAGTCATTTCTTGTCATGGCTTCCATGGAAGTTGGGTCTGAAGATGTATTGGAAGTAACCCTTGATATTGAGGAGGTTGTGTCTACACCGGTCAAGAGGAAGGGCGAGGGGAAGGTTAAGGGAGTAGAGAAAGGGAATGAAAAAGATACAAAGTGGGTTGGGGTAAAGCCAGGCACGTCCCCTCAGATTATGCATTCCCCTCGAAAAGTGCCTAAGGGTCGCTCGTCTGATCCATCGAAGAACCCTATGATGTCTCTAGAGAAAATCTGAAGGTGACCTCGCTTTCCTGGCTACCGCCATATGTTAAGCCAAGCAAGCCAACTACACATGTCCCCAATAATTTTGATGTTTTCCGCACCTGCATACATATGCCTCTGGTCCCGGCGGAGGTGCTTGTGATTGGTGATATGTTCAGAGGGATCCCCTCCCTTAAGTTCAATGATCATGATCTAGCCAATCTAGACGCCTTCCCAGCACTGGATAAATAATTATATCTTTATAGAGTGTTGTATGATAACATGCCAAAGGTAGAGTCGATGTTGTGGGCATGAAAAATGGCAGGATCGGGGATATTAAATTTGTTTCACATCCCCCACTTTGGGTGATACAACATCACTAGCATGGTTGTTCGCCAGTTGTTGGTGCTGGTCCACGATGGGTGTTTGTGAATCCAGGGTCGCATCCCAATTGACACTGCCTTAATTCACCGAATTACCGACCTCCCCATGCACGAGCCCAATTCTAAGGAGGGCGTCGGCAAGAAGTATGAGCAACAAATTGTTGAAGAAGTCTGAAAGATATCATGTTGGTCGCAAACAAAAAGGGTTCTTGGTAGACACAATAGCTAATCCGATAGTGCACATGGGTACCCTACTGATTGCATGCAAAATGATGTGCAAGTGCCAGGCATCGACCATCCCTGCTTATGTAATTCAAATCGGTGGAAGATGAGAAAAGGGGATCTACTAGAACTGGTTGTAGTACCTCTGTGACGAGTTTATAAATAATGTGCGCGAGGCGCAGGACCGTAAAAATGCATTCTGCTACTCATGGCTAATGATGTTAATTACTTTGGTTGCCTGGGAGGCACTTGATGAAGTGGTGCTCCATAAACTTGAGTTGGATATGTGCAAAGGTGCACGACATGCGAATCTTTGAGATTCAAAGGATCCCAAACATATCAAGGATAACAAGGTGTTCTAGGTATTGTTTAATGGTGCTCTGGTGGTAGCAATTCATTCTCGGATGTGCTTGTCTCCTGCGGTCTATGAAAATTACAAGGGTATTATAGAATTTCAGGTTACTATGCACAATGTGTAGATTCAGGCCCTCAATGGTCTAGCCTAGTATACTCTCCCTTATATGGCCACAAAATCATAGATTGACCAAGTGGTTGCAACTTGTCCATCATAATGGAAGCTTGTCTTTGAGACGTCCACCCCAGTTACAACGGGCACATCTGGAAAGGATGCCACCCCAAAGGATAGTATCCCACCGAAAACAATGAAGGACTCTGAGGTGCATGCTATGGAGAAAATTATGACCAAGGAGACCCCTATGGGTGCTACCATGGGGGCAGATCAAGAGTCCCAGAAGGAGCAAGGACTCGAAGGGCTTGGTGGCAAGGGTGCGGCATCACCACGTGGTACCAAATGCACAAGTGAGCCTCCCAAAGGGCTAAGGAAGAAGCACACATATATTAAACATGGTGCTGGAATGGAGGTCACGTTGACAGAAGATGACTTAGAGAAGATTGCGGACGTTGTCACCATTGCGTCAGATGACAAACAAGCTACGTTGGAAGCACAACAGAAGGTCGCGGTAGAAGCATTGCAGTCTTAACTACAGGCTCTTCAGCTAAAGTAAGACACACTTCAGACGATCATGGATCAAGCGAGGCAGAATGAAGTGAGCCAGCTAGCTACAGTCATAGCTTTGGCCATCATGAAAGATAGTCGAATCTGCCCCCTCCCGGGCGCAACTTTTCTGTGGTACCCTCGGTCTTATGTGAGCAAGTCCAAACATGCTCTTTGGTCGATCTCGATGTTGCAAGACTGACCGGTGCACAGAAAAATGACCTTTTTATATCCATCTCTGGTGAAATTCAACAAAGAAGTACAGGTGCAACAACAACTCATTGAGGCCAAGCAAACTATTGTGACCAAAGTTGGCGAAATCGCCCAAGTCCAGGAAACCCACATTGCAATAGTCATGCAACAAGCTAAATTAGTGCAGTTGATAGACTGGCTCTATGAGGATATGCCAGAATTAATTCCTTCCTCCGTTGCACTGCAGGCCAAGGTCGAAGGCTTGGCGCTACTTTGAAGGAATCCCACACTGAATTATAGGTTCTTAGGGTTGATTTGGAGCTACAAATAGCATCACTACAGGCCAAGCTATAGCCTAAGAACCCTCTAGAGGTGCGCGCCCAGCGAGGTGCGCTCATTACAAAATCTATGAATAGTATTACCACACATATCACAAAGGGAACTAACCCATTTGATACTACTATGGCATTATGGTCCCAGGTGTAGCGTGATCCCCTCCTTCACAAAATCAATCAAGAGCTACACCAAAAGGATAAATATTTTGAGAAAATGGAAGTCACTATGCCCACCCTCGTCTTAGCCCAATGAGTAGCATGCCTTCAGACCAGCCACGTGCTCAAAGATGAAATTGAGGGGCTTTGGCGCAAGAAGCAGGTACACAGTGACCACCTGAAGCCATGGACTCGCAAAGCTCTCAAGGTTTTGCAGGACTTAGATGGGGCCGTGAAGTAGTCGAATCAGACCTTAGAGAGTGTCACTGCAGCTACCGAGGGCCCAACCTCAAAAAATTTGGTCAATATTGCGCATAATGCAGCCACGTAGAGCACAGGTGTCCTGCCCCCTTTGGTTGCCAACATTGAACAAATCCAGGAGGAGATGAAGAACCCGCCGACATTGTCACTCGGGACGAGTCACATGATTGTGTTGGCGGCCTATTGGAGTAGGGTCCCCTAGCGAAAAGCGTAGATTTTTTTTGTAATATTTTGTAATAATCTATGCTAGAGAAAGGGCTTTGGGGCAGCTCAATGTCCCTAATGAATTGTAATGGGTAGCGGGGTAGACCAAGAGTCCACAAACCATGGTTTGTGAAACATAGAATAGTGTAGGCTAATATGTTATAAATAGATGGATAAATCGATTCTAAAGGTAGAGAAGTTTTGGGGATTGAGATTGGATACATACTTATCGATATTTTGTGTTGATTGTTAGGGTAAGGGCTCCTGTTGGCTATGTGCATGGAGACCTTGAGTTCTGTTGTGTGCGGACCCCGCTGGCTGTGTGTGCGAGCTAGTAGATAGAGTCTGTAATCTGGATCTGGATAGTAATTAATGGGAAGACTGTTTGGTATATCTGAGTATTCTATGTTATGATTATCGTCTGTGCTCTGTGTTATTTCTAAAGTTATAATTGCTTGTTGAATGCGGATCATTTAATGATGCGCACATGGATGCGATATTGGGAATGCATAGATCAAGTTAAATTTGATTTTATTTGTTAGCATGATATCTGTTGATTTATAAGCTTCAATATACTGTTGAGGGATTTTGCGTTAAGGTTGCACCAACACAAGTTTTTCAGACTTGAACGGACTCACTTCAATTAACTTTCTCTCTCTTTGAGGGTGTGGAAACCTGGTTCAAGCACCCTCCCATACTACTTTGGGTGTGACCTTGACCTACACAAGTAGGCCATTTTTGAAAGGGCTAGTAGTACAGGGGTTTGTTGGTAAACCTTAAAACCGAACTTGGGTCAAGACCCCTCAAGCCAACAATAATATTTGTGCCATCACTAGAAAGACTATGCATGCTGCAACAACTATCATATATGTACATATATACTTTCCAACACTTGATGATTAAGATAGAAGGGAACCAAGTGAAAGCTCAAGTATTAGAATCTCCCCTTTAGCTTATAACTGGATGGTTAGTTCTAATTTTTGCAATTTGTATTTCACAATAAGTGATCCAAATGTTTATTCCAGGTGTACGCAGACAAAGCTCTGGTGATGATGCCGCCATAGATATGTTTTAGCTTTCTGATGAAGAATCTACCTTTTGAGCTACTGAAAAAATAAAAACACCA
The DNA here is from genome assembly GCA_034641835.2 of Pinus albicaulis. NCBI lineage: Eukaryota > Viridiplantae > Streptophyta > Pinopsida > Pinales > Pinaceae > Pinus > Pinus albicaulis. The sequence continues at coordinate 1,046,517,647 of CM076583.1, read as the reverse complement.
CCATTTTTCTACCATACCTGAGAGAGAGAGTTAACCCATACCCCCTACCTCACTATTTTTATATTTTTCAATATTTTTCAACTCATATTAATAATTTAAAATAAATTTGAACAAATTTTAGTTGAAAACAATGAGAACAAAAAATAATAGTTTCTTTATTAGATTTTAACTCATACTTCAATATTTTTTTAATACAACCATTTTTATTAGAATTTTAAAAATTTTCACTACTTAAATTAAAAAACGAATTTGTTTTAGCCCCTAGGCAACTCATACGATGATCGAAATGAAAATAAAGTGTTATGTGTGAGAAGGTAAGAAGTTCAAATCCCCTTGATTCACGTGTGCCAATGAAAGAGGAATATATAGGCACTTATAGGTCATAGTGGTAGTGCTTGGAATCTACTATATGTTCCACAAGTATGATACAATCATAGTTGTCAATTCCTCTAGTTACAAAATAAAAAAAAGTGATTTTTCTTTATCCACTACTTTTTTAACAATTATAAAACTATGAGAAAGCTTTAACTTATATGTCACTATATCAATCCAAAATATTTATCTTCTTAATAAAGGAAAACTATCAATAGAAAATTTCTCATAAAAATTGGCCAGATTTCCTTTTCACAATGTGTCAAACATAAACCATCAGATTATGTGATAACATAAAACTATTTTACAATGTGAGAAGAAATATTAGACATTAAAATATGAAAACAATTACCTCATTTCAAAATGTGATCATCATTACATGATGTCACAATGTGAAGAACATTACTTGACATCATAATGTTACAAACATTAACAAATTTTTCGATATGAAAAACATTACCCAATGTTGCAACCTGAAGAACATCACTAGACGTTGCAATGTGATAAAAATTTCCCAACATCAAATTATCATGAGTATTTATTAACATTAAAATGTGGAAAAATTAACCCAATGTCAATTTTTATATACATCACTTGATTTTGTAATATGATAAACATATATAGGGGAACATTATTTGATGTTCCAATAGGAAAAAAATTTATTAATGTCACAAACTCATGAACATTTTCCAACATTTTATTGCCTTGAATGTTTATATACCATTTGAATGTGATAAAAAATTCTCATCATCATAATGTCATAGCCATTTCTTAAAAATTACAATGTAAAAAAACTAACTAGATGTTATAATTTGATGAACATCACCTAATGTTGCAATGCGATGAAAATTATGTAATATCCCAATGTGATGAAATAATATGGATGCACATTAACCAATGTTGCTATGTGATAGACATAACTCAACATTCCAATGTCATACAAAATTCTAATTTTCATAATGTGATGAACATTGACTAATATTATGACCAAATCTAGTTGGAATTATGTGATGAAAATTGACTAATGTCATTATGTGACAAACATAACCCAACATAATAATGTAATGAAAAAATCTTGATATGTGATACAAATACCCCCTTGTTTATTCAAGCACGGTCAACCATCAACAACTATTATCAACCATAGTCAACCATATGCACCCATAGTCAACCACAATCAACCATAATCAACAATCTCTAACCATATTCAACCATGATTAATAATAGACAACCATGGGAAACTATATACAACCATGATTAATAATAGAAAACAATGACAAACCATATTTAGCCATAGTTATCCATGGGAAACACTATTAACCATGCTCAACATTAGGAAACTATAAGCCTTCCTGATCAAACATAGGTATCCACAGTAAATCATGATTAAACATTGTTAAACATGGCTAACCATATTCACAATGGTCAAACAATTTTCAACCATTGTCAGCATGTCCATTTCCCGTCAATGATAGTTAGCTATGGTCAATCATGTCAACCTTGGTAAACATAGTCAACTTGGTTAACCATATCAAACATAGCCAACTATGGTCAACCGTGTTCAACATGGTAAAACCATGGTCATCCATATCCATCCATGGTCAAGAATGGTTAATGATGGATGATTAAATTGGCATCCTTTTGACACCCATCCAACACATTTTCACTTCCCCTTTTACCTTATTAAACCATGTTTCACCACTTTCCCACGAAAAACACATGTTTTTGATAATGGTATGATTATCTCCTCAATATGAAATTTCTATACTTATTCTTATGCGCTACTAGGAAATTTTTATATTTATGTAGGTAAAATTGAAGCTGAGAAACAATGTGTGTGAACTAGTTCTTACCACTCTCCTATGAAAAACTACTCATGAGCATGTACAAGTAGGTCCTAGAGTTGGTTGAAATTACATGGACTTTCACATTCTTAAATTCAATTCTGATTTGTTGTATGAAAGTTTACAAATTCAAAAATATGCATCACACTTCCTCACCATATACTTTGTATGAATTAATCATTAATAAAAATCAATTAAGCATTTACTGAAAACAAATTTAAATAGAATCAATGTTCTCGGTTGTGTAAGAAAAATTCATTCAAAGAAAATGACAATTCTTTCATGCAAACTAAATCACTCCTAACTATTATTTTTTAAGCATGATAAAAATATAATAAAGTTTGAGACATTAGTACTTTTGGGACTAAAAAATCTACCTCATAAAAATATTTCAAGAAATATTTTGTATAATCTTGTATGATTACATAATCAGTATTGGAAATCTAGTACTTGTTGTAGGAATTATTGTGTGATTAATAGATCACTACAAGAAATTCTGGCACATAATTAGCGAAATTATTGTATAATTACATGATCACTTTAGGCAATTATAGCTCATAGTTATGGAAATTATTATATAATATAGGATCACTGCAGGCACTTCTAGCACACAACTATAGGAATTATTGTGTAATTATGGGAAAAATAGAGCATCTTCATTCCTTATACACACAATGGAAAAATATAAAACCAACCACATAAAAACCTATTAAATCATATAATAAACACAAGTATCATGTACTAGGGGGGCCTCCTAGTTTGTGCTACTATTAAAGCTATGAAAATATACTGCAAAAATATATAAGCAATCCCATAAATTCTTTTTTTAATAATAAAAATAGATTTTCTATACAACAAATAATGTATGAATTCAATGTAGTTTTTTCTCCAAAACACATGTGTATCATCTATATCCTTCTATAAAAGATATTACTTCTTAACCGAGCTTCCCAAAATAAGGGTCAATTCAACATTTTCATACTAACAATAGAATTAATGAAACAAAAACATAATTTCCCTCAATTCCATAATGTGTATTTTGATTCTTAAGTTTTGGTGACCGATCCTTAGCTTGTTTGGAGAAGATTATGGCATCCTTCAAGATATTCTAAATAACACGCTGATTTGGTACACCTTGACATTGAATTATATGATGGACATATATGGATGAGCCTCCTAGTGTCAAAGTCTACCCTATTGATGTGGAACATTGTGGTGCATAAATTATTGTGTTGACACGTTTGGACCTTTCAAACTTAATAATAATAATAGTAAACATCTTATAAACCTTTAATAATAATAATAATAATAATAATAAATAATAATAATTCTACAAATGATTTTAACTTTAATTTCATCCTTTAAACACCATATATTTAATAAAATTGATAAAATGATATGAAACAAGTGTTCAAATTATAAACATAATGTAAAAAATGGGGTGGTCATGGAGGTCATTTTTTCAACATCTAAAAAATAGTTGAAACATTGATTTCACTACCTTATTGGTCAAAATTTCACCTCTCTATTGTCTTGTACTACTCTGGTTTCCTGTAGAAGAAGATCGAGACTAGTACTCGAAGGTTAATCTCTATCAACTCTATCTTTCAATTTTACTTTCAATCCCTTGATCCTTACCATTAACCTTCTATTTATTTGAGTTTTGTGGATATTTTCCTAATACATATCTATGTATTTCCTCTTGAGGGATTTAGATTTATACTTGTTCTTATAATATTTGTCCTTCAACATTTCATTTTCTCACTTTATTTTTTCATCAACCATATTTTATTTATGTAAATTATGCTTCATCTTTTTAAGAGTCTTGTTATTTTTCTTCACTTTATGCAACAAAATGTTTAAATGTTGATTTTCAGGGCCTTCTTGTTCTTGAATCTCCTTTGATGAGTTTTTTTCATCTTCTCAATGTTTCTGTTGGAGTGGTTGACTCTTCGATGTATATTCTTCCTGGTCCTATTAAAGTGATTGATCCAGCTCTGCGTATACTTCCTAAGTATAATATCCTCGAGTCTATGTTTCTTTTTCTTTTTGTTTTTTATCTAATACTCTTTAGAGCACTTCCTCACACTATTTTTTGTCTTTAGTTTTTTCATGGAATCCTTGAATTTTAACAGGGCTATATGCTTCTCCATAGATCTCTCTAAATAATTTTGTTTTTCTTCTAGTGAGCATGATACCAATTATTGGTGCTATGCTAGAACTATTTATTACATTATTTATAATAGAGGAGGAATCAATAGCCTCTAGGGATAATATGAAAATTGGTGGATACTTGAAATTCGTATGCGCAAGCACCTCCCACTCAGTTAAACAAATAAATGATCGTGCTTATACATGATTGTGCAGAATTTTATACTTGAAAGAGGTGTATGTTTTTTAACTATTTAAGAGCTTTAAGAGCATTTTTTTTTTCTGATATTAAGCATGTGCAACAACCATATAAGGTATCAAATAAGAATCAACACATAACAACAAATTTAATAAAGGAGTTCACCCAAATATCGTGCGCTACGTCTCCTTGAGCTTTTGTCAATTGACTTGGCTCTTTGGGATTATGATAAAAATTATATTTTACAAGTAAATAATTAAATCCAATGGATATTTGGGCTATACCATTGGTTTTATAATATCATCATACCCCTGGAATGGTTGTCATCACTCTGAAGAAAGATCTAGGCTTCCCTTAGACTTGATTTTTGTTTTCGATGCCTTAAGGTTCCCTTAACTTCTATGTGGCATTAACCCTTTGAGAAATCCATTTATATCCCTGAAACCTCAGCTAATGTCTCCAAAACATATCATACCTCCAAAATAGAGTGATCATTTGCTCAAAATGAGCTCTGGCTCCCCAATCTAGGCCTCCATCCACTGTTGGCCCTAGGCTGCCTGAAACTTCCCTATGCTTTATCAACCTTCATAGGTTTCCAAATGGTTCTAAAAATAATTTCATTGGATTTAGAATTTCTAAAATAGTCAGAATAGACTATTCATTTGCATAAACTGGCCTCCAACTACTACGGTTATGCCTCCAACACCTGGTGGCACCTCTTGGCTCTATGTTCACTAAAAAATTATATGAATCATATTGGCCCTCAAAAGTCTTAAAAAGCTTCTAAAAATACCTCCATTTGATTCATAAGACTCAATACAATCATAAATGACTATTTTTTTGATGAGAATGGATACTGGATGCTCTAGATAGGCCTCATTCTCCTACTGGCACTGGGTTGCCTTGGTGGCCTCTGGAACTTATCTGAAGAAAATCGGCTTGAAAAAATCATCTATAGGCTCTAAAAACCACACCATTAGTTCCATAATGTTTTAAGCATCCAAAATTGACTATTGGATTTCTGAATAAGGCCTCTAGCTGCCCTGGCTAGGCCCTAAACTGTTGTTGACCTGTGTTGGCCCTAGTGGCCCCTAGAAATTATTTGTAGCTAAAATTAACTCAAAATTCCTCTAATGGCTCTGCAACCCTCACCAATGAGTCTGGAATGTCTGAGATAGTCAAAAATTACTACCCACACTCTCAGAATGGTCGAATCTTGCTCGAGATATAGCCTAAACAACTTTTGTCCAGTGACCCCTAAATCAACTCCACTAAAAGTGGAGGAACTATAGTTAAAACACCCAAAATAATAGTTTTCGCCAAAAATATGGGTGCTCTATTTTCTTCGCCAGCCTAACTGTAATATTATATGTGACAGGTTTGAGTTGGGCACATGTACCGCAATCTGCAGAGCTAACCGTGACCATCGGATGTTTTAAACGCCAGAGAAATCATGGCTTACAACTCGCCATGTGATAGGGCTTTAAGTTAAATGTTGGAGTTAAACCGAAACTTTCAGTGGATAAAATTTAAACCCATGACATGTGAACACATGGCAATGTCGAAGGTTAATTGTTAGCTATTATTGTTAAGCACTTGGTTTATGGCATGACGACCATATGGGGAGGGGCTCGCCTGAGGGGCTGGCCCCTCCACTTCCCCAACGCGACTTTAAAAAAACCATATAATAAACCCATCTACCATATGGTTAAGAAAATATGGTAGCAGAGATGGCTAAGATGCTCATGTGTTGTGAAGGAGGTCTCAGGGTCAACTTCATTCGGCTCCACCAAAATTTTGATACACCAAACTTGGGCCACGTGGTAGCCTCTGGGCCCCTCAAAACCTTTTTTGAAGAATAACCTGAAACTTGTCATGATCTGACAGGTCCAGAGGGAATATTCCCTGGAATATTCTTTTTGCTGACTGTACCCTTGACTAGTCAAACTTGGTCAAATGCCAAAATTTGCAGTTTATTGGACTTTTCAAATCGCGATAAATTATTCATAAGGTGTTTTTTTTTTAATCATTCACAATGCTGGAATCAGGAAGACGAGATCTATACGGTCACTCAGGTTTGACACTCTTTCGAATGCTTTGAAATTTGAGCTATCACTTAGGTCCTTGATCCAAATCTGATCAAGGGATGCTGGATATTCTTGTTCCTTTTGATTTTCCTGTAATCCCCATTCTCCCTATTTCTCTTGTACGTCATGTTCATTTTATCTACCTTCGTCGTTTTTATCCTATTTTTGAGGTTCTGGATTTTTCTATAGTTGGGAATTTGAGTCTTATTATTCCTCTGGCATATTTTCTTCAATTTTTCTCTTATCATGATATGGGTTTATTTCATTAGGTTTTTCAAGGGGCTCTTCTCTTGAATTTTGAATTGGTTTCTTTGTAGAAATTCACCCCATGTTTTATTTAATCTAACAATTATATATAAAACAAGTAATTTTACTAACTCGTGGTGATAGATACATCTCTCCTTATTCCCTTTGAATTTATGAACCATAAATGACATCTTAAGTAAAAATTTATATAGGAAATATGGAAAATTTCTTATTTTTGTATGATCTTTAATATGTTCCAACAAGCATATATGATATAAGAAAATGATGGTGTACCTTCCTTCATAGGTAATATATTTTTGTAGGAAATATGCTATGTCAACCCATGGGTCATTTATCCAATGTCTTTGTACACATTTGGTCAATTCAACATTTATGTTTTCCCTCCTCGGAAATTGCGTGCATGCTCCCTTCTTTATCCTATGCCCTTCAAACTACATTTCACCACTTCATGCTAATCATGTAACCCTCGCTAGGTTTCCTCTGTAATTGTGAATGTGAGGTCACCAACTTTAGCAGTTTATCCATTGAATGTGTTAGAAAGTTTATATGTAATTGAAATATTATGCCCTTGACTTTTTTGAAAAATGATAGTAATACGAATCTATGAAAATGTATCTTACAGGATGGAAATGGATTCATGATGGCAATGGAAAAGGTTTCAGTGTGTATCACTCCTATGGTCGACATTCTTGATATTTTTCCATGGGTCAAAAGGTTTAAAATTAATTCGAATATGTAAGATATGAGATAGAGTAACAATGTTGAGTTTATGGGATTTTAAAATTTTGAAATGGCTATTGAGTATAAAATGCAGCATGGGAATGAGTTTATTTCGAGTGAAAGTGATATTTGTAACCAAGAGTACAATTATCACTTTTTATAACCATTGGAACTAAAAAATTTAACATGATTAGGAATAGGATGACACCATTTAAGATTTCAGAATGTCTAATAGACATTACAATATAATGATTTCACAAAGGACATGTAGTCATGATGGTAATAATTTCACAAAGGGTACGAGTTGCGAAAATAATGCTAAGTTAGGGAAAATAGCGCAAGATATCTTAAAAAATAAAATTAATTACTTATAAAGTCTTTTCAATTTAATGAATAAATTTAAACAACTTAATCCTTCTTAATTAACTTGTTGGGTATGAATTTTTCAATAATTGAACCATTGTTTCTGTTGGGCCAAGAAGAAGGTACGTTTCACCCCATCTTTACCACGATTTGTTATGTACCTTTATATATTTTCCCTTCATCTTAGCAATAAAGTAAAGGAAAATAATGCAAAAGCAAGGCAGAGTGGACTAATGATAAAAGGAGTGTTTAATAATGTAAAAAATGATTTGTCACCATCTTTATTGATAGGGAAGAAAAACAACCAAACTGCTGACTGGATGAAAAAATGACAATCGACAAGGAAGGCGAACGAAATCATATTGGCTCTTATGAATCTGCGGAAGATGTAGAGGCATGCCCACGCTTGGAGTGCTCATTTGATAGCCACAAAGCAGTAGGGTCCCATAATGAGAAATATTCGTTACTACTTTTGAATTTGCCTTTAAACTATAAAAGTCCGAAGATGAACAAGATGGAGGAACGATAATATAATATTCCTGTAATAAACATATTCAGATAGAATCGTCAAGTTTGTACTAATGTATAGCTCTGCATATTAATGAAGAATTTGGCATTTTGGGAATAAACAACCTCTGAGTATTCCTTAGCCAATAGACTCCTAGTGGCATTGGGCCCAACCCTCGTGGTTCTCCTGCTACTTCTGTGCTATAAGTTTATTTACAAAATTTGTGTTTCAAGTTATCTATTGTGTTTCATAATATATCATTTAATTAGTTAATTGCGAGCATGAGATGTTATAGCTTCCTCTTCACTAGACTAGTTTAGCATTCATGTCCTCTTATCTAGAATCGATTCTTTTACAATTGTTAGACTAGCTTCAACACAATTGCTTTTCAATTATGCATATAGTTAACGTTTGGATATTTTCATCATGGGAGTTTGGTTGATGTTTAATTTGGAAGGATGTTATTAGATGATTAAAGAGAATTCCATTGCAAAATCTAGAATAATTGATTGTTGTTCAATTTATTAGAATCAATGTTCAATTCATTAAGGTAGTTGTTCAATTCATCAAAGCGTGCTATTTAATTGCAATTTGTTCTTTTCAATCTTGAGTAGTTATTTATTAATAAGCTTAGAACATAGTTAGCTCCTTTGAATAGTCCTAAATATTTCATAATTCACTTCCAGGTTCGTTTGATTGAACTTCGAGAATTAGACAATCTTCCTTATGATGATTTATAGTAGTTAACCTCTGATGTCACTTGCATATATTTTTCTTACACTATTGAAATAACAAGAATTTCCCTGGGTTGATAATTAATGAGAAGCATTAAGGTTACCTTTAAACAATCACCTTTATGACCCAACATTTTGGTGCCGTTGCTGGGGAGAGTGTTTAAGAGTGATGTCCTTTATTTATTTTTCCTTTTGCTGTGAAAGAATTGGGTATTGAAAACGAGAGGTAAGAACCTATGTACCAGCAAGAAAAACACTTTCTCTCTAGCCTGTTTCTTAGAAATTGTGTAGAGGTTAGTAGGATAGGTGTTCTTGTCTTATGAATAGAAAGAAAAAGATAGAATTAGATCAAAATCACCCACTTAAATCCACAAAACCCAAAGGATTGGGGATATGAATACACCACTGACCCTCAGAAATTGAAATTATTTCCCTTTACTCTGAAGGGGACATAATTACGTTGGTTTATGGGGCCTGGTGGAGGAACCATTAATAGTTGGGATCAAATGAAAAACCCTTTTCTTAACAAAGACCAAGACTACTGCCGGACTTGAGAACTAAAAGAATAAATCTTCAATATGTCTGCAAGAGACAATGGGACATATAAGAATACATTGAAATATTTCATTATCATCTGCAAAGATCTCCATATACTACACTCTCCAAAGATATCTTAAAAGAAAAAATGATTAAGTGAATGAAAGAAGAATGGGTCAAAACACTTAATATAATGGGAAAAGGGGACATCTATCAAGAAGAATATGATGATATTATTGCACTGTGCATCAAGTGTTCTCGAGGTAGTACGTGAAGTAGGCCAATCGGACGAGACTTAACTACATGGAATTATAAATAGTCCGGTGGCAACGTGACCATAGCAGAATTCTGTAATATTTTAGAAGATTTTAAAACTGATATCTTGCACACCCTAAAAATGCAGCTAGATGTTCTACAAGCTAAGCAGAAGCAAGATATAGCAGAATATAACTTGGTTGTATTTTTTCCATGTTGTCGAAAGAAGCACCGACAACAGGAATTTCCATTAGACATGGTCCAGACATGCACTATTTGTACCAAGGACCATGCCACTAACCATTTCCTTTCACTTCTGGGGTTGAAAGCGGTTTTTAAAGAGGCAGAAGAAGAGACACAACCAATCTGTCTAATGAATCAGCGTCAACAAAGGCAAGCACGACTAGGTATGCCACAAGACCTGCCTCATTTCTTTTCTTCTCCATAATTTAATCAAAAGAACCATGCAACAGCATGGCAAAGCCAATCACCTTTTTCTGCCTGGCCATCCCAATCATTTTCAATTCCTCCTTGTCCAACACAACCCTCTTCAGGCAATAATTGTTCAAGTTTTCCTTGTTCTCCACCTTACTGGAAAAACAATCCATATCAGTCCCAGTGGCCTGCCTCCACTTCACAGAATACAAATTGGTCTCAAAACTGGTAGCAACCCCTGGGAATGACCAATATACTGATGGGGATAGGGGCTCAGAATCAAACTACATTACCAACTCTATACCCATTCCAACACAATCCTCGGCCTATCATGCATCCTCAACTACCAGCTCAACCCAACCCTAATCCCAATAACATACCAATTCAGCTAATCCAGATTGTCATCAACTCAAAACCTGAAACTGAACAGAAGCAATGCAATGAACTTAGGTTGAGATCAGGATGTGTTATTTCACATAAATAAGATACGATCGTGCCATAACTTGAGTCTGAAATTCCGACAGCACGTAAACAATCAACTATGATAGAAACAAAGATAGAGAAGGGGAGGAACTCAGTTGATCAAAATGACCCTCGAAACCTTATTATTTTCTCCCCTCCATTCCCCGAGAGGTTAACATTTCCTAAACCAATAGTCTCTTCAGATTTTTATATCCAAGGGGAATTAAAAAAACTTTGCATTAAAATTCCTCTTTTTCAAGCTATACAAGACATTCCTATCTATGCCAAGACAATTAAAGAGTTGTGTGGAAAAAAACAAGGAAAGCAAAAACGGTACCAACTATTCATGTAGTGGGAGCACTGTCAAACTTACTCTTGGGTAAAGAAACACCAAAAAAATATGAGGATCTAGGGAATCCCATAGTTACTGTACAAATATTTGGTCACTCCTTTTCAAGCACATTAGTTGATTTGGGGGCGGCCATCAACATATTCACTACAGAAACCTGCGAGAAGTTAGGTATAAAAATGTTAGAACCCACATCTACGTTATTGAAACTTGATGACAGATCCGTTATCAAACTAGAAGGAATATTACAAGACATCTTGGTTTCTGTGGACTCATGGGAGTATCTGACAGAATTTTTAGTTATTAACCCAAATGTAGGTTAGATGGACATCCCCTGATACTGGGACGACCTTGGTTAGCAATATTCAATGCTTACATAGGTTGTCGGATTGGCAACATGACCATTGCTAGAGGCGATACCATAAAAAATATTGCTATATACCCACCTTCCAAACCAATTCTTCCCACTTTAAATATTCACAAACAACCACATACATACTAGGAACAAAAAATCTGTTCACCACTGACAATAGTTGAAGTGCTCAAATTCAAAGATCAAACTGAAGATGATGTAATCAATAACTTCATGAATCAACCATCTACTTCTAAAATTTTAAAATTCTAAATGTTAAAAGAAGTTCTTGATAATGAAGCACATGAATACCCCTTGGCTGACATTGATAATCAACACATACCCACGACTGTTGTTTGCAACAACATACCAATTGAAATTGAGCCAGGAAAGGTTTTAAATATCAATGGTAATCTGAATAGTAACCAAGAGAAAAAGCTCATTAATGTTTTACATAAACATAAGGGAGAATTTGATTGGGACTACCTAGACATGAAGGGTATAGATCCTCAGCTATGAAAACATCACATTTATACTAACAAGGATGCTCGATCTATTCGACAACCTTAGTGGAGGTTAAACACACATCTGAAAGACATTGTAAAAGATGAATTACAAAAGCTACTAGATGTACACTTCATTTATCCTATTTCAGACAACAAATGTGTCTCTCCTTTAGTAGTAGCTCCTAAGAAGAATGGGAAGTAGAAAATCTGTTTGGATTACAGAGAATGGAATAAAGCAATATAGAAAGACAACTTCCCCCTCCTTTTTATTGATCAGGTCCTTGATACATTAGTAGGAAAGTGGTTCTTCTCTTTCCTTTATGGTTTCGATGGTTACAATCAAATCCAGATAGCCCCTAAAGACTAGGATAAAACGAACTTTACCTTCCCATGGGGTACATTTTCCTATAGGGTATTACCGTTTGGGTTATGCATTTCCCTAGCAACGTTTCAAAGAGCCATACTCAAATTTTTTTTTTTTGATTTAATAAATGAAGGACTTGAAATTTAGATGGATGGTTTTAATCAATATCATGATTTTGATCAAGCACTATAAACACTAGAAAAGGTATTAGAGCGGTGTATTGCTATGAGATTGTGTTTGAGCTATGAAAGATGTCACATGATGATGACCAAAGGAGTAATCCTAGGGCACTACATCTCTGCAATTGGAATACAGGTAGAACCTATAAAGATAGAGGTAATTCTTTTATTAGCCACATCTTGTACTCAAACAGAGTTACATAGTTTCCTTGGGTATGCAGGGTACTACCTTAGGTTTATAAAGAATTTCTCACAAATTGTTGCACCCTTGTATGCATTAACTGGAAATTTTGAATTCCATTGGTCTGATAAATGTGACAATACTTTTTCAGATTTGAAGAAACTATTCTCAACTGCACCAGCCTTACGTGGCCCTAATTGGGAGCTTCCCTTTCACATTTCTGACACAACGATAGGGGCAGTTCTTGGTCAAGAAGAAGACAAAAATCCCTATGCTATTTACTATATCAAAAAGAATCTCACTCTTGCCGCATTAAACTATACAGTGACCGAAAACGAGTTCTTGGTTGTCATTTATGCTATTAATAAATTTAGACATTATATAACTGGCTATCAAGTATTCCTATATACCGATCACTTCGCCATTATATACTTAGCCAATAAACCTATTACAAAAGGAAGAGTGACTCGTCAATTGTTGCTTTTACAGGAGTTTGAAATAACTCTCAAGGACCATCTAGGGTACGAGAACGTAGTTGCAGATTTCCTATCTAGAGTTCCAAAGTCAGATGACCCACTAGCGATGGACAATCAGTTCCCTGATGAGAATTTGTTCCCTGTAGTAGTAAAAACACTATGGTACGCAAATGTAGCAAATTATCTGGGAGTAGGAAAACTGCCAAGACACCTGACATCAAAGGAACGAAAGCTGATAGTTTAGTGCATTGCTAGATTCTCCTGGATCGGTGGATATCTTTTTCATACAGGAGCTGATATGCATATATGCAGATGCATTCGAGAAGATGAGATTTATGACACCCTAAGGGATTGTCATGATGAACCATGTGGTGGCCAATTTTCATATCGCAGGACGGGGCACAAATTATTGCAAATGGGTTATTATTGGCCTACAATTTTTAAATATGCCAAGAAATATGTCCAAGCCTACGATAGTTGCCAAAGAATGGGCTTCCTTGGCCAATCTAAATAAATTCCATTACAACCACAATTAGTAGTGGAACCTTTCAAACGGTGGCCACTAGACTTTGTTTGACCATTCAACTTTCCATCAAATCAGAAGGCCTACATACTGGTTGCCATAGATTATGTGACGAAGTGGGTAGAAACAATGGCTTTATCAAGAGCTACATAAGAATCTGTGATCAATTTTATTTTTGAGCTATTTGTGTGGTATGGCTTACCTAGGGAAGTGATAACTAATGCAGGGGCACAATTTGTGGGAAATATAATTACGGCCACACTGAAGAACTACCATGTCACCCATAGAGTCACCTCTCCCTACCACTCACAGGAAAATGGGTAGGTTGAAAGCACCAAAAAATTCCTTGAGGCAATTTTCACTAAAATAATCCCAACACATTGCCAGGATTGGGCTACTAGACTACCAAAGGCCTTGTGCACTTACCGCACAACATGGCGAAACACCAGTAGATATTCTCCGTACCATTTCGTATTTGGAAGGGAACCAATTTTTCCTAATGAATTCGAAGTAAAGACTCTAAGAACAGCCTAGAAAGTGGGCCTAGATTTGATAGAGGCCTAGACTAGAAGACACCAACAAATAAATGAATTAGATGAAGCACGACTACTTGCTCTGCAGCACACTGGAATTTTTCAATAACAACAAGTTAAGTGGCATGAAAACCTCATAAAAAAAAGACATTCCAGAAAGGATATTGGGCACTCCTCTACAACTCGAGATTCCAAGACTTCCCAGGTAAGTTACAAAAAAGGTGGCTCGGTCCATATGAAATTCAGGAAGTACACAGAAATGGTACCATTACCTTGACTACCATAAATGGATCTAGCTCCACCTTCTGTGTCAATGGACACTGGGTGCGCCTCTATCATAAACCACTTAAAAAAGAGTATCTCTGCTAGCAAGTGCATGATGATCCCACCATGCAAATTTTAGCTGCATGGGGTGATGGCCCTGTAGCTTTAAGTTCATAAAAAATTGTTATTCCTCTTGTAAATATTGTATATATGCTTGTTGCAATTTATAGTTTTTCTCATTGTTTTGCATTCCATCTCTTCTTCATGTTCACAGCTACTTTCTTTTTCTCCTATCCTTTATTTTGTATGTTTTGCTGTTCAAACCTTTGAACGACTAATGTTCAATCCAATTGAACAGTTTTTGTTCAATCGAATTGAACAGTTATTTTTCAATTCAATTGAATGGCCATGTTTTTTTGTGTTTATTTTTTTCTGTTCAAATATTTGAATGGTTGGTGTTCAATCCAATTGAACAACAGTTGTTCAATCAAATTGAACAACTACTAGTCAATTCAATTGAACGACTGTGTTTTTTGTGTGTTTATTTTTTGCTATTCAAACCTTTGAACGGTTGATGTTAAATCCAATTGAACAACTTCTATTCAATCGAATTGAGCAATTGTTGTTCGATTCAATTGAACGACTGAGTTTTTGTGTGTTTATTTTTTGCTGTTCAAACCTTTGAATGGTTGTTGTTCAATCCAATTGAAAAGTGGTTGTTTAATCGAATTGAACAACTGCTATTCAATTCAATTGAACGGTTGTGTTTTTACATGATTTTTTTTTTGTTCAATCAATTGAATAGTTGTTGCGCAATCTAATTGAACAGCTGTTGTTCAATCGAATGGAATAACTGATTTCTTTTTCTAAGCATGTTTTTTTCTTACTTTTGATGATCTCTTTTCGAATATCCACTTCCCCTTTACACATCCTTGCCATAAAATCCATTTTTGGAAAGGAATTGGCACCTGAACAGGAGAAAAGCAGTGATATTACTAATATTGTGATGCTTTGAAATTTTGATGGAAATATCTATTCCAAAAGCTGACATGGTTTATCTATGTAATGAAGGGATGAAAATATCCTATTCAAACATATTTTCACACAATCTTATGATGGTATATCTTTCTAGAGTCTCAAGCAGTAATTCTCCTTGACATGAGGATATAGGAATAAAGAGTAGTAATTGTATTGGCATTATTTTTATTTCTCACCCCATCCCTAACTATTAAAGAGTTAATGAGACTCCCTCCATGTATAAATAAAAATAAAATATTATTTCTATGAGAAAATTTTTAAGAGAGAATAGGGGGTCTCATCACGAGCCAAACTACAATGATCATAAGGGTTTAACATGTGACATTCCCACAATGGCCAACACACCAGGGTAGTGACCTTCCCGACAGCTCAAACTGCTTGAAGGAAAGGAGGTCTCATCACGAGCCAGCATGATCACACTGTTACAATCCTAGTGAATGGCACTATGACTATCTGGCGACCACACCATCATAGTGATGTCTCCATAAAACAAGCAAATTCCTACTTTTAAGAAGGAAAAATATTATGTCTATGTGCAAATTTTTAAGAGAGAATAGGGGGCCTCATCATGAGCTAGCCTACCATGATCATAAGGGTTTAACAGGTGGCATTCCCACAATGGCCAATAGACTAGGGTAGTGACCTTCTTGATAGCTCAAACTTCTTGAAGGACAGGAGGTCTCATCACGAGCCCGCCTGATCACTCTGTTACAATCCTAGTGAATTGCACTATGACAATCTAGCCACCACAACAGCACAGTGATCTCTCCATAAAATAAGAAAAATGTATACTTTAAAATAGATGATTCTGGCTCATTTCTGGATTAAAATAACAACCCTGTCAAGGCTATGAACTCTTTCTCGTAGCAGTGGCTCTGCTTGTGGTATGGAAGTATTTTTCTAACAATTTTCAATTACTTTTATATTCCCTATTTCATATTGATCCATTTCTGAAATAAATGCACTACTTGAATAAGTGTTATCACTACCTACCATCACAATTAACTATGAGTGAATTATATTTTCATGTTTGAATTAATATATGGAAACACCAATCATAATCCATCACTTGTCATGCTTCCATCATACTACACCGTCAAAATAGGACATCCTATCAAAATAATTTCTATTCCTCTTTTCTCCCCTTCTTCAGTAATTTCCACCTGTTGTACAGTTGTGATGATTATAAGCTTTTGACCTTTGCCTCGTATGCATTCATGATTGTGGCAATCTTTCCTCTTTTCTTGAGCTTCAAGGCCATGGACGCCCTTCTCTCGTACATTTGCAATGATTACCAATTTCTGACCTTTGCATCATGTGCATTCATTATTGTTGCAATCTTTCTACTTCTTTTGAGCTTAAGGCCATGAACGATCTTCTCCTGATGAAGGGGGTACAAATATCCATAATGAATAAGCATGAAAATTACCCACGCAACTTCCTTTGGATACGCTGATGGGACTAAAAGATCATTGCATTTATGATATGAGGTTGCATTTTTATAATATATGTTTAAAAAAAAATGCAGTTTTTTTTCTAACGAACAGGGCCGAATGAAACACGAACAGAAGAAGAAACCAGTTCATATAACACATTATACATGAGGGGGAATTCTCTCCACAATGAACCCACAACTTTGCAAGTCTCAGAATCAAATCGCACCATTCTCCAGCAAGTTGGATGGATTCCATATCTACACATGCTACAAGGTTTTAACAGAGAGATAGTAGTTGAATTCTTGCAAAACCTGTGGGAAGGGCATACCATTGTAAGAGGAAGAATCATACTGGTCGCCGAGGGAATCATCATTGAGGTCTTCAGACTACCAATAGAAGGATAAATATGGATTAAAAAACATGTCCTTATACTAGAATAAATCTCAGTGTAGCAAGACCCATGCAAACCATTAGAATGAAAAGGGAAGGGTATTAATCCTGTGTACTTGCAGCATCCTTAGCAAGAATTGGCAGTGTTCATTAAAATATCTATCACATGCGATGGATGCTAAGATGTGGTAAAGTACTGCCAACTTAAACTATTAGATGTTATCAAGCTAAAACTTTCAGTTAACATGCCCTTTTTCCTAAAATTTTTATTTCACAATACTGTTGTTCGAATTAGAAAAGCCAAAAACCCCCAAGAAGTTGTCAGCCACCATGGCTTGATTAAATTGATCATCATTCATGAGCTAGGAAAACATCAGATAACTTGGGATAGCTTTTTTAATCCTGCCATGCCTACCCTTGAAGAAAACCCTGTCAGAGCAGAGATTGAACTCTCTAGAATAACAATACACAGTAGAGAAAGAGGGAAGAGGGCCCATGTTTTGACCTCAGAACCATGGAAACAGAGACAATCTGAAAGGTTGCAACTATGGCAAGACACCTATGAATTTCCAGATGAGGAAAGACTATCCCAGACACCACCTTCAAGCCCTCAAAATATGTCCTTACAAGACTACGAAGAAGAAGTAGCTAAAGTACTTGAGCAAATGAGAGCATCTTGTGAAATTGGAAGCCCATCTGAACAATCTAAGGAGCAAAGGCACCAGTTGAACTAGTTTGCCACTGCTGGAAACTTTGGCCACACTCAAATCCTACCTCACCATGATGAATTGTAGGATTTGAGGGTTTTATCTCCATCTGATAATGAATGTGTGAGTAGGGAAGACCAGACAGAAGGAATATATGAATCTAGAAACTAGTCTGGAGACACTGTTCTATTAGAACAAAACACAAGCATTGAGAGAATTCCCTGACCCCTAAAGTAAATATTATTTCACCCAGTTGGGACATTAATTTTGAAATAACCTCTTGGACGCCTCAAGAAAACACCATTGCTGATAACCTTAGAATTGGCACATCCATTTCTAAAACTGAAGCCACTGCTTCTCGTTCTCCTTCCAAAACTTTTCCAAAAGAAAAATCAGCTAAGATTAAGTTAAGGAAAATGAGGAGAAAGTGAATGAAATTGAGAAAAATGATAAAAAAACTAAAGAAATGGCTGGAAGAATCAAACAAGGCTTGGAAGCCTGAGAAGGAATTGGCTACCATGGATACCCAAAGAAATTTTGTTACCCAAACTGTAGATACTGCTGAAATTTCTATACAAGTTCATTTAATATACAATGCCAAAGCCTCTGTACAGACCAATTTAATAGATACTACTGAAGTCTCTGTACAGATGGATCTCTTGGACAATGTTGAGGCCTATGTACAGATCGATTTAATAGATACCACTGAAGTTTCTGTACATACTAAGTTAATGAATAAGATTGAAGCCTCTCTACAAAAAGAGTTAATACACACTATTGAAGCCTCAGTGCAGACTAATCTAGAACTTATAGAAGATAAGGGGAATCAAACAGAGGTGACACTTGCCTACACTCCCCTAGTAGAAAATGTTGTCAATCAGATGTTGCGCAATGAATTAATTTAAGTCTAGCATGGATTGGCCCAGTGCAGAAAGGAAGTAGTACCCTTACATGAACATCAGGCACTAATAAAGCGATTCAAATACCTTTCTGCAACTGAGGATGAAACCTTTGCCCAACTATGGGAACAAATGAAAAAAGCAAAGAAAGCACAGGATCAAGTGAAACAAGCTAAGGAGAAAACTAGTATCGTTTTCTCTCTTTACTCAGATGTATTGACTTGCAGGGAACCAACCACTAGTTATGCTTTATTCTTAGTGGAACGATATTTATTGTTGAAAATCAAGGCTGTCAGGGTAGGGAAGCCCAATAATTTTAAAACCATTGATGAATTTGTCCAGTGTTGCAATGAGAAGGATGAGAAGGTCCAACATATTTTGTGTCAATTATATTTACATAATTTCTTTCTAGAGGAGGATAGGGACGGTAACCCCAACCCCTTCATAGGGGATGCTCAATTGTAGGATTTTCTATCTTTTGCCAAGAACCAAACTAGGTGGGCTAAGGCCTACAACACCTTTCAGAAAAGAGAGCATGGCCTAGACCTATGGTTAAGAGGGGAACCTACTAAACCCCATGTACCTTCTTACCCAACATAAGAAATTCATGCAACGGAAAGGAGTGATATCCAAATTGGGACCTATTCACAGGGATATTGTGTAGAATGGGTGAACATACTTCTAGGACATTCAAGATGAAGCATTGGTAACAACCAAAAATATATGGCTAACCTCTACAAATAATGTGAAGAATAGAGAACCATTTGGGTATAGGAACTTCAAAGTTGCTGCTTCCAAGTTTCTTCTATACAACAACCTAATTCTGAACATGGGTCCTACATGCATAGGGTACAGATACAGATGCCCCATCATCTGGTACCCCCCTGAATACTATCATCACGATTATGAGTTACCAGAGGGGCACACAAGCTCAACATTTGCAAAGATTAAACAGAGACATGGCTTCATAATTTACAAAGAAGAGGTATACCCTCCATATCCTTTAACCCAACTACACCTCAACCATTTTTTTACACAAGGACCTACAAAAAGGTAAGTAGGGGAGTTTTTGGGCCAAGAATAAGGTACGTTTCACCCCATCTTTACCACAATTTGTCATGTACTTTTATACATTCTCCCTTCATCTTAGAAATAAAGTAATGGAAAATAATGAAAAAGCAAGGCAGAGTGAACTAATGATAAAATGAGTGTTTAATAACATAAAAACTAATTTGTCACTATCTTTATTTATAGGGAAGTAAAACAACCAAACTGCTGACCGAATGACCAAAGGACAACTAACAAGGAAGGAAAACATAATCATATCGGCTCCTATGAATCAGCGGAAGATGTAGAGGTATGCCCATGCTTGGAGTGCTCAGTCGATAGGCATGAAGTAGCAGGGTCCCATAATGAGAAAGATCCATTATTACTTTTGAATTCACCTTTAAACTATAAAAGGCCGAAGATGAACAAGATGGAGGAACGGTAATATAATATTCCTGTAATAAACGTAGTCGGACAGAATCGTCAAGTTTGTACTAATGTATTGCTCTACAGATTAATAAATAATTCGGAATTTTTGGAATAAACAACCTCTAAGTATTCCTTAACAGTAGGCTCCTAGTGGCTTTGTGATCAGGTGATCATCTCCAAGTTGAAAAAATGCTCAAAAATGGAACTGCTTAGAATTGGTTTCAATCTGAATGACCGAAAAGGCCTCGTCGCTGCGATTTTGGTGCCATGAATGAGACTCAAATCTGATGTTGTATGTGAAATATATTGAAGTTTGAAGTTGCCTAATAACCTCCAAAACAGGACTTTTAAACAAAAAAATTTGTCATTTTCTAAAAATTTATGTGGCAAATTTCATTTTTTAATTAAATTTTTTATAGGGCTATCATAGGGTGCCACGTGGTCCCATGCGATTGGTTAAAAACGTCTTGCAAAGTTTGGAGGGGAAGAGGTTCAAACTCCTGACCTAACCCCTCGGGCAAAGGTCAACCCGACCTGAACGGATGTGGGTCACTCGTGAATGTGTTTGGGTCAGCTAATAGCAGGCAAGCGTGAACATGTTTGGGTCATCGGAATGGGCAAGTTGGGCGCGTAAACGCACAGTTGGGTCGAGGTTGAACGCATTTCAGTCATCAGTTAACGAGAAAATTTTTAAAGAGTTAAGCCCTCAGGGCTTCAGGCTGCAGGTTTCATGAAGTCGCGCTATAACCAAGGGCTAAGCCCATACAACTGGCATAGATTTGAGCTAAGGCCCCGGGTGCTATCCCTCGTCGCATAGGACCTATAGGCGGTGACCAAGGGTGCAGACTTGACACTAACTGCCAGCACAAATCGTCTCCAAAAATCCGGCATGTGAACATGCAGTTAACTGGCCATCAAATTTATTGTAAACCCAAATTTAGTGGCATTGTTCCACCAGTATTTTATTTCCACCATTTTTGGTGAGTTAAACTGCAGTTATCCCACAATTGGAGGAGGTTTTCTAGGGCCACTGGGAAAAAATTTGTTTTGGTCGTAACTTTCACAATATTGAACCAATTTGGACGAAATTTTAGTCAATTTTGGGTTTCTTGAGCATTATAGAGTGTTTGGGATAGGTTGTAGAGTGAACATAGGTGTTATTGAGCAAATTTTTCTTCAGGGAAGCTTAAAGAGCCATCAGGTCCATTAGGGAAATGGAGTTGTATTGGGCTATACTTCACTATTTGAGGTGAAACAAAAGCCATTTTTAGCTTATTTCTGTCTTTTGAATTTAATTTCACAACACGTTTTGCCTGTTCAGGCATATTTCTAACTGTATAACCATTTTGAGAAACATAATAGAGCAAGGACATGCCCATTGGGAGCTTTGGACCCGACAGATGTAGCCGAGGAGGGGTGAAATGCCTCATCAGTTTGTTATGTTATGCTATGGTGAATTTCTCTTGCTATGTATTTCTGATTTAATATGTTAAACAGTAAATTTAATTATCATTCCCTCACACATAAGACTCAGAAACCTTACCAAAACCATTTTTTTTAACCTGCAAGACATGGAGAATACTTTGTACACTTAATTAAATGGAAATGGATACTTTGCATAGAATTAAAAATACTTCCATTTTCAGATCACTTTGGGCCCAAACTTGGGGGTTCTCCTGCTACGTCTGTGCTATACGTTTATTTATAGATTTTTTGTTTCCAATTATCTATTGCGTTTCATAATATATCGTTTAATTTGTTAATTGCGAGCATGATATTTTATGACTTCCTCTTCACTAGACTAGTTTACCATTCATGTCCTCTTATCTAGAATCAATGCTTTTACAATTGTTAGACTAGTTTTAACATGGTCGTTATTCAATTCTTCATATAATTAACATTTGGATCTTTTCATCATGAGTGTTTGGTTGATGTTTAATTTGAAAGGATGTTATTAGTTGATTAAAAGATAATTCCATTGCAAAATCTAGAGTAATTGATTGTTGTTCAATTTATTAGAATTATTGTTCAATTAATTAAGGTAGTTGTTCAATTCATCAAAGTGTGTTGTTTAATTTTAATTTATTATTTTCAGTCCTGAGTAGTTATTTCTACATAAGCTTAGAATAGAGTTATCTCCTTTGAATAGTCCGAAACATTTCATAATTCACTTTGAGGTTGGTTTGATTGAACTTTGAGAATTAGACAATCTTCCTTATGACGTTTTAGATTAGTTAACCTCCAATGTCACTTGCATATATTTTTCTTACACTCCCGTGGGTTGATAATTAATTAGAAGCATTAAGGTTACCTTTAAATAGTCACCTTTATGACCCAATAGTTTCCACGGTGGAATAGAGAATTTCTTGTAGAAATTGTGCTCTCTGTTGAAATTGGCTTTATGATAAATCCCTTCTGAAATTGCAAGAATGTGAACTTTAATTACAAAAATTATTCTTCAATTACAGGAATTTGGCTAGCAATTCTTTCCTTGTTAATATTTCTTAAAATTTTCATAACGGATACCAATGTAAATTTTTGTTGATACAATCTCTTTGACATGGGTAACAAGTTATTAAATATAATAATATGAAAATATTTAAACGCAAAGTTTCAGGTAATTAGAGGTTTTTTACAAGAAACGTTTCCGCTTTTTACTTTACACAAATATATAATACTAGAAACAACTGTAGTTACATGAATATTAAAAAAAATCTATTTTAATTCTGAATTTATAGGAAATAATAGTCGTATTGTTTCTAAAAAAAGGAAACCTTTTTGAGTAGCTGCAACTTCTTACCAAAGCACACTATTTAAATATTGTGACCACTATCCCATGGATTATTATTTAGCCCAAGAAAGTTAATGCTCACTAGTGTTTTCAATTTTAAAGAGTGGAAAACTTAAAGAAAAATAATTTACTATGTTATGGGTTTTTCTCAAGCCCGGGATGGTTAATGGTTGACAGTGTTTTCAGTTTTAGAGAGTCTAAAAAACTTAAAGAAAACTCTAAGGTGGTTCGTTTTCCCTTATTAATCTATGAAAACTAGATAAAGTAATAAGCCTAACATTGATGTATGTCTTTCTAATTGTTTAAAAAGCACAATAAGGAATAGAGTAATAGAGTTAGATCATTATTTCAAAAATAAAAATTTGGTATGAAAGTGGAGGAAGGGAATTACCCCTTTATCCACAACGTCCACCTCTACATGCTAAAAATTTGAAACAAAAACATCTCTTGAAATGGGTTGATGATACAACTTCAATCTATTACCATTGAATATAAACAAAATGTTTTATTCATCAATTATTTTTATTTCTACAGAACCACTATCAAACACAATTTGAATTTCATAGCATCCCAACCAATTAGTAGTAAACTTACTCTTGAAGTCTTTAAATCTCGAGTTAAAAAATAGGTCCCAATCTCCAACTTTGAATTGTTTCTTCATTATAATCTAGCCATTCCATTTAGCTCTTTATTTTTTAATAAGAGTGGTTTTCTGTAGAGAATCTAATCATAGTTCATCTAATTCAATTAATTGTAGGACTCTTTGTTGTTGGGATTCATATAGGTTTAATCCCAATTGTGTTGTAATTTTAAAAGTTTTAACTTGAAATTCAATGGGAAAAAGTACATAATTTCCATAAACAAGTTTTTATGGTGTATGGAAGGTTTTTCTCTTCCATGTTCTATATTCCCATAAGGCATTATGAAGCCTTTTTTCCTAATCTGTTCGGTGAAGCTTAACAGTTTTTGTTAAGATTCCTTCGAAAACCTTATTTGTAGATTCCACTTGGCCATTGGTCCGTGGATGATAAGGAATTGACTTCTAATGTTTAATTTTATATTAATTCATAATTGAATCAACTATATTTGATGTAAATTGATCCCCTTGATCAATAAATATCTACTTAGATAACCCAAAATAAACAAAAAAACATCTTCCAAAATAAAATACACTATTGTGTATGTGTTAGCCTTTCCCAAAGCCTTTTCCTTTGTCCACTTTGTCACATAATATGTACAAACTAATTTATATCTCTTCTTCTTTCATAATGGATTAATTGATCCAAGAACATCTAAGGCCCATTTCTCGAAAGGTTCTATAAGAACTTGCGGATGAAGAAGAATTTCATTGGACACAACTAGATGACCCATTCTTTGGAAACTACCACAACTTTTCACGTACTTTCTGGAATCTTTAAAAAGACGTGGCCAATAGTATACTAATTGGAGAATTTTATACGTTTTCCTTCTACATGAAAAGTCACCTCCACAGGGCCCATCATGAAATTATTTCAAGATATCTAAAATTTCATATTATCTAAGAAATATAAAAATGGCCATATCTACTCCTATATAGAAAAGATCTCATTAAATCTAGGAGTATATAACACTTTTTCTGATCACTTTATTCTTTTATTTTGATGAAACGTGTGGTGGAAACTTTCCTTAGATAGGTAATTGGAAATGTCAGTGAGCCAAGGTTTTATAATAGAAATTACAAATAAAATTTCATCTGGAATTCCATCTACTATAGGAATGGTATCACTAGAATTATTGATTCAAGAGAGGAAATTTTCTACCTGATTTTCTCTTCCTGGCTTGTCTTGCACTATGATGTTAAATTCATGTAATAATAGAAACCATATTTTGATTATGTAATTTTTTATTGGTTTATTCATTAGGTATTGAATAAGGAAATGGTCTGTATGCACAAGGAATTTGTAACCCATAACGTAATGATGAAACTTGTTAACTACATAGACAATTTCCGAAAACTAATTTTCTGTAACAATGTAATTAATTTCAGCTAGAGTGAAGTTTTTAATAAAATAGTAAATGGAATATATTCTTTCTTTTTCTTCTCTCCTTAAAACTGATCCTATGACTGAGTCAGAAGTATATGTAGATATATGGAAAGGTAATCTCCAATTAGGTCCTCTTAATATAAGAATTGCATAAATTTTTTCTTCAAGAACATCAAATGCAAATTTTCAATCATAATTCCAATAAAACTCAATATCGTTTGCAAGAATTTTAAAAAATGGTGGGAGAAATTTTGATTTTTTTATTATTAAAATACCTATAATACCCCGCATGTCCCAAAAACCCTCGTACATTTCTCTGAGAACTGAAAAGTTAACAATTTCTTCATTTTTATGTGTATCTACCTTAATACCAAAGAAAGAGACATGATGTCTAGGAACAACTCCTTCGTTAAACATTTAAAAACATTTTTCATTTCTTAAATGAATATTTGACTCATCACATCTCTTTAATATCTTTTATACTTTATCAAGGACATCCTCAAAAGTGTTTCCTTCAATAATGAAATCATTTATATATACTCCACACAGTCATGAATAAGATCAACAAAAATAACCAATATTTCCCTTTGAAATGTAGTAGGCACATTACAAAGTCCAAAAGGTAGTACTTTCTAAGAATAGGTTCCCCATGGAAACGTAAAGATGATTTTTTCTTGGTCTTCGAAGACTATTCTTATCTCATTATAGCTACTAAAACGATCTAGTAAATAAAAATATCTCTTTCCAATGATTTTATTCAGGACTTGATCTATTAAAGGTAATTGAAAATGATATTTTAGAGTGCCTTTATTAAGTTTCTTATAGTCTATCTATACCCTCCATTTACCATTCTTTTTAGGAACAATAAATAAGGGTGAGACCCATTGGCTATCAGAAATTGGGTAAATGAAATATCCATATAATAGTTTTTGAAGTTCCTTTTTGAAAATTTCATTCAATGTAGAGTTCATTCTTCTTTGGAAATGTCTAACATGGCTAACATTTTCTTGAATGTAAATATTATGATTGAATGTATCGGGATGTATTCCTAGCATGTCAGTGTATTCTTAAGAAAATATTTTTAATTTTTCTACAATAACATAATCAATTGATCTTGTTATTAATTTTCCAATTTAGAATTGATATTAAAATTCTTTGCACGATATATTTCAATAAATTTATTGGAAGGATTAGATATTGAGTGTACTAGAAAAAGTGATAAACAAGATTATTTTAAGCCATCCTCAGTACATGATTTTTGAAAATATTGTCCTAAAATAGAATGAAAAGAAACATTCAGGGTTCTTTAACAAATCTAACTTAGAATTTTTATGAAATTTTATAGGATTTACAGGAATTTCACAATCTATAGAAATTTCAGAATTTAAAGGAAAATTTACAAGATTTACAAGAATTTCATAATGTACAGAAATTTCATAATTCTGAGAGATTACAAGAATTTCAGACTGTTGAAATATTGCAGATTGTTGAAAAATTACAAGAATAATATTCTGTTAAGAAAATGTAGAATTTTCAAATGGTTCATAGTTTTCTACTATAGTTGAAGTTCCAAATGACTTCCCCCTAAAATATTGTAGAAAATGAGGATGAGAAATAAAATGATCAATTTGATTTTCATCAGTATTTTTTTTAAGACTAATTTCTTATTCAATGGTTAACAAAGGTTGACTTATTTCATTATCTTCTTCATTCTCGTCAAACAATTGGAATTTATTTAATTGTCCTTATGTTTTGGTAAGGGAATATAAAGTAATGTTTTTAATCTCATCACAGTTTTTTATTGTCATATTTCCAAAACGCCAACTAATATATGTGTCACCAATTTCCAACCATGGTTTGCCCAAGATGAAAGGATGTCATCCTAGTGTGGATTTGTGTTAAAGGATCATAAGATCAACTGGATATGCCCAAGAGTTATTATAAACAATGATGTGTTCTACATTTTTCTCGGATTTAATTTTTTATCTATCGACCAATTCTAAAATTGTTGGAGTTGGTTTGATGTTGTCTATTTATAGGTTATCTATGGTTTATTTTGTCATTAAATTTATAGCAACAACTAAATCTATAGGTGTATTAGGAATATAAAATTTCTTAACTTATATTGTTATAAGGGGCATACCTAGTGTTATCACTCTGAAATTTCTAAAGGTTGTTTTAGTGTTAAAAATAAATATTAGAGGTACTACAAGCCTACTTAGAAGATTAGGATCTATCCTTCCTAAACTCAGAGAGGGCTCTCTCTATATGATTTAACTTTGTTTATTTAATGGATATCAGGCTATTTATGTATGCTTAGTTGGGTTGGTTTTGATTGGTTGGTGTGATTAATGAACTAGATGAATAGGTGATTTTCCATTTTCCATTGGGCTATGGAGTCAATATGATTTGAAACAAAACAAAAACCAAATTATAAAGAAAGTGTTACATGGCAAGATAGGTGAGCAATATCAAATCTCAAGGTTGAATGGTGAAGTGATATTTCAATCGGGATCAAGGAGCAATTAAGAATTCCTTAAAGCAGATAATGAATAAGGGTGAAGAGGTCAATCAGGATCATAGGGAAATTAAGAATTCTCTAAACCATATATCAGAAGAAAACAGAGAAATGTATAACAGTTAAAATCAGAGTGTAATGTTTAAGCAAATTATGCAGTAATACTCCTGTTATAACATTTAGATTTAGAACACACATAAGTTTACAGAATACTTAGAAAGAAAACATGAGCAATTGAAATTTATACTTCACTGAGATAGGTCAACACATGAATCCTGTAAAGAATTATCTTTATATCTTGCTCAGTCTGTCGACTGGAAATTGGTACAATAACCCTCACGTAAGAGATCAGTCAGCTAATGAAATATTCAGAAATCCACACCATTTTACTCTTTAGAAGAGAGTATTTATACAACATATTAAAAAAATATCCTATCAACTGACTTGGATTTATTGTAGGAAAATAAAATATTTTTATACAATAAATAGTGACACCTTTCAACTGACTAATATCTGGCCTTGATTCTTTTCTTGTTGTTATATGTCTACTATTTCATCTGTCTGTTCTTTCACCTTTTATAGTAAATCACACCACTTATCCCATGTTTCTTCATCTGGGATTTTGATTTTCATCATCCTGCAGTAAATCTCATCTGCCTTTGAATATGTGGCAAATGTAGGCTTATTTATGAAAATGTGATTTACCTCATGCTGGAGGTAAAAGAAGTTTTTTAAAGTTTGAAGGAGCACCTTGCCTGTGGGAATTCCCTTCATTGAGGAAATTTGGGAAGTTTATTTGGCCACTTCCTTTAACTTCTTGACATAATCCTCATGTCTCATGAGTTTTTCATTGATCACTAGAGGACTAGGCATACCCTGTTAGGATAATCAAACTTGTTAAAAACATGTTCACTGCGAGTTCCATGGTTTGACATTTCTCCTCAAGCTGTAGCAGTAGATTTATTTTGGAAATCACTTTATTCACTTCTAGGATAGTCTCTCTTCTTTCAGATATCCCAAGCTCTTCTAATTCATACTTATTTTTAGAATTATGGAATTTTATTATTTTAGAGGCTTCCTCTGGTTTCTTTCCAATGTTGGCTTTGATTTTCTGAATTGCCTCAACAACTTCCTTCACCAAGTCATGTTAATCAAATATAATCTGTAGAGAAGGCCAAATATCATTAACTAAGTTAATGATATTGGCCCACAATTATTTTTTTGCTTGGGCTAAAGGCACTGTTAATGACAACTCCTTCTCTAGCTTGTGGATTCAGTCAGTCAGTCTATTAGCTTTTTGTAATTAAGCTTGATGGATTAATTCTGCCAATTTATTTTCATATTCTAAGCTCTTTACGTATTCCTTGAGCTTATTAATCTCTATAGTATGAATGAACATATCTTCCATTGCTTTGATTAATATGCTAGCCTCATCAGTGGGATGGGTTGTTGGTATTGTTGATGCTGGTGCTGATGTAGATACTATGGGAATAGCAGTAATGGTAACTGATTCCATGCTAGCTTATTTTTCTATAAAATATTATCCATATCTGTCTCCATTTAATTTAGTTGAGTTGTCAATTGGATGTCTAAATTCATCATATAATCCTTTTGATTGTATGTCTCCAAAACCTCCTTGGTTTGTGGATGCTCAGTAGTTAGTAGTTTTAACTGTTTCTTCAGTGCAACTATGTCTGCATTTTTCTTCTTTATAATTTCTTATGTTGCCTTGATTTCAGTTGGATTATAGCCAATCTTAATTACCAACTCTTTCAGTAACTTAATCATGTTGTCTTTTTCTTGTGATGAGGCTTTCTCTAGCTTTAACTGTGACCGTAGATTTGCTAGGGAGTTATACAACTTCTGGAAACTTAGAGCTTTATGTGTCATGGTTGAATATATCATCTCTCTTGCCTACATGTGGAATTAAATTTTGTCAATTGGATGCACATCCTTGGCAGGAATTACCCACTTTCTTGGTGTAGACAATGTTTTTAGAATGACACCTAGAAAATCCATTATCTAATAGAAATCTATCCATTTGGGCATACCAAGACCGAGGAGCTTGTTTGAGACCATAGAGAGACTTCCTAAGGTGAAAAATAAGGCTAGATTCATTTTGGATAAAGGCAGGGGTTTTTTACATGTAGATTTCTTCATGTAAATCTCCATGTAAGAAGGCAGATTTAACATCGATCTGATGGACTTCCCATTTAAAGGAGGTAGCAAGGGAAAGAAAAAGGAGGATATAATTATTTTTTGCAACAACGAAGAAGGTTTCATTATAGTCAGTGCCTTCAACTTGTGAAAATCCTTTAGTGACAAGACAAGCTTTATGTCTATCTACTTTTCCATCTGGTGCAAAAATTTTTTTGTAAACCCATACGCATATAACAATTTTTCTTCCTTTTGGAAGAGGAACAAGATCCCAAGTATCATTCACCAATAAGGAACGATATTATTCATTCATAGCTTCATCCCAATCTGGATGACCGGAGGCTTCTTCAAAGGTTTATGGATCGGGATTTTCTGGAACTTGAGCCAATAAAGAAGAGGCTCTTTCAAACTGAGAATGTGTATGTCGTCGATCAAGAGGGTCACCTGCAAGAGAACCTACTGGATCCAAAGTAGAGTGGACCCATCTTGGAAGTGGTGGAGTAAAAGGAACAATTTCAAGAGGTGGAGGAGGATTGTCATCCTCGCTGTCATCACCTGAACTAGAAGGAATGCTATTAAAAATAGAAGAGAGAGAGAGAGAGAGGTGGCACATATGACGAATCTAGCTCACAGGCCAAAGGTGGCACACCTGTAGAACTAGGCTCGCAGGCCAAAGGTGGCACACCTGTAGAACTAGGCTCGTAGGCCAATATATTTTCATCAAATTTCAAATCTCTTCTAATGATTATATTTTTGGATTTTGTTTGAAGAATTTTATATCCTTTGACATCTTCATAATATCCAACAAAAATTCATTTTTCACTCTTAGGTTCTAAGGCTCTCTATTTCGCATCTAGAATATGGGCCCAAGCATCACTTCCAAAAACACGTAAGTGACTTACATCTAGTTTGATTGAGCTCCAAGCTTCTTCTGGATTTATATTATTTAAAACCTTAGTAGGAGTGTGATTTACTATGTAATTTTCACAGTTAATGGCTTCTGCCCAAAAAATGAGACCAAGTCCTTTAGATTGAAGCATACAAATCCTTTAGATTGAAGCATACAATTAGACATTTCTTTTAAGGTGTGATTTTTCCTTTCAGGTACACCATTTTTTTGTGGAGTATATGTAACGGTATGTTCCTATTGAATTCCATGCTCAGTGCAGAAGTTGATAAATTTGTTGTTAACATATTATCTGCCATTGTCTGATCTTAACTTAAGAATTTGATGTCCATATTGTTTCTCAACAAAGGCCTTAAAGGCCAAGAACATGTTAAAAACTTCACCCTTGAGTTTTAAGAAGTATACCCAAGTGCGTATGGAAAAATCATCAATAAAAGTTAAGTACTTGCAACCAGAGAAAGAAAAAATAGGAAGTGGACCACATAAATCACTGTGCACAAGTTGCAAAGGGGCTAAAGCATGCCAAGAGGCATGTTTTTCAAAACTATCCTGATGATGTTCTCTAATTACACATCCAGAGCAAACACCATCTCGACAAGATACCATAGGAAGGCCCGTCACCATATTTTCCTTACATAGAGTTTGAAGAGAGCGATAGTTTAAGTGACCAAATCGCTCATGCCAAAGTTTGCTCACTTCATCATTATGAGAAACAAAAATGGAGGGAAGACATGATGACCCAAAGTTGTCAACCTTATACAACCTTGTGGAATCATCAGCAATGCCAATAGCTAAAATATGTTTAGGATATTTGAGGTCCTTGATTACAACATCATGAGGTGAGAATTCTAATATTTTCCCTTAACCTGAATGAGTTATCTAATAAATAGAGAGAAGGTTGCATGACAAGGTAGGAACATATAGTACATCATTAAACTGACCATTATCAAGATGAATGGCTCCATATCCTACAACGCTAAGAGATCTATCGTCACCAACATAAATATGTTTGGTGTTATAATCATTTAAAGAAGAAAACATGGCTTTATTTTTGGCCATGTGATAAGAAGCTCCAGAATCAATGAGCCACTCATGAGAATGATAAGAGGAAGATAAATTTAATGCATAACTAGATCTTGATGCTTGACAACCATAGGTAAAAAATGACATTCCTGAAGATGAAGGTGAAGAGTGCTCCAAATTGATGTTTTGCTTCTTCATTGCTGCTTCTAAGGCTTCCATATTCTTAAAACATTTGGACTCTATATGGCCATCAAAACTACAAAAGTTGCAATGGCTATCAGTCTTCTTCCCTTTTTTTTTATTTGCCTTATCATTTTGGTGAGTTGCTTTTTCAATTTGCGGCTGAAATTTCTTAGGACCCTTGTTTGGTTTCAGACCAAATTTTTTAGGATACTGCTTCTTGGGATTCTTTTGATATGATTTTTGTTTCGCTACTAAGGCTTTCTTAGAAGTGTTTCCAGGAGTGATAAGAAGAAGGTGTAAGATTTTTTCTTATTCTCTTATCAAAGAATCACAAAAGGATTCAAAAGAGGGATTCTTGTAGGTGGTTCCTGAAGAAATGATGGCTTCTCTAGTGGAATGGAAGGCGGAAAAAAATACAGAGTAAGCAAGGCCAAGCTTAGAAATAATGCAATAGATGAGGCTACTATCTTCCTTTTTGACCTTACAACCTTCTAAAAGAAGTCTAAGGGTCTTGAATTTGGACAAAAAGTCTTCAATAGAGGAGAAATTATTAGGGTCCAAAGTAAGCAACTCATTTTCAAGATGGTGAGCCCTGATTTGATTTTGAATGCCAAAGACAGTATTTAGCTTATCCCGGGCTTCATGAGGGGTGTCAATGTCAAGGATATGAAATCGAAGATCTTGAGCAATGGAAATTCCTATCAACCCTCGTGCTTGATCTTGTTTATTTTCCCATTTAGTGACTTTATCATCATCAAAAGATTTAGATTCTACCCCTATGGCTATTCTGTAATGCCCTTTATTTCTAAGTATATCTACCATGTGAAGTAGCCATTGTAAATAACTGGTGCTGTTAAGAATAATTGGGCATGCACTTTCCATTTAAAAAAAAAACTGGAGCTGAGAGAAGCTGAAACTAATTGCTCCAATGGAAATATCTTGAAAAATTAGGCCGTTTTAAAAAAAATTGCTTGAAAAATGGCTTATGAATGAAGAAGTTATGCCTTTTTGAAAAAATGAGTTGAAGATGTTGAATAGTTACATGAACGGGATGAAGTGCAACTTTTATAAAAAATTCTGGCCCTTTTAACAAAAACCTTTTACAAAAGAAGCTTGAGAAAGAGATTTGAACCCAAGACCTCTATTCTCATAAACTAACCCCTCACCAAGGGAGATAGTAAAAGGATTCTGTTATTGTTTGAAATGAGGAAGGGATTTTATTTTTTTTACTTTTCGGTGTGCGTGCCTTTTCCTCCACGAAAAACACAAAAAAACCGAGCAAAAAAAAAACAAAATACAAGCCTTACAGCAGATTGTAAGATTTTTGTTACTCTTACCAGCAACTATCTATTTTTTCACTATTTTTGATTTCCCGAGATCGCACAAAGACCCGGGGAAAGAGCATATGTAGCAAAAAATCCCTTTTCCTGTTTCTGATTTGCCGAGATCGCACACAACGTAGAGAAAAGAGCATACACAGAGAAGAGGGTATAGATGCAAAAAATAAATAAAACCTAAAAACCAAAAATAAATAGAGGAAACCGAAATAAGCAGAACTATTAACAAACATAACTGCAAAACATATGTTTTATACCTCTAGATCTAAACTTTCATAACTTGGGCAACCGAAAACCTTTTCGCATGAAACGAAAGGCATTCCTCACTATAACAGACGATTCAGACACAATAGAGTAGTTCTCCAAGTGCAAAAAACGACATTTGCATGCAGTCAAACCGGCTTCGGATTTTGATCAACAACAGATGCGACCCTAAAAATAGCCCTCATACCATGTACGAATTTACAGGGTAAGTTCCTTAGATCAAGAACCAAAGGTCACCACTCACAGATAGATCAAAAATTAGTACACCAGTATAATCACATGGTTAAAACCCTCGAAGATGGAAATAGTCCATGCCCTGAGCCAACGCGGCCACTTCAAGAATTTTATTAATATAAAAAGAAAAGTTACATATGTTTCTCTCATAAATGGTTACCGGAAAAATGACCTTCCATACTCTTTAAATAGAGATCATGGTCCAATTGGGTGTTAAGCCACAGATCAAGTGTCATTAATACCGAGGAGAGAGATAACCGTTAGATCACTACAAATCGTGACCGTCAAATTATAAGTTACAACTATACATGGTAAAGAAACACACTTTACCTAACTTTATACTAGACTAATTTGTTCTTAACTATTTCCTATGTGTCGGAATATCCTAACAATTTTGGGTTGAATGTTTCTATTAAGCATATTAACCACTGGGTATACAAAAGAATCAATAAAGTCTTTGAAACTAAATTCATTGGAATCCTTTCTGATCAAGGATTCCCAAAAGATTATAGACTGGGGATTACCCTCTATGTCCAGTTTTTGTAGGTTGACTATAAACCTTTTAGACTGAAAATGTATGAACAAATGAAATAATACTGAGGAGTATTTCAACAGTCCTTCTTCTAGCAGTTTGATCAGTTGATCATGCATGACATCTTCTAGGAATTGGGCAAAGTTGAAAAGTATAGCTGGAGGTTGGCCTAGGAAAAAGGTAAAGAGGAAACTAAGGATGGATCCATATACTCACTCATCAGTAAAATATCCTAGGATATAGAACAACATGGTCACAATTTGTTTGGTTGGTTTAGGGAACATGGTAGTAAATTATGGTGGGTTTCTTTTAGTAGGTTGCACTGATTGAGGGAGGAAAATATCAAAGTTTTGAGACCTCTTAGGAAAATCTAGGTTTAGGTAAAGCTCAATGAGGGTTTCAATGAAGAAAGGAACTCCCTGTGATTGTGATGGAATCTGCAGCATTTGGTTAATGGATTGGGTAGTGATAGTAAATAGAATTCCTTGGTCAAGGGTGACTATGGCTCTTTCATTTGGAAAATAACTGAGTTGGCAAAGTCTAATGACTTCAGGGAACTAGTGGGTCTGTGGAACTGTGTATTTTGACAGGTTAGAGTTCCACAAATTTATATCATCTGTCTGATCATCAAAATTTTCATGGCTCCAACAATGAAGCTCTAAGATATTTCTATTAGTAATTATATCGACTATTTCAAAGTCCTTATCGGCTAGTGGAGTATGGTAGATATATAGCAGGGGTGGTTGTAGAGGGTTTACTATTTGGATGGTCTTAGAAGCCATTAATTTGATTTATTTATTAATCAAATTTATTAATGGATGATGGTGGGTAATCAGAATTACCTAGAGTACCAAAATTTAAGTTGTGGAAGGGGTCCAAGTGGCAGCAAGGCTTCAATCAAGTTGGCGATGGTCTTTTTAGTCTTTTTCGCATGTCAGTAGAGGTAGGGTAATGAATGCAATAGTGTGGTTTTATATTTTTTCAATTAGTGGTTTATTGCATGGTGATGGGGTGGTTTGGTGGTTTGGGAAGGAGGGGGTGCGATAAAACCTGGTAATGCCACGTGGTAGGGGAGCGGGTGGAGAAAACTACTTATTTTGCACCCACCCCTCGACATTTAAACATAGAGCATCGGGGGGATGCGAAATTGATCTTTAGATGTTCGATCTTTCCAATGCTAATCAAACGGTAGGAAGAGTTGTGGGCTTTTAAAGGAGGTGAGTTTGGGAAAATCATTATGTAGAGGGGTCAAATGAAAGTGAGATAGACTTAATCTTTTTCCGCTTTAAAAATAGTAAAAGTGGGTTTTTGTATTTTTTATGGAAATGTAGAGTTTTTTAAAGGGGTAAGGGGTTAGGATAAGGGGGAATGAAAAGGGAAAAGGGGATTATAGCAAGGGGAAGGGGAAATTGGTTTCCACGAGGGAAAAAGGGTTAGGATAAGGGGGAATGAAGAGGGAGAAGGGGAAATAGGGTTAATTAATGAATTTCTCTTTGTTGATTCAATTAAAATGTTTCATAAGTCTTCATTCTACCAACCCTTTTATTCATGCTAACATTTTTCCTTTCCTTTATTGGATGCAATTGAGCTTCCTGACCCTTTTGTTTTCTTTTGATAAGAAAAATAACTTATTTCTAACCTTATATCTTCCAATGGCTCAGACTAAACTTATGAGCTCATTTTATTCTCTTCCTAATTACTGATCTGTTAAGATTAAATGGTTTGGTGAGATATTTATTCATTAACTATCATAACATAAAATTTAGATGCATGAATGAACAGGATTATATTTCATGATCATCATGAATTGTGGCATTTTTAACAAACCACACACATTTTATTTGCAGAAGTAAACTAAACTAAGAGTAGTGGCATTTGAATGTGCAACACTTTCAAAATTTATTTTGGTTGGGTTCACAATCTACTTTCTTTTTTATCTTTTCTTTTTCTCTCTTTTCTTTCTTTTGGTCCTTTGATTATTCTTTTATGACATACCCTCTTTTCATTTTTTAATATGGAAAAGATTTGCAGAAATGCAAAGGTACGTACAACATTACAAGACTTAACATATCCAATTCAAAATCATGATCCCTATTATTATAAGACCCTAACAGTGGCTCCACTTAGGGATGGCATCTCCTTGTGAGATGTAAATAACTTTCTAATCTGTGGCCTTGGAACTTTGGCTTTTCTATTCTTGGAACTACTTTCTGTGATCTCCTTTATTAAAACATATGATGTTATATATTTTAAAGCTTAGGGTTTCCTATTCAGGCTTCATCTTTACAAGATAATCATCCACTCCAATCTAAAATTTGCTATGGTATTTACAATTACTAAGATACAACAAATGAAATACTGTTTAGTCTCATGAAAAATAGTGCTTCAATATTCGATCATTGACTAGCCCACTTGGTAATTATATTCCATTTAATTCTTTCAAGGAAAAGGTGTTGTTACCTCTAAAACCATAAATAATAGATGGGCCTTTCTAGAGATAGTCAAATTTTCCATGTTTTCCTTTGTCTTCCCTTTTGGAATCCTATTTTAGTACTTGATCATCTATGAAGAAATCATCTGCTTTAGTTTTCTTATCAAATATCTCATTGATTTTATGTTGAATTACTTGGGGTTTGATATAAAATTCTTCTCTGGTTTTCTGTAAATGAATTGTTTGGTTTATCCTCCTTTGGATATCATTTGGTTCTACTTGCATCCCTTGAATCATTTTCATTACTAGAACTCATAATGAAGTTGGAAAAACAACATCCATCCCATATATTAATTGATAGGGAGATGTACCAATATATTTTTTAGTAGTTAGTCTGTCTTCCCATAGGGCATTCACTAACCTTTTATTCCAGGTTTTATTTTTATCCTCTAATAACTTCTTGATGATGTTGACTAGGCTTTTGCTTGAACATTTTGCTATTGCATTGCCTTGAGGGTAATAGGAAGTGGAATGGCCTAGGGTGATATGGTCTCAGTTACAAAAATATAACATTTTCTTGGATTTGAAGGCAAAAACATTATCATTGATGAGATTGTGTGGGCATCCAAATCTAGAAAGGATGTTATTCTCAAGAAATGAAATAATGACAGAGTATGTGGCATTTTTATTGAGATAAGTTTGAAGGGTAATGGTAATATTTTCTTATTCCCTTCAAATATTTGACATTTTTGACAGGAGGTCACATACTTTCGGACATCTGCAAAAAGGGTGGGCCAGTAAAAAACTGCCCTCAAAATTTTATTAGTAGTTGTTTTCCAGTATAAGTGTCCTCTACAATCTCCTGCATGAAATTCCTGCATGACTTTGTCAGATTCATATTTTAATAAAAAATTTAATAGGATGCCACCATGATCTTTCCAAAATAAAACATTATCTAAGATACAATATTTCATTGATTTCATTTTTATGAATCTATTTTTTTTTCTAGATAAACCTGGAGGAACTTGTAAGTTGAGCAAAACAAATGTAAGGCATGTATACTAGGGTGAATCTATAAAAGCTTCATGAATTTGTGGAGTTGCCATCTCTTCCTAATCATCTATGGCAGCAATGGAATTTATGTCTAAGGCTTGACAGTTTGATTCAACCATGACTTTGGCCAAACCTTTGCCTCGAATTAATTTTGTAGGATTGATTTCAATGTCATATTCTAGTATTGTGGCAATCCATTTGCCTCTTTTTCCATCAGGCCCATTCTGAGTTAGAATGTCCTTTACAACTAAGTTTGGAACATATGATATTATGTGAGAGTATATAATGTATGCTCTAGAATCTTTTATGGCTTTCACTAAAGCAATATATTGTTATACTTTAGTGTTGAATCTCTCAAAGTTTTGCTGAAGAAATAAATGGGTTGCTCATGGGCCTCATCATTCTTTTGCAACAAGACTGTTGCAATGGTGTGCTCTAAAGCAAATGAAAAAATTATGAAATCTCTGTTAAAATTAGGACTTATGAGGACAGGTGTTTTAGTAAGGGCTTCTTTGATTGCTTCAAAACACTAAGCCTCTACTATCCACTTAAGTATTGAATCCTTTTTTAACATGCTATTTAAATTTCTAGTTTGTTTTGCTAAGTTAGGGATGAATTTTCTAAGAAAATTTATTTTTCCTAAAAATGCTTGTAATTCTCTAATGTTTCTAGGATGACTAATATTTAGGATTCTTTCTATTCTATCTGGATCAATTTCAATTCCCTCTTTTGAAATAATGTGTCCCAGTATTTTTCCTTCTTCTAATCGAAAAAGTGACTTTTTATGATTTAAGGATATGCCAAACTTTCTACATTTTATAAATACTCTTCTTAGATGATCTATATGTTCATTATCTAACTTGGAAAACACTGTGATATCATCCAAGTAAATGAATAAAAAGTCATGGATTTCCTTTGCAAAGGCTATGTCCATGGCTCTTTGGAATGTTGCTCCAATATTCATTAGTCCAAAGGGAAATTTCAAGTACATGAAAGTTCTCCGGGGAGTGGTGAATGCAGTCTTAGCTTGATATTTAGGTTGGACTAGGATTTGGTTGTATCCAGAAAATCCATTGAGTAATGAAATTATAGATGACCCTACTACCCTCTCGAGAATGTTGTCCATTTTAGGGAGGGGATAATTATCCTTCAGTGATACTTTGTTCAAGTTTCTGAAATCAACACAGAGTCCGATTTCTCCTGTTTTCTTTCTAGCGTGGAGTAAATTAGAGAACCAACAAGAATATCTAATGGGTGCTAAGATTTGAGCATTTCACATCATTTTAACTTCTTTCTCTAGTAATGGCATAATAACATGGTTAATTATCGTTTAACTTTTTTTTAAAGGGCTTCTGATTTTCTTTAATTGGTATCTTATGCTGGATAATGCTGGTATCATAAGACTTGAGATCTTCATAATTCCAGGAAAAGATGTCTTGGAACTCTTTAAACAAGCTAATGTACTTCAACTTTTTAGCTGGAGATAATGTCTTAGATATCTTGATAAGCTTGGAATTTTACTTTGTTCCTATGTTTCATTCCTCTATATCTGACCTTAGAGGCTCCATTTTAGGTTTTCTAACTACATCATTGAAGTCAAAGAGGTATTATAATGGGGCTAATCCCTTAGGAAAAATGTTGTCTTTGAGGTTTAAAACTTATGATTCATCATTGATTAATTCCTTAATTTCTGCTATTTCTAATTATTCTATTTCTAGTTTAGTAAATCTAGTTGGTTCTATCTTATTTACATCATTTGCATCTATTTCATTATTTATGGTGTAATATAATGTACAATCTATGTCTATATTACCATTTTGAAATTCTCCTTCAGAAATCATAAAATCAAGAATTTGTTTTCCTTGTGAAAATATTTTCCAATACTTTAAATTATTAGGGATGGTTGGTCTATGTCTTACCTCAGTTGTGTACTGATGAATTCGATGAAAGATTAACTTGCATGTGCTGGAAAAAATGGCTAAGCTATATTCTTGCATATTCTGCTTTCTTGGAATGACAACAAAGTCAGTCTCAAGGAAACCTCTTATTAAGTCCAAGATGGTTTCTCTGTAACATCTAAGTTTAGGTTTATTAGTAATGTAATCGCCCTTGATTTGTTTTATAATGAGTTATGAGTCTCCCATGATGGAAACTCTGTTAGCACCAAGTTTTCTTACGATTTGAAGGCCTAACACTAATTCTTCATATTCTGCCATGTTGTTAGTACATTTGAAATTTAATCTGGAAGAATGTCCTTCTAAATGATCATTTTCTAAATTGTAAATCCATACTCCAGCTCCCGCTCCTAATCTATTTATAGAGCCATCAAAATATAGATGCCACATAGATTCATGTGTTCTATTTTCAGTATTGACTTCTTTGTGTTTCTCTTCTACAGTTGTGATTTATCTCTGCCATTTTCTGAATTACATAAGATAAATGAGACCAGATCAGAAATTAGAATGCATGAAATAGATAGGGTAATCCTATGGTCTGTCTGAACTTATTACAATGTATTTCATCAAGGTTTCTCTATATTGCTTCCTTTGCTGACCAAATAAAGAAATGGTAGCATATGACATGTCTAATTGTAGTGATCCTTGTAACTTTTCTCCCCATGAGAAAGATAATAACATACAATATTTTGGAGGGATATCAGCAACTACTATGTCCATAATGATACTCTTTGTTGGGCACTGGACTAGAGATACACATAGAGCTTTGATCAGACCAACGTATTTGACTTGGCTAGAATCAAAGGAGAACACGTCCTTGTAGGGTCTGGTGATGTTTAAGATTAATTTTTACATGACTTCTTTAGGCATTAAGTTATGAGATGCTCCTGAATCCAACATAGCATTATATAAGATTTTATCATGAATGTTTAAGCTAATGTAGAATGGAGGTACACCCCCTTGTTGATGTTTTCCATTTACTTTAGGACCAAATAATAACTCACGTTGATCATCATTGAGGTTGAAAGCATATTCACCTTCACCTATGTTTAATGTTTCAGTAATTTGTGCCTTGTATGATTTATTTTTCACCAGCTCCATTAAAGGAACTGGTATTCTTAATTTGCCTATCTCAATTTTGATATTGAATGGCATTTGAGTTTTGCCTAATTTAATCATTTCATTTTTACCCATTTTGGTTTGTGTGGTTTTTTATTTTATTAGCACTTGGTAATTCAGTTTGTGTGTCAATTGTTTTGTTTTCAACTTCCTTGTTTGGAAAGGTTTGAGTAGCAGTTGATGTGATTTCTACAATCTTTAGGGTGGAAGCATTTTGAGTTTCATTAGGGAGAATTAGTAGAATTTTGGTCACAGGAGCTTCTATTGTTTTCTTAGTTTGGGTGTG
Source organism: Pinus albicaulis (assembly GCA_034641835.2). Taxonomy (NCBI): domain Eukaryota; kingdom Viridiplantae; phylum Streptophyta; class Pinopsida; order Pinales; family Pinaceae; genus Pinus; species Pinus albicaulis. The sequence goes on along the minus strand of CM076583.1, from coordinate 1,046,476,226 downwards.
GACTGATTTCTTAATAGGAACCTTTGTGTTCTTTTTTCTTCTAATGCTATATTATTTATGAACTTCGTAGATAGAAGATTCATAGCCTTATTTGTAGTCAAAGGACTCTCTAGGCTTTAATTGCAATTGTTGTAGCATGTAAAACTCTTGTTCTTCCTAGGTAAGAAAAATGGCATTTTCATTGTTTACGCCCATCAAGTTTATCTAGGTGTCCTGGTCTTCTTCATGTTGTTGTGAACTTTCAACATAATTTTCCTGGAAAGGTGGTCTAATCTATTGATCGGGTACAAATTCTCTTGATTTACCAGTACTAATATTTTTCCTAAATTTTGGGTTTATAATTTGAGGACCTTGTTGATTTTCCCACTGATGTTTCATTTCCATGTTCTCTTGTCTATACATTCGTCTTTCTACATTTTTAGCTAAACTATATATCTTAACATCTGAAGTGGAAGTTCTTCCTTAATAGTCAAACTCCTCTCATTCCTCATCCTAGCTATTTTAGCTAGTAAGTTAGCTTCTACACTAACTACATGACTCTGAATCTATTCTAAAGTTGCATGGTTTCTTTCTCTTAACTGATAGGACATGTCACCGTGAAAACCATGTGGAAATTTAATTAGGGCCAAGCCTGGTGGAGGTTTTATATTCACTAGAATTGCATTTTAAATGTTAGTAATCCTGAACATATTCATTAGGAGATCTTCTAATGTTCTCATATTCAGATAATATCTGGAGAGGGTTTTTATTTCTTTCCCGACTATTTATAAACAATTTGCAGAAAGCAACTAAATCAGTAATATGGCTAGCAGGTAAAGATTTAAACCATTTTTTAACATCTCCTACTATGTTTGCACATATAATCTCATTTGTACATCTATCTCATCAACTTCATGTAACTCAAAATAATTTTTCATTTTATCTACATGTTATTGAGCCGTGTATTGACCAGTACCATCGAATTAAAAAAATTTACTCTAGTAATCTTGTGGCATGGCATGTAAAGGGGAGTGTAAGGCCAAAGGAGAAAATCTGGCTGCCATGGATAAAATTTTAGCTTGACTGGGAGGTAAAGTAGTCGTGCTTGGAGATGGACTCGAAACATTAGGTTGGATATCAAGTTGAGGTATGAATGGTTTTGGGGAATGAATTGTGGTGGATATTACAGCTGAGGTGGAACTGAATGATGTTGTATTTACACTTTCTAAAGATATTGTAGTGAGTGTAGGGGTAGTAGTAGTTAGGGACGCTAGTTCAACTGACTGTTGAAAATAGGCTTCGTCTATGTCTTTTATCAAAGTTGAGGTTAAAGCATCAAGTTTATCAAAAGTATATAGAACCAGTTGATATAAATAAGGTTGTATAGTATCCTACTTTGATTCAATAAATTGAATAAAATTGGGGTGTGTTACAGTATTATAGACTGATTTTTCAGATTTGGTACGAAATAATAATGCTAAAATGATAAATCAAATTGAATATCAGGTATGCTTGATAAATCCCTAGGAAGTGAATTTTCTTTGATTAACTCACTACTTCCTCCTTTGCTCTCTACTATTTTAGGTTTTCTTCAAATTCTGTCAAGATCGTCAACAATTGTAGTAGGTTGTGGACCAGGATAAGCCCTTGTATAATATGTTCTTTTAGAAGCCATAATTTTAACTTACTATGATCAATTCAAACAACCTTTTAAAACCTTAATGTGAAAAATGAGGAAAATTGTTTCTTTTAAGATTTATTTTAACTAGGGACTAATTTTTCCCTAGTATGGTCGCCACTATGTTATCACTCCTAAATTTCCAAAGGTTTTTCTTAGCATTAAAAAGAAATATCAGAGGTAACTACAAACATACTTTGGAGCTTAGGATCTAGCCTTCCTAAACTCAGATAGGGCTCCCTCTATATGATTTAACTTTATTTATTTAATGGATATTAGGCTAGTTATGTATGCTTAGTTGGGTTGGTTTTGATTGGTTGGTGTGATTAATGAACTAGATGAATATGTGCTTTTCCATTTTCTATTGGGCTATGGAGTTAATATGCTTTGAAACATAACAAAAAAAAATTATAAAGAAAGTGCTATAGGGCAAGATAGGTGAGCAATATCATATCTCAAGGTTGAAAGGTGAAGTGATATTTCAATAGGGATCAAGGAGCAATTAAGAATTCCTTAAAAAAATAATGAAGAAGGGCGAAGAGGTCAATCAAGATCAGTATTGTGAAACCAGCTCCAAAAAGAGAAGAAAAGATATATCAAAGCCTTAGAAATAAGCCACTTCGAGGGGGAAACCTCCAATACATTACATGAATGAACAATTCTTAGATGATACAAATGACAAAACCTCCTCTCTATATATAGGATTCCATGGGGCCACAATGTAATACTATTGGGGCCACAATGTAATCCTAGTCGACCTAACAATAATAATGTAAGGGCACAATAATAACAATATGGGGGTTACAGGGGTACAACAATAACAATAAGGGGGTGACACTAACAACAGTAAGGGACTATACTAGTAATATAGGGACCTAACATGCTCCTCTCCTTCAAAAAAGTGTTTTCCTCAACGCTTGAGTAGCTCTAGGTGCTTCTATATAAAATTGTCATCCTCCCATGTAGAATCTTTGGTGGATAAGTTTTTCCATTTGATGAGATACTCTGAAATTGATCGATTTCGTAGATGTTGAGTTCTTGTTTCCGTGACTTCTTCAAGTTCCAATATGGCTTCTCCTTCCTCATCAAGTTCTAGAAATACTATTTGAACTGGAATTTTGTCCCCTATAACTTTTTTTAAGCATGAAATATGGAAAACTAGATGCACTAGCGAAGAAGTAGGAATCTCCAATTTGTATGCCATAGTATCAATCTTTTGCAACACCTTGTAATGACCATAGTAATTTGGAGATAATTTATTATCCTTCTTAGCTTGCTTGAGGGACATTTGTTTGCATGGTTGTAGCCGTAAAAATACCCAGTCTCCCACATCAAAACTTCTCTCTCTCCGATGTTGATTTGCCTATTGTTTCATTCGATTTTGTGCCAAATTTAGGTTATCCTTTAAGAGTTGGAGAACTTCTTGTTGATGCTCGATGTGATCCTCCACTGCTTGAACCCTAGAATTTTCCCTTAAAGAAGATGTGATGGAGAGTGGATGATATCCATAAAGTGCCATAAATGGGGTCATTTTTTCTGCAGTATGGAAGGAAGTGTTATACCACCATTTAACGAGAGGTAACCACTTGATCCATTTTGCTTGCTTATCAGATACAAAACAACGAAGATAACATTCCAAAAATTTATTCACTATCTCTATTTGACCATTGGATTGAGGATGATAAGATGAGCTATGAGCTAGTTGAGTATCCAAACAAGAAAATAATTATGTCCAAAAATTTCCTGTAAAAATGGGATCTTTGTCACTTACAATAATCTTTGGGTTCCATTTAGCTTTTCAATTGTTTCCATAAATGCAGTAGAAACTATACCTACTTTAAATGGATGAGATAATGCACAAAAGTGTGCATACTTGGTAAGTCTACCAACTACCACCATGATGACACTCCTTCCCTCGGACTTAGGTAAACCTGTGATAAAATCCATTGAAATCTCCTCCCAATGTTGACTTGGAATGGATAAAGGTTGTTGAAGACCTGGGGTCTTAATTGTCTCAACTTTATTTTGCTGGCAAACCAAACATTCCACCACAAACTTTTGAATATCAGATTTAAGGCCATCCCAAAAGAATTCTTTCTTCACCCTGTGGTAAGTTTTTAAAAATCCCAAGTGTCCTCCTAAAGGAGAAGTGTGCAATTCCAAAAGAATATTTTGTTTTAGTTGGGAATTATTGCAAATATATAAGTGATATTTGTACCATAAGGAATCATTTTTCCAACTAAATGTATCAGATGTACTAGGATCTTGCTTCAAATTTTGAATGAGTGTCCAAACTTCTTCGTCCTTCTTCCATTCATCCCTTGCTTCTGTTATCCAATCTGGTTGGATAATAGAAATGGAACAAAACAATGCTTCCACCTATTAATCCTTTCTTGAGAGTGCATCTGCAACAAAATTTAGCTTCCCTTTTTTGTAGATGATTTCAAATTCATAACCCAACATCTTTGTGACCCACTTTTGCTGCTATTCTGAAGATAGTATTTGTTCTAAAAAGTGTTTAAGGCTATCATGATCATTTTTTACCTTGAAGTGTCTTCCAATTAGGTAAGGTCTCCATTTCTTTAGTGCATGTAGTATTTCCAACATTTCCTTCTCATAAATAGCCTTTTGTAAATACTTTCCTTTGATTGAACGACTTTCAAAAGCAATGGCTCCTCCTTCTTGCATTAAAAAAATACCAATTCCATTTCTTGAGGCATCACATTCCACAATAAAGGTTTTTGTGAAGTCTAGTGTAGCTAAGACTGGTGCTAGGCACATTGCCTCTTTAAGATGTTCAAACACCTTAGTTGCTTCAGGAGTCCATGAAAATGCATCTTTCTTCAATAATGTTATTAGATGTCTGCTATTCTCCCATAATTCTTAACAAACTTGTGATAATACCCTGTTCACCTGAGAAATCCGCGCAAATGCTTTATGGTTGTGGGGACTTTCCATTCCTTAATGGCTTTAATTTTGTTAGGGTCTACCTTAACACCCTCGTGCGATACAATATGACCCAGATATTCCACCTCTTGTACTCCAAAGAAAAAATTGGATGTTTTTGCATATAATTGTTTCTCCTCCAATAGTTTGAGCACCCTGTCAACATGTTGAACATGATCCTTCCAAGATCTGCTGTAGATTTGTATATCATCAAAAAATACTAGCACAAATTTTCTAAGGAAGGGTTTGAAAATGGAATTCATCAACCCTTGAAATGTAGAAGATGCATTGGTAAGGCCAAAAGACATGACCAAAAATTCATAATGACCCTCATGAGTTTGAAATGCTATTTTTAGAATATCTTTAGTCTTCATTCTAATTTGATGATATCCTGAACGAAGATCCAAATTGGTAAAATAAATTGCTCCAGGTAATTCATCCAATAATTCATCAATCACGGGAATCGGAAATTTATCTTTAATAGTGAGCTTATTCAGCTCCCTATAATCCGAAAACATGCACCATGATCCATCCTTCCTGTGCACCAATACTGTTGGAGCAGAGAAAGAACTTTGACTAGGTTGAATTATACCAGCCTCTAACATTTCTGCAATCATACATTTAATTTCACTCTTTTGGACGTAAGGATATCCGTAAGGCTGGATGTTTGGAGGAACACTTCCTGGAATCAAATGAATAGCATGATCATGATCACAAATAGGTGGGAGTCCTTTGGGAGTATCAAACACATTGGAATGATTTTCCAAGACTCTTTGGAGATCTAGAGAAATAGATGATTTTGATGTTGGAACTTCTAGTGAGCATAATTGTGCAATTACGTCTCATTGTTATTTCTTTAGAAGCTTTGTCAAGACATTAGAGCTTATTATCTCTCCTGGCTTCCTTGTGATACCCCGTAATTCAATTTCCTTTCCTTCTAATTTTTTTTTTAAGAAAATTTCTTGAAAATTAAAATCTACCGTCCCCAAAGATTTTAACCATTGTACTCCTAGTACGACATTAGCACCTCCCATTGGGATGGAAAGCATTGGACTATTCAATACATATTCCCCCATGGATAGCTTGATATTGTGGCATTTTCCATAGAAATTTATAGTTCCTCCATTTGCAACCATCACTTGACATTCTAGTGCTGGGTATAGGAAACAATTCAATTCCTTGGCTACCTTACAATGAATAAAATTATGGGTCCTACCCGAATCAATCAACACTATTACCTTTTTCTTCTTGACATGTCCTTATATCTTGAGAGTTTGAGGAGTGGTAATGCCTGCCAATGCACTACATGATATGGTCAGACTCATTTCTTATTCTTCTAGGGTTTTTCCCTGGTGTATATCCTCTTCTTTTGAAGTTTCTTGTTCATTTTCTTCCTCCTCTTCACAATCTATGTAAAGTAATTTCTTCTCAGCACACTTATGACCTTTAGTGTATTTTTTATCACAACTGTAGCAAAGCCCTTTTGATCTTTTTTATTCCAATTGTTGTGGCGTCAACCTTGTAGGTTGTGGAAGTTTAGGAGTAGAAACATTTCCATCTTTATAGATGTGAGTGATAGGCTTCCATGTCGCCATAATTTTACATTCAATTTTTCTTGCCAACCTTAATGCCTTCTCTAATGAATCTGGTTCCCAAACGTGAACTTCATGTTTGATGTTATCCTTCAAAGTCCATATGAAGACATCAATCATGTGTTCCTCTGGAATATCAGTTACCCTTATATTCAATTTTTGGAAGTCCTTAATGTGCTCCGCCACTAAACCCTTTTGTTTGAGATTGATCAATTGGCTAAAGAAGGTGTTTCTCTTTGTATCCTCATAATGTGCTAACATTTCCTCCGTAAAAATTGACCAAGTGACAATTTTGTTTACGGGAGCAAAGCCATAGATACCATACAAATGTATTTTGTTCTAGATGTAAAGTTGCAATGTGTACCTTTTGTATGTTTTGCACATTATTGAGATCAAAATATTGCTCCATATATAGTATCCATGTTATGGGATCCTTGCCATCAAACTTCCTCATATCCATCTTTGGAATATGGTGGTTCTTTAACCCAACATTAGAGTTTATGGAGTCACGATTAACATTTATTTTGTTCTCATCATGAGTTTCCTCTAATATCTTTTTTCCCTTAGGAAACATTTCTTGTATCAACTTTGCCAAACCTTGGATGTCAACTTTTAGATCATTCTTCATGTTTTCCATTTTTTCATCGATCTTAGCTTACATGTCATCCATCTTAGCTTTCATGCCAACTTCCATGCCATCCATATTAGCTTCCAAACCATTCATCTTAGCTTCCACGCCTTTCTTCAAACCATCCATCTTAGTCTCCATGCCTTTCTTCAAAACTTCCATTTCATTTTTTGTTGCTCTTTGCGATAGCGAAATTTGGTGCACTTGCTCATGGACTTTTGATATATCATGTTGCATTTCTCCGTGTTCATGATTCATAGTAGAGCCTTATGAAGGCTTAATGGGTGTTGAATTATTTTTAGGAGGAATTTTAGAACCTGATACTGATATCTATGCTCAATAGGTCTTTGGAATCACCTAGAACTGATTTTCCAAACAAGACTTATGCAATTTTAAAAAACAATACACACCTTTTTCTTGATTTGGAGGAGCTCGATATTGAAACTGAATTATCTCTATGATTTTGGATCTTCAATATCTGAAATTAAGCCCTGAAGTAGCCCTCTGAATCTTCTTTCGAATGCCACAGGTCTGACCTAATTATTATTCTTGAAGATAACGTTATGTCCAATCTCCTGTGATGACCTAATTATGGACTGCTTCAGAACTTGTACAACCTACCACGTCTCATTGTTTCCTCCTTTGGCTTTGAAATTGAGATAGTTAAAACTAAAACTCGTGTACTTGCAGCCACTTTTTACATAATTCCAATCGGATGCTCAGAGAGAGAGTTATGAATATTTTTCCCATGATCACCTCTTTGAGATTAAATTCAATACCCTGAAAAAGACCTAACTTCCACAGACTATATCTCTGAAACTATTGCGAACTAGGCTCTTAAATTTTGTGAAGTTATTCCTTAGGATTTCTTCTTCACTTCCTAAAAATTTCAGCTTCTGAGACTTCGTAGAAAAAAATTTATAGCGGAAATACCACGATGGCCTGTTTGGGGCAGCGAAACCCTAGAATCCAAAGCTCTGATACCAAATGTTGTGAAACCAGCTCCGAAAAGAGAAGAAAAGAGATATCAATGCTTTAGAAATAACCCACTTCAAGGGCAAAACCATCAATACATTACATGAATGAACAATTCTTGGATGATACAAATGAAAAAACCTCCTCTCTATATATAGGAGTCCATGGGGCCACAATGTAATCCTAGTGGGACCACAATGTAATCCTAGTCGACCTAAGAATAATAATTTAAGGGCACAATACTAACAATATGGGGGTTACAAGGGTACAAAAATAATAATAAGCGGGTTACACTAACAGCAATAAGGGACTATACTAGTAATATAAGGACCTAACAATCAGAGGGAAATTAAGAATTATCTAAACCGGATATCAGAAGAAAACAAAGAAATGTATAAGAGTTAAAAGTAGAGTGTAATGTTTAAGAAAATTCTGGAGTAATACTCCTTTTATAACATTGATATTTAGAACACATGTAAATTTATGGAATAATTAGAAATAAAACATGAAAAATTGAAATTTATACTTCACTGAGATAGCTCAATACATGAATCTCGTAAAGAAGTCTCTTTATAGCTTGTTCAGTCTGTCGACTGGAAATTGGTACAATAACACTAAGGTAAGAGATCAATTATCTAATGAAATATTTAGAAATACACACCATTTTACTCTTTAGAAGAGAGTATTTATACAACATATTACAAAAATATCCTGTCAACTGACTAGGATTTATTCTAGGAAAATAAAATATCTTTCTACAAAAATATAGTGACACCTTTCAACTAACTGATATCTGGCCCTTATTCTTTGCTTGATGTTATCTATCTGTTATTTCACCTTTTATAGTAAATCACACCACTTCTCCCATGTTTCGTCATCTGGGATTTTTATTTTAATCATCATACGGTAAATCTCATCTACCTCTGAATATCTGGAAAATGTAGGCTTATTTATGAAAATGTGATTTACCTCATGCTGGAGGTAAAATAAGTTTTCTAGAGTTTGAAGGAGAACCTTGCCTGTGGGAATGCCCTTCATTGAGGAAATGTAGGAAGTTTCTTTGGCCACTTCCCTTAAATTCTTGACATAATCCTCATGTCTAATGATTTTTTCATTAATCACTAGAGGACTAGGCAAACCCTTCTATGCTAATACATCAAACTTGTTAAAAAACATGTTCACTAAGAGTTCGATGGTTTTACATTTATCATCAAGCTGTAACAGTAGATTTCTTTTGGAAATTACTTTCTTCGCTTCTAGTATAATCTCTGTTCTATCAGCTATCCTGAGCTCTTCTAATTCATATTTATTTTTATAATTCAGGAATTTGATTATTTCAAAGGCTTCCTCTAGTTTCATTCCAAGGTTGGCTTTGATTTTTTGAATTTCCTCAGCTACTTTCTTCACGAAGTCATTTTGGTCAAATATAATCTGTATAGAAGGCCAAAAATAATTAACTGAGTTAATGATATTGGCCCACAATTACTGTTCTTCTTGGGCTAAATGCTCTGTTAATGACAACTCCTTCTCTAGCTTGTAGATTTTGTCATTAAGTCTATTGGGTTTTTGTACTTCAGCTTGATGCATTAATTCTGCCAATTTATTTTCATCTTATAAGCTCTTTACTTGTTCCTTGAGCTTATTAATCTCTATAGTCTAAATGGACTTATCTTCCATTGCCTTGATTAATCTTCTGGCCTCATCAGTGGGATGGGCTATTGGTATCGTTGATGCTGGTGCTAATGTATATACTAGTGTTGATGTCGATATCAACCTTTATGAGCTACATTCCACTACACTAGTAATAAAGCCCGGCCCTGCCCTGATATAGATCAATTATTCTTTCGATTTCTACGCATAAGTGAAAAAGATTGCTATTCGATTAGCAAATAACGAATGTCTATGATAGTCCCAACCAAAACTTGGGGCATTACAAAGAGTCTAAAGTACTATCTCCACTCCCATATCCTCATGCTCATTCCACCGTACCTTAGATAGATGTAAGATGTGTGCTTTAACCTTTTAGTTGTTCTTGAATCGATTTTATATATAAACCACCCTTATCATAGACATTCATGCATCCTACTTGAAAGGAATACGGGCTAGATAGAGTAGGTTTATCTTTTTCTAGAGTCACTTTAGATTCCATATATTAGTAAGCTTATCCCTTTAAGAGTTAGATAGTTGGTTTAGATAAAGGAATTGATGTTGATTACTTGAAGATACATATTAGGTCTTCTTAATAAGAAGTAACTCCTTGATAATTATTTGATCTATAAGTATTAGTGAAGTATGAATAAGAAGAAAGTAGGATTGAAGTAAGTTAGAGACTCTTTAAGAGAAATGAAGTATGCTTTAGTTTTGGGAAATAGAAAGTATATGATTTATGAATAAAGAAAGGATTTATTAAGTGTAGTAAAGATGAAAATAAAGAACTCCTGATTAACGCAGTGGTTATCTATGTCTTTCTTTGCCTATCCTGCCAGGCCCAAATATTAGGTTTTATATTTTACAGTGTCTTAAAGCCAGCAAAACCAAGCTAGCCAAATCTCATTCTTAAGAAAGGGAGAGACCCTAATCCACAAGAAAACAATCACAGAGAGAGATAGATGTGGACAGATGCCAAGTGAGGGTGAGCAAGTCGTGGATGGGAACCAGTGATAGGACGATTTATATATGTTGTGACTCCAGAAATGAAGATAAGGAATTTGTGTAGGTGGTCTAATATCCCATCCTCATCATAATATCTCTTCCTGTCTTGGTCAGACTTGAAGTTGGGCTTTTTCTCTTTCCTTGGCCGATATCTTGCCTTTTCTGGATCTTGAATTTAAGGACCTTGACCAGTTAGATGGGTTAAGCTCCTTCCTTACTTACTATCGGCTATAAGGATACAGAGAAGGGATGGGACAAGAGCGTTAAGGCACTTTCAAACGGTTAAGAACTCATAACCAGCTCCATCATGCCTTCAAGCCCATGGTAAAGAGAAAAGGGCAAGTACCTACTCCTTACTTACTATCAGCTATAAAAAATCAGAGCTGACACCCTTATTCTTAGCTTACACCCTCCAAAAACCAAGCCAGTAAGCCATCCCCAACCAATCAAGGGTCTAACCAATATAAATATACGTTTAAGCCCATCCATCCCTCAGCCATTGATTTGAAGGGCTAAAAATGGTCGGACATATTCTTCGATTTCATGTAACGGCACCACATAGAATAGAATGGCTAAAAAAGGAATTTGCGAGCGTTTTATCACTACTTTCACCCTTCGAAGGATGTCAGTAAGGCTCAGTAAGACCCTTTTAGAGACACACTGACAAAACCCACAGATCTGGATCCTATGGGGTTGAACATATGGAACAATGGTTCTTACCTCACATGGCATAGAGCACCTCACATAGCAGACTCACACATTGAGCTACTCATAGAAAAAGCTACACGCAGAGTATAGGAGATTTCATTGAGCTACGATGTTGAAAATTATTCATTGAAGCTACTCATAAAGCTACACATATAGCTTCTCACAGAGGACTATCAATGGGCTAATCAACTTGGCTAATTAGAGCTACCAAGATGGGCTGGATACAGTTAGTGATAGCTCTACTCAGTGCAGATTGTTACAGTGTCATTGCTTGAAGCTACAGTACGTGCCAATTTGTTTGTGCCAATTAGTCATACAACATTCCATGCCAGGTTTCAATGCCTTCTTGTCTGTATGGGAACCGATGGAGGATTGATTCTTGGAGGATGTCCTATTTTAGGTTTGGGAAAATGATGAACCATGCTTACTTATAATGCACCTTGATAAGTTGATGAGCCATTTTTGTTGGATAATAATGTGTATTTAATGCAAGCTTCAATACTGAACCCTAGGATAGGCGTCACCACAGAAAATCGCCCCATCTGCCGAGAAAAGTGTACACATCATTACCATATATCGTACCCATCCATTCATAGATCACGGTCCCATAATTCACAATATTTCTTCCTCATCATATCTCAATCTCACGCCCCAATATTATTAGGTGACATCCGCAGATAAGGACCTACTACGAAATCCCCTACCCCCAGCAAGAAACCAGAGAGGGTGGGGCCAATGCCGGGAAGCCACAGGCGGGAAAAGCTACCACAACCTGCAACTTGGGACTAAACCCGTTACCTCAGATGGGATGGCATACAAACCACCCATACCATCATGCATACCAGCTATGGGAGGGGGTTAATGCTTATTACATAGAGCTGCTTATGTACGTTATTATTACGCCTTACCTCTTTGTGATATTGGCATTGCCAGATTTGGTTTACTTATTTTACCAAGACTTAATAGATTATTACAGCAGAGACCATTGGAATGATAGGTGGCGTGCATGGAGGAAAGAAACTTATTTCACGTGCATGCTGGAAACTCCAAAAGAGGTAGTGATTGATCGAATTGGATTGCATATTCGAAGTGAGGCGGGTGCTACAAAAGACACAATACATAACATAGGATTTTGCGGGTGGCCGCTTCGTAAGCTACTGATTAGTCTTCTGGAGAGGCAAGTTCCAACTGACCCAATCACACATCCCGACAATATCACGTACCCCTCTTCAATAAATAATTAGCTCTATCACTTGATACTTCTATAATGAACGTTCACATCATTCCCATCTGGCATCCCCAGCATTCCCAATATGCATTCCACAATTCACCCGCTTACCCGCATCACGCCCGCATTACCATTACTGCATCCCCCCATCCGCGCATTTAAGTCAATCCACACCTACCTTCAACTTTTTCCTTTCACCAGAAGCCTTTCACAAAGGGCCTCTCACCTTTAGTCTCTTGCTGCAAGAAGCCTTTCTTCACATTTTTCCGAAATCCTTTAACCTAGTGAAGGGCCTTGAGCCTGTAACCTCACCAGAAAGGAAGCCTTCATCAATAGCCAACAAGCCAAATCGACCTTCACCCAGGAGCTAAAAACTTGAACCCTTTTCCCTTTTTCTAAGAGCCCAGAGACAAAATCCTTGAACCTGTGACCAAGGGCCTCAATCCACACCCACCTCACCAAGAACAACAGAGAGATGCCTTGGGGAAACCTTTTGCCAAGTACACTAAGTCTCGCAAATTCCAGCCTTAAACCCATTGAAAGAAGCCTTCACCATTTTATTTTTAGATTTATTTCTTGATTGAGTAGCTGGATTGAGTATTTCCCCAAAATCCAACCTATCGATCCATCCAAAGAGCTATCCCATTTCCCCCAGAGAAAACAATTACATGTCGCCCTTACCCTGTACCCTTCCAGCAGGGCCTCTTTAGCATTGCACCTTTTGCATAACCCTATAACCTATCAATTCCACCTTCAGTCATCAACGGCCAAGGAAAGCCCACCACAGAAGGAGAAGGAAGGAATAAGCCTTTACCTGGGAGCCTTTCACCTTCTGCCTTCAACCTAGAATCCCTTAAGCCAAGTAGCAGCCAAGCTTTACCCTTTGAACCTTTTTCCCTCGAGAAGGAAGGAGCCTATCACCAGATGCCTTTTACCAATGAAAATGAAGCTGCTCGAACACAGACAGATGATTTATGCTTGCTGACTTGAATAATGAATTGGATAGGGTTGCTTCCGATCGAAACAGGATTCTAACAAGGAGGGGATTTTGTAAGAATGCTATAAGGAAGGTGGTAGTTATGCATGGTGGATAATTCAATATATAACACAATCAGTGAATCATTACTGCTTGAGTTACTTGCTTCTTTTGTTACTGGCTGGATTGTTTAAGAAACGGGCGACTGGCAGAAGAAATGACACAGGCTAAAGACACGATAGCTGGCAGAAGAATACGGGCTTGGATCACTTCAATTTAGATAGAAAATTCCTGCCCTCTATCGCTCTAGAGATTTGATCTACTCACCTGCACCCAAGCCTCAATTACTACTTGAAGATTAGTAATGAAGGTTAGGAAGTGGGAATGAATGGCTTCAGTGAATGGATTCTATGTCTGGGATGGGATCTTGGGCTTTGATAAGAGGATTAACTCGACTACTCTACTAGGCCAAGAGGCTTGGATACTAGGTTCAAGGGTGGGACTAAGAAATAGGCTTGGCTACTTGGCTAGATAGATATTGATTGATTGGATTGCCAACAGATAGATAGATGGGTGGAAGGAAAAGAAATGAAAAAAATAACCAGAGAAAGGATGGCTCACTCATTCATATGGGTGAGGAAGGATTTCTCGCCTGAGGTAGGAAGGTGTGGAAGGCCCTTTAGCTTGAACTCTACTTATCTATACTGACAGCTACCGATACTATCTAACCTCTCTACGCTCTAATAGGCCCTCCTCTCACCTCATCCATATCCTCATCCCTAAACCCTCAATCCTCTACCATCCATCCTATGCCCTTTATCCCTACCCTCGATCTACCTAGAGATATACCCCCCAAGAAACTCCTTTATATATAAAGGTAGTAAGAAAGTCAAAGATTGAAAGGCTAAGATGACAAGCTTTCACTACTGGTATAAGGCGTTGATCCATAGACCCTAACCTATCACAAGTAAAGCTGGGCTAAACGACACAACCAGTGGAAATGGAATAGCCCAGTTCAAAAGAGATATAAAGTAGTTAGAAATAGAATTTCTCATTCTTAACTAAAGCTAAGAGAAAGAAGTTGAACAGAAGGAAGCTAATTAGATAAGTTTCATTTCACCTCTTGGGACTCAGAGTTAACTACTGCTAATTAGAACTAGTTGGATCAGAGCCAACTAGAAAGAGTTTTTAGTATAAGAATAAAAATCTAGTTGAATCAGGCTTAGATAAAGCCCAATAGTATAAATAACTATTTGGACTAAAGATAGATTGAAAGATATAGAGAGATAGTTAGGCTTAGCGGTGAGCTCAGATGCCAAGTATCAATGTCAGGTAGGCGTCGATTCAAGAGTCGATGTCAGGCCAGGTAGCTCTTTCTTCTTTTTTATTTATATTAAACCTATGTCTTCTTTTAGGTTTTTGAACTAATGGAGCACGTCTTCTTTTCCGTGTTGGCTAGCCAGTAAGAAGCTGCCAAAGGGGACTACTTAGGCTTACTGGGGAGGGCGAAGAAAGGAACTTACAGAGCCTCACCCAATGGGGACATGCATAACCAGTGTTCACTTTGTTGGTTGATCAAGCATTGATGGATCCCCTAGTTCCATATTGGCAACTGGTTTCCATATGTGATGGAAATGCACTGCACACCATCCACCAGTATGGTATGGGATGGCACATGGATGGTGACACAGCATCAGACGACATTGAACAGAAATGAGCTCGGGGGACAGAGAGATATGACTGGGGACAAAGAGATACAACACCAGCAAAGGAACAACCTGCATAGCCGAGACCAGTGGGGGGGGGGGACACAGAATCACGATGCATGGAAGTTTCCATTTGGTTCAATTGATTGAGTGGCTCAGAGATGAGGTTATCCCCAGGATGGATGACGTTACTCAATTAGTAATGGGTACTGCTAATGCTTGATATCTGTAATCACACTGTATGTATGGAACATAGTTACTACACTATGGTGAGGGAAATAAGACATGTTGATAGACAAATACACATCGAAGGATGGCACACTATGGCATTTTGATGATCACACAATTAGGGACCTATTACGAGAAAAAGTATGGTACGCATTAAGAGGAATGTCCTATTACAGATGTGATTTCGCTTACTGATCGAGACTATTTATGATCAAGTTCCACAAATGATAGGGACATTGAGGTTAGTTAGACCACTAGTAATTCTATTTTGCCAGGTGATGAGTCCGTGGGATATACATCGGCAACCTGCTGCATGGAGTACATAGGTTATGGGTTTACAACTTGAGTACATTTAGTTAGGGATTATGAAGACGTGGTGTTACTCCATGGGAGTTACACAGTTAGCTTACACAATGAGCCATATACAACACATATCTGAGTTGCTTTATATACGTATATATACCAGTTAATACTTACTATGCACCCGTTTAGGATCATTTACCAACAAAAAATAGACACATGCATGGGTTCATTCATGCAAGGATAGTTGTTCTCGGGAAAAAAGAAGAGTTTCTTTCATATAAGGGATGGGAAAAAAGAAAAAGGAAGGAACATAGTCGCTTGTCCTCATCGGGCAAGGACTTGGAAGTAGATTGAATTTGTTACTTGCTGGCGGGACTAGGCTAGGGATGCCAGGGTTGGGAGGTAGTATATAGATATTTGAGATGAGTGGGCCAACAAATGAACGGATAGATACATAATGAAATGAAAAAAAATGTGCCAGGGAAGCCTCTGTTTGAGCATGGGAGGACTCTTCCTGTGTAAATGCAATGGGAAAAGCTACATCAATAGGGCCAATGGCTATAACCCCAAGCACACCTTAAACAGGTTGTGTCCAATGGATCTATGGAGGGCTTAGTTGTAGCTATGTTGAACATACAGAAGGTTCTCATCCCATGTGCATGGATACTTTGAGTTGTACATGTGCAAGATATGCTCGATCATCCTGTTGACTACCTCTGTTTGCTCGTCGATTTAGGGGTGGAAGGCAGTCAATTTGGTCAAATTTGTGTCCATCAAAGGCCACAGGCTGGACCAAAAATTATTGAGGAACCTACTCTCCCTATCTAAAATAATGGTCCGTGGCAACCCAAAATGAAAATTATGCTTATAATCCTTTTTCCGCTGGGGATGTCGGGTCAACTGATACTGGGAATGATGCCTTCCTTCTCCTTCTGTGGTGGGATTTCCCTGGTTGTTGATGACTGAAGGTGGAATTGATAGGTTACAGGGTTATGGAAAAAGGTGCAATGCTAAAGAGTCCCTGCTAGAAGGGTAAAGGGTAAGGGCGGCGTGTAAATGTTTTCTCTGGGGCCAATGGGATAGATCTCTGGATGGATCGATAGGTTGGCTCTTGGGGAAAGACTCAATCCAGCTCCTTAATCAATAAATAAATCTAAAAAGAAAATGGTGAAGGCTTCTTTCAACAGGTTCAAGGCTGTCATTTGCAGGACTTAGTGTACTTGGCAAAAGGTTTCCCCAAGGCATCTCTCTGTTTTCCTTGGTGAGGTGGGTGTGGATTGAGGCCCTTGATCATAGGTTCAAGGCTTTTTTCTCTGGGCTCTTGGAAAAATGGAAAAGGGTTCAAGCTTTTAGCTCCTAGCTAAAGGTGGATTTGGCTTGTTGGCTGTTGATGAGGGCTTCCTTTCTGGTGAGGTTACAGGCTCAAGGCCCTTCCCTGGGTTGAAGCCTTTTTGAAAAAGGTGAAGAAAGGCTTCTGGAAGTGAGAGGCTAAAGGTTAGAGGCCCTTTGTGAAAGGTTCTGGTGAAAGGAAAAAGTTGAAGGTAGGTGCAGATTGACCTGAATGCATGGATGGGGGGATGCAGTAATGGTAATGCGGGCATGATGCGGGTAAGTGGGTAAGGGAGCGAATCATGGAATGCATATTGGGAATGCTGGGGATGCCAGATGGGAATGATGTGGACATTAATTATAGAAGTATCAAGTGAGAGAGCTAATTATTCAGTGAAGAGGGGTACGTGATATTGTTGGGACATGTGATTGGGTCAGTTGGAACTTTCCTCTCTCGAAGACTAATCAGTAGCTTGCAAAGCGAACCACCCTAGAAGTCTATGTTGTGTGTTGTGTCTGTTGTAACGCTTGCCTCACTTCGAATATGCAATCCAATTCGGTCAATCACTGCCTCTGCTGGAGTTTTCTGCACGCACGCGGAATAAGTTTCTTTCCTCCATGCACGCCACCCATTAGTCCAATGGTCTCTGCTCTAATAATCTATTAAGTCTCGATAAAACAAGTAAACCAAATCTAGCAATGCCAATATCACAAAGAGGTAAGGCGTAATAATAACATACATAAGCAGCTCTGTGTAATAAGAATTAACCCCCTCCCCTAGCTGGTATGGATGATGGTATGGGCAGTTTGTATCCCATCCCATCTGAGGTAACGGGTTTAGTCCCAGGTTGCAGGTTGTGGTAGTTCTGCCCGCCTGTGGCTTCCCAGCGTTGGCCCCACCCTCCTTGGTTTCTTGCTGGGGGTAGGGGAGTTCGTAGTATGTCCTTATCTGTGGATTTCACCTAATAATATTGGGGCGTGAGATTGAGATATGATGAGGATGAAATATTGTGAATGATGGGACCGTGATCTGTGAATGGATGGGTATGATATATGGTAATGATGTGTACACTTTTCTCGGCAGATGGGGTGATTGTCTGTGGTGATGCCTATCCACGGGTTCAGTATTGAAGCTTGCATTAAATAAACGTTATTATCCAACACAAATCGCTCATCAACTTATCAAGGTGCATTATAAGTAAACATGGTTCATCATTTTCCCAAACCTACAATAGGACATCCTCCAAGAATCAATCGTCCATCGGTTCCCATACAGACAAGAAAGCATCGAAAGATGGCATCGACTGTTGTATGACTAATTGGCATGAACAAATTGGCACGTACTGGAGCTTCAAGCAATGAGACTATAACAATCTGCACTGAGTAGAGCTATCACTAACTGTATCCAGCCCATCTCGGTAACTTTGATTAGCCAAGCTCATTAGCCCATTGATAGTCCTTTGTGAGTAGCTATATGTGTAGCTTTATGAGTAGCTTCAATGAATACTCTTCAACGTCGTAGCTCAATGAAATCTCCTATACTCGATGTGTAGCTTTTTCTATAAGTAGCTCAATGTGTGAGTCTACTATGTGAGGTGCTCTATGCCATGTGACGTAAGAACCATTGTTCCATACGTTCAAACTTGTAGGATCCAGATCTGTGGGTTTTATCAGTGTGTCTCTAAAAGGGTCTTACTGAGCCTTACTGACATCCTTTGAAGGGTGAAAGTAGCGATAAAATGCTCGCAAATTCCTTTTTCATCCATTCTATTCTATATGGTGTCGTTACATGCAATCAAAGAATATGTCCAGCCATTTTTAGCCCTTCAAGTCAATGGCTGAGGGATGGATGGGCTTAGACATATATTTGTATCGGTTAGACCTCTGATTTGTTGGGGATGGCTTACTGGCTTACTTTCTGGAGGGTGTAAGCTAATAATAAGGGTGTCAGCTCTGTCCTTTTATAGCTGATAGTAAGTAAGGAGTAGGTACTTGCCCTTTTCTCTTTACCGGGCGCTTGAAGGCACGATGGAGCTGGTTATGAGTTCTTAACTGTATGAAAGTTCCTTAACACTCTTTTCCCATCCCTTCTTTGTATCCTTATAGCCGATAGTAAGTAAGGAAGGGGCTTAACCCATCTAACTGGTCAAGGTCCTTAAATTCAAGATCTAGAAAAGGCAAGATATCGGCCAAGGAAAGAGAAAAAGCCTGACTTCAAGTGTGACCGGGACATTATGATGAGGAGGGGAGATTAGACCACCTACGTAAAGTCCTTATCTTCATTCCTGGAGTCACAGTGTATATAAATCATCTCGTCACTAGTTCCCATCCACGACTTTCTCACCCTCACTTGGCATCTATCCACATCTATCTCTCCCTGTGATTGTTTTCTTGTGGATTAGGGTCTCTCTCTTTCTTAAGAATGAGATCTAGCTGGCTTGTTTTTGCTGGCTTTAAGACACAATAAAATAGAAAACCTAATATTTGGGCCTGGCAGGATACGCAAAGAAAGACATAGATAACCACTGCATTAATCAGGAGTTCTTTATTTTCATATTTCTTTATTCGTAAATCATATACTTTCTATTTCCTAAAACTAAAGCATACTTCATTTCTCTTAAAGAGTCTCTAACTTACTTCAATCCTACTTTCTTCTTATTCATACTTCACTAATACTTATAGATAAAATAATTATCGAGGAGTTACTTCTTGTTAAGAAGACCGAATATCTATCTTCAAGTAATCAACATCAATTCCTTTATCTAAAACAAATATCTAACTCTTACAGGGATAAGCCTACTAATATAGGGAATCTAAAGTGACTCTAGAAAAAGAGAAACCTACTCTATCTGCCCGTATTCCTTTCCAGTAGGATGCATGAATGTATATGATAAGGGTGGTTTATATATAAAATCGAATCAGGAACAGCTAAAAGGTTAAAGCACACATCTTACATCTATCTAAGGTACGGTGGAATGAGCATGAGGATATGGGAGTGGAGATAGTACTTTAGACTTTTTGTAATGCCCCAAGTTTTGGCTGCGACTGTCATAGATGTTCGTTATTTGCTGATCGAATAGCAGTATTTTTCACTTATGCGTAGAAAGCAAAAACATAATCGATCTATATCAGGGCAGGGTTGGGCTTTATTACTAGCATAGTGGAATGTAGCTCATACTGGTATACGTGTTTACATAATTTGAAACTGGTGGAATCAAGCCTGCTCATCCCCGTCATTCTGAATTGAAATGTTCCACTGGAGATTGAATCACCTCGACTGATAGGATTCGTTATTCTTGCCCAAAATCATAATACTGTAAGGGGCAACTTAGACTTAGCAACCTTGAAACCTGGCCCAATAATCGACTATTGATAGCCCTGTATACACCTTACTTTCACTCTCATTCCTTCCTAGCCATAATCACTACACTAAACTGTGGTGAGTTTATAGGTTTATTAGATTTTCCTTCCCTATTACCTGGAAAATTCCTATAAAATCTACTCTCGCTGAAAGAGTGGTAGATCTTATCTCACTAGTTGGTTTCCAATCCCAAAAGAGGATTTCAATAACTCATGAAAGAAAGGAGAGCCTGGCTTGGATTCAGTCAAAGGCAGTGGTCGGCTGCTTCCCATCGCTTAGTACTCAAGATGTAGATATAGATTGTGAAATAGATGTAGATATAGTTAACATGACTAAATGACCCAACGAAATGATCTGCCTGTTGTTAGAGAAAGAACCAAGATCGAATCACTTGAAGCTGAGGATCGAACGAGAGATGGTCAAAACTATTTCTCTTCATATCCGCTAGTACCTTTGTTTTGACTTGTAAACTAGATGATTTTCCACATATGCATTGGGACAACAGCACATTACGGATAGCATCGTAGAGATTCAAGTTGAGGTGGCCAACCGACTTGGTTAACTTAAGTGATTCAAATATGTGCATGCTCAATCTGACGTCTCTGATTAAATCAAGCGTTAGGATGGATTCTCTGGTTCAAAGTGCCTAAGTAGCCTTTGAACAAGAGGGATTAATGTATGCTTTGGGAATTGACATGGGTTGGTTCTTTGCTTTTAAGGGCACTGGGGGTTATAAATACTGGCTCCTGCTTGGGGATGTCATTAAGCTTATAATTACAAGAATCCAGGTTTCTCCGGGTATACTACGGACCACTCTTGACTGACTCATGACCCGAACACCTGAATCTTTGTGATGCTATGACTTGTGCAAGACTCATCATTACTTCTGACCCTTTTATGATTCTGTATAAGAATTTAATGTAATTTGATGAAATAAGATCTAAGCGGAAATAGAATTAATAAACAGAAACTGAAAGGAAGTGACCAATGCAAAAGAAAGAGTAGACTATTACCTAGACATTACTCAAAACTTGCTTCACCCTGTTGTTATTGTGGGTAGTCACTTAACTTCAATTAAAAAGGAGGCCTGCAAACTCTTTATGAAAAGTCATCACAGAGCCTATGAACCATTCATTGCTCAGACTAGGTTGGTGATACATGACATAAAATTGACAAAATAGGTATCTCCATTTCTTATGCAAGATGATAAACAAGAAACTTAAGGACCTCAAAAAGCATTGAAACCTACTAGAAGGAAACATAAAATTCACTTACTAGAATAGAGAAAAATATCCTACTATTTATACACGAGCGGGTGGGACTCATCCTTTCTATCATGTTGTTGAGTAGTACAATTTGACTGGAAATTGACAGGCAATTCCAACTGCTTTCCTTGCAAGGTCTTCAATGTGAATGTATGCTACCCTATCTCAGAGGCTATATGATATGGTCCCACCCCTATGGCTTCCATTTTTCCATGTTCTCCATGTTTCACTTTCCTGCTATCCCAAAGTAGAACCAGATATCCCTCTTGCATTTTGATATCTCTTGCAACCTTGTCAAAGCTTTTATTTACCCGCCTGTTCTTTCATCTCGATATGAGTCATTCCTCTAGTTGCCTAAAGTGCCACTAGCTCATCTACTCTTCTTTGAAGTGAATCAGGATTTCGGCTCTTACTCCTTTATATATATATATATATATATATATATATATATATATATATATATATATATATATATATATATAGATAGATATATATATATATATATATATATCTTCCTGAGACTACATAGTTCCATCAGAAAGGTAACATCCAGTCTTCGAAACAAACACTTCTACAGAGAGTTATGACACTATGAGAAAAAGGAAAGATCACACTACTTCAGTCTGTTACATCACTACTAGGATGAAACACCCAAAATGATATCATAAGTGTGAAACAAGACAAAGTGTATAAATCCTATCCAAAAATAACATAAAAAAGAACCTATTGACCACTACCTATCAAGATACATCATCAGGAAAGAAAAAAATTTCATTCACTGGGGCTGCTTGGTTCTCTAGTACCACTAGCTTCTCCAATCTAGGACCTGCCACTGAATGCTCTTCTTCAGCAGGTTCTACTTTCACCTTTACAGTATGTTTCTCATCAAGTGCTCTGTACAGTTCGTCACCACCAAAAATAAAATAGTCTGAGTTTGAGGACTGCTTGGTAGGAGGATCGAAGATTGGCAGATTACTCATCAATTCCATAGGCACCAAGTAATCACTCTTGTTATACCCAGACCCTTTCATTATCGGCTACTTTGACTTTATTATCCAGAAGAACACTTATAATAGCTACCAATTTTGATGACGGTGATTGGTAAAGTCCACTGCTAATGAAACGCTTCTGGTTTATTCATAACTTTTACTTTGTCCATTGCTACACTGACTCTGTCCCCGAACCCCATGATTATAGTTCACATTACCACAGCCCCTTGCTTGAATCTTAAAGCCTCTTACCATTGGAATTGCATATTTTTCTAGGTTCCCCACCAAACCTTGCTAAAACTCCACTGCCCATGTTGCCTGTATGAGAAGCATTGTCTACTACTGCTTAAGTAGTTCCTATAATATGCAGATTTTTGGATCGGGTCTAAACCTGTATACCCTGATGCTGATGATTAATCATCTCTGTGGACCCATCATTCATCTAAAATTGTTCCACCTTCTTCATCGTTCCCTCTTGTGACTCCTTCACATCCACTCAGTAGCCCCTGAAGATTACCATTCCCATTATGAGCATTATGAACCTGATGCACTCTTACTCTAGGGATTCTAGGAAACTTCCCCCTGCCCCTTTCGAATCCCCCCTTGTTACCCAAGGTGCCTCTATCAAAGAGGGCTCTCACATCTCCTTCCAGAACTTGCACTTGAAATGAAACCTACAAAATGAAATCACATCTAATTATTGGTTTTTTTTTAATCAGTAAGCACTCTCCTATCTCCTCCAAAAACATGAGCATTTCTCTTTTTCCACATAAACCATAAGACTGCCATGGGTGGAACTAACCATCCCAATCTTGTCATAAATTAGATCTTGAAATGAATCCCATCTAGCCTGTCATTGTCAAGGTCTTCTTGCATACTTACTCCAAGGAAGAATTACAGGTCTCTAAATCGCTTGAGCATAAGAGCAAGAAAGGAACAGATGTTCTGTAGTTGAAATATTCCCATAATAAAAAAAATTCTGATTGGAAATGCTATAATCAATAATAACCTTACCAATAGCCAAACATCCACTTCCCATTCAGGCTCTAGCTGTGTCTTGGTTGCTTCTAAAGCTCTCTTCAAAACCGTGTAGGTTCTAAAATCAATATCTTGCAAATTAGACCTTTGGTCTAACTTAGACCATGGAAGAATGTCCCTATTAACAATGATATCACTAAAGGCCAAAATTCGTTCTTTTTCCCATTCTACGATAGAAAACCCACTTATCAAGGCTAAGCACTTACCACTAATGCACGAAATCTACCAGGGATACCTTAACATTTGACACTTTCTTCCGGTTTTGAAGGGAAAATCAAGAATTGTTTGAGACTACGATGCCTTCCAGTTTTGGGATTTGGCACCTTACCCACCCTTTCCGCCCTTACTACCTTTTCCTCTTACTTTTATGCTCTCGGTGGTTCTAGAAATCAATATCGATCTTTATAAAATGGAATTACGGGTGATGCTTAAAGGTATACAACTGAAGAAATGAGTTTTGGTTCCGCTGCTACCCCAGCTTTCTTTGTCCAATGGTTTTTATTGATGCGGGACATTGACATCTTGATGCGCTTTGATCTAGACATGAAGTGAGATCTTAGAGGCTCTTTATTATCAGCACCTGATTCTTATCTTTATACAGAGGCATCTTCTCTTCCTACAAAGGCCTGATCTCGTTCATAATTTCGTACACCAACAATGGACTTTCTCTCATATGCTGGAGCGTAACTTATAGAAACACACACAAATATTATAACATCAGAAGTAGTAACACATCCTACTGGGATCAAATAATGACCAAAAAATAAGTGACTACTACATCTATAGGACTGGGATAATGGCTCTCGAACAAGGAAGAATGCAAGTGGATATGGAACCAGAGAAACTTCAATCAATTCTTATGCTTTTGCTCGGTCAAAAACTCAATTTGTATTTGGTTATGGTTCACGGGCAACTCGGTCTCTTGCCACCTCCATCTTTGGTGGTGCCTCTACCTATTCTGCTACTGAATCAACGGTTGCTACCTCTGCCCACAATGTTTCTTTGACTTGGTTACCCGGCACAGAATCTAGATCATCTGTTGCGGGGTTATCCACTAAATCAACAGGTAGAAAAAACATTGCATTTGCCTCCACTCTTTCTACTATCTACACCTATGCTTGTACCTATGTTGCTGCACCTTGGTTTCCACCTTTACTGCATCCTCTGCATTAGCCTTTGTCTATGCCTTGGTCTCTACTATCAACTAAGTTATAGTTGCCACTTCTTACTATCAAACTAAAGGATCTGTATCTGGCTCGGATCAGCGCTTCCTTGTTGTTTTGAGTTGACTTAATAGAGTTATAGTTATAGTTACTAAGCTATTTATAGTTAGAGTGAAGGAGATTATTTTGTATCGTAGTTCCTAAGTAATCCTTTACTTATTATTACTAATAGAGTCTTCCAATGTATACAATACTAATATATATATATATATATATAATAATATATTAATAATATAGATAAGATAGAGATATTGAGAATCTGATATCAATCAAAAGTGAAGTCTAAGTCTAGTCTAATATCTAGGGATATATTACTAATGATATAAGAGTATATATCTTAAGTGAGTAATTTGATCCTTTACCTTGTGTTCCTAATGAGAAGGGATGATAGCCTATAACTAATTTGATGATAAGGAAGAGATTCAGTAATATAGCTAGAGGTTCCAAGGAGTTAAGTTATAATGATCTAACATGAGAGTACTGATCCTTTCCCTAATAGATAGTGTAGTTATATCGATATCAGAGGAATGGTGGTTTTGTTGGTACAAGGACTAGTCAAAACATATGTTGAGGTGAGGCCTAAGGTGTTTGGTAGTTAGCTCATGTTATTTTAGATTCTTTTGCTAGGATGGAAGATGGTTCATGAATATAGTTGTTAGAGATCAAGTTTCAGTCCTAGCTTTATAGAGGAAGAGTTAGTCCTAGCTTTATAGAGAGAGTAATACATTGCTTCGGGAGTTGTGTGAACCCATGCAAGTAGTGTACTGAGGACCTAGTTGTATTAGGATAATATCCTACATAGGGATGAAAGTAAGAGATTGATTGCTTACCTTCATTGGGTTAAGGTAAGTCTCTTTGATTCCTTATCTAAGGGATATAGAAACTAATATAATGATAAGTAATATCTTCCTTATATACCAAGTTATAATAGGTTCCTTAGCAATTTTTGTTAACCTTAGCATGAGTCCTTCTTATGTCTTAGGTCAATAGTGTATCTTGATGGATAGATAGATAAGGGCTAGTTTATTGGTACAAAGTCGGCGTCAAAGTTCTTGTTGAATTGAAGTAAAAGGGTGGAGTACTGTAGATATGTTTTTCATTTCTTTTTTTTAGTGCTTGTTGGAAGGTTCATAAATATAGTTGCTCTAGTTAGAGCTTGTTGTTCCTAAGATAGTAAGAGATTCACTTATCTAGTTAGAGTTTCCTTGTGTTAGGAGTGAATTAATGGGAAAGATTCATGTTCCTTGGGTTTCCCAGTTATGTATACTTAGTAATATATTTCTATTCCTTGTGTTTCCCTATGCAAGTGTTGTATACTAAGGAATAGAATGCTTTATGTTGTAGTTACTTAGTTATCATGTAATAGCTCAATTGTGTTGATCTATCGATCTAGGAGTTTGTGTGGTTTTCTTCATCAAACTATAAGAAAACTCGTGTTGGAAGTAAAAGGTAAGGGTTCGGTACTAGAGCTAATGTTATCGTGTCTTTTTCTAGCGTATTTTCATGAATAACATCTATTTTGTGAGATGCTTCCCATTATTTCTCGCTTTATAGAGTAAGAGCTTCTTCCTTATAGAGTCTCTTATTGCTCTTAATATTCTATTGCTTCTAAGAGAATCTAATATGACTAATAGATAGAGTATTGAATCCATTGGGATTTCCTAATGATAAGATAGTAAGATATTCCAAGTTAGGAGTTAACAAAGAATGATATCAGAGTACATTACTTATATTCCTAATATATTTCTAGATTCCTTATAGAAGTTAGGAGTTAACTCATAATGATATAACAATATCTTCCTTATATTACTTCTAGAGCTAGAGGTTCCAAGGAGTTAAGTAATAATGAGGAAACATGAGAGTACTGATTCTTTCCCTAAGAAATGGTATGTTTAGATCGATATCGTAATCAGGGTAGGTTTGTTAGTAAAAACCCGGCGGCAAAGTAGTTGTGGAATTGAAGTAAAAGTGAAATGCTAGTATCGGTTTCAATGCTAGTAAATGCCAGTATTCAGCTAGTAGAATGCCAACATGAGCTATCAGCTCGAATGCTAACATCAGTTTCAATTTAAGAATAGGGTGGTCTGCGACTTCGTGACTTCGTCCTCTCCAAATGGGTGGTGGGTGGGAGAAAGGACGTATCCTTAGCTCTTTAACAACTTGCTTGCTTTAATAAGTTCTTGAACCTGCTTTGCTTGCTTTGAAATATAAATGAAATTGCTTACTTTGGATAGAGATTCTACTGGTTATGGAAGAGTTAGAGCTAGAGCTTGGCAAAAAGTCACTAGGTTCAGCTGGACGCTTTAGCGTCACGATGTGGGGGGTTATGGGGGTTCTCCCTCGTGCTAATCCAAAAGAAAGCCTCTCTTTGAAGTCTAACTAAGTAGCATTTATTGATCTAATTGATTAGTTAGTTGTTTATACACCAGCACAAGCAGTTTCAATCGGTCTAGCACTAACAATAACAGAACCAACAACAACTTAAGAAGAAAAACCAAAGGTAGATTATTTGGATTCTGTCAATCCTTATCTTGATGCCATTGATGCAGTCGACTATGTAGTTGATTCTGACCTTGATCCTTCTTTATGATGCAGTTGAAGCGAGCGGTTGATTATTATCTTGATCTAGCAAAGCAAATGACCCACCAAGACCAGCATACTCATTAGGACCAAGTCCAGCAATAGATCCATACATAGTTCCAGGATGATAGCGAGATCCATCCATATATTCATATATAGATACATATCAAGAGAAAGACCTAGTTTCTGCTTGTTAAGATCCAGTATTAGTCATTTTTTAACCTATTGATCCAGTAGAAGCACCAGTAGCAGTGGTTGAAGCAATTTTAGTTGCATATCCAGTCCCAATTGATCAAGTTGATTGAGTAGCAGAGGTAGAATCAATTGCATTTTCACCAGCAGAGGCAAAGGCAAAGTAAGCAGTCAAAGTATAGACATAAGCACCAACAGTAGTGGGAGAAACAAAAGGGGAAGCAACAATAGCTGGCCGTATAAGAGGTAGAAGCAGTTGAGTGAGTGAAAGCAGTTTCTCTAGCATCATAGGCAAAAGCATAAGTAGAAGCAGAGACAAGGGCAAAGGTTGGCTGTCTATTCAAAATCTATAGGCATTCATGGTAGCATATGGTAGTGTACAGAACACTGACCTACACAAAAGCTTGCACTAAAGACCCCTAGCGTTGTGTTTCGTGGTGACGCCATAAATAATCGAAAAGAGAAGCACTACTATCAATGGATGCATGCTATTAGACCCATCCCTTTTCACTTTTTCCTTCTTCAACGGCAACAGGAAAGGCATTTGACCCAGGTTATATAATTTAAGCAGCATAAGTTGCATAGACGGGTTTAGTTCCTACTTTTGGTGAAGCAGCAGATGATCCAGTTTAAGTTTATGATACAGCTGCATTTTATCTAGTTCCAATTGATTCAGTTTAAGTTGATATAGTCGAAGCTTCACCCGTTGATTCAGTTGCCCCAGAAGCATCATAGCTAGTTGAAGTTGATGACCTTTAACCAATTTCTATTGATCCAATCCCAGCTTCTTTTATAGCATTTCCTCCAGTTCAATATCCAAATTAAGTGCTAGTTCCAGTTTATCTACCAGCAGCTAGAGCTTGGCTAGCAGAGGAAGCACCTGTAGTTGAATCACCATCAAAAGCAGCAATTCCATTAGCAAGAGCAATTCTATACCCAACAACATAGGCAAAGGCATAAGTGGTCTCATAGACAGGAGCAAAGGCATACCTAGGGGCTTCAAAGGCATAGGCATATAAGGTAGAGGTAGCAGCCCTACTAGTTCCAAATGAGTACTTGACCCAGTAGTGGAACCACCAGTAGTTGTGGTTTAACCAGTCAATGTGCCAACAAAGGCAAGGGTAGTAGAAATTACGGTTCCAGTTCTTATAGGTGTTCTGACAAGAGGAAAAGAGCTAGAGCTTCTAGGGGCTATATAGAGGCAAAGGCATAAGTCGCTATAGAGGCATCAGTGAAAATAGAGAAGCGCGTGGCATCAGTGTAGATCAAATATCCACTTAGACCTACATAAGCTATTGTTCATGTGTATCTAAGATAGAAGAAATATGGTGGGTATAATGTACAAAGTGGGTAGAAGTGGTTTCCAAATCTCCTAAGTACGAGTTAGGTTCCACATTTGGTTTCAGGGCTAGTATATGAACAGTATGTAGTTCCTCTCGCTTGAATGGCTATCTCGAAGCTGCTATCAAGCTCGGTTTTTGGGCTAATAGGTACTTAGACCTATATACAACATTTTCTAAAGGTTTTCTTAGGGTTTAATGATTGAATGAATAAGCGTGGTGGATAATCGATGAAAACACATGGGAAACATTGGGGTTATTGTAACTGATAGCGATGCCTTTATAATTCATTGTTTCTGCCCTTCTTTCATGTGGTCCCTGCCCGTCAATCTAATACTCAGGGAAATGAGAACTTTCATCTGTGTCAAGTAATGAGCAATAAAAATAGATCAACGGGTGGTCTTGTTGACCAAGTGAAAGATCGATACCCACGGCTAGCAGGACTAGTTCCAGTTCTTGATCGAGAACAATAGCCTATAGCAGCCATTGATCTAGATCCATATACGAAGTTATAAGCAGCAGAGCCAAGATCTAGAGAAAAGAAAACCAGAAGGAGACTACTACCAAAGCCAGCCAAATCGGTAAAAGCCATAAAGAAAGCAGTCAGTTGGCCAAGAAAGCCATTCTAAGCCAAGCCAGTCAGAGCTAGTTCCATCTGTTGACCCAGTTGGTGGAGTTGGACCAGTAGCAAAGAAAGCAACAATAGCTACAACATTAAGCATGAACCACCAACCACTTAAGATAGACTTTTCCAGTTTACCTTGTTGTTTAACCAGTAGTAGGACCAGCATCCTGACTAGTAAGAGAGCCAAAGCCAGCTATTCATGATGATTAGGATTGAGTCTTTGCTTCTCGAGCATAATAACCAAATTATCGAGATGAAGAGTCAGATGTTATGAATGAAGAGCCAGATGTTCGAGAGCCATACTCTTATGATTGATTTCCAGATCCAGACCTTTATGATAGAGATGCTGACCTTAAGTTCCCATACCTTAAAGATCAAGATATTTATTGAGCTTATGCTTTTCATGATCGATATCCAAACCCATACCCAGCAGCTATTGATGTATATGAAGCAGAGGTAGATCCAGTTCTAGAAGTAGCAGTAGTAGTTGACCCAGTTGACCAAACAGAAGCACCTATAGAAAGAAGCTAAAGCATATCTCTATATAACAGATGCTTAACCAGATGCTTGTGATCATGATTCAGATGTTCATAATAGGGATGAAGAGCCAGATGTTAGGGATGAAGCACCAGATGTTCCAGATGAAGAACGGGATGATCGTGGTAGAGAGTCTGACCTTCGTGATCATGCTTTGGAGTTCGATGCCTGTGTTCCAGATCGAGATCCAACCTTATCCATTTACCCATATCTAGATCGAGACCTAGACCCACCTATAGCACCAAAGGAATCATCTTAGATAGTCGTTGATTTGGTTGACTAAGTTGTAGTTCCAGGTCCTCTAGCATATGCAGGTAATCTAGTTGAGTCAGTCGATTAAGAAGCAGTTGATTCCTTTGATTAAGCCGCAACAGATTCATCCGTTTTATCCAGTCAATGAGAAGCAAAGGCAAAGCACAGGCATAGGAGGTAGCTAGCTACTAGTAGGTAGAACAAAGTAAGTAGCTGTTTACTCTGTTGATTATGGCGATCCAGCACTAGTAGTAGATCCGGGTCCATATGAATAAGCACATGTTGTTCGATACCCAGCAGTAGATCTAGTAGCAGCAGAGTAAGCAGAGATAGGGAAAGATACAGAGCCATAGCTAATAGCAGATCCAGTTGTTTATTCTGCATAAGCAGCACTCGTGGTAGATCCAGTTGAACGAGAAGTTCAAGATGCAGCAGAGACAGTAGTAGAGACGGTAGCAAAGGCAGGTGTTCCAATTGTTTAAGTAAGTAATTCAGCTGTTTATTCTGTTCCGGATGTTCCAGATGCTCCACCTCCAGTAGTACCTACAACACTAGCAGATCGAGATCCAGTTGTTGACCTTGAAGCCAGGTCAATAGACAGATACTACAACTTAAGCTATTGCTCAATTGAGGGGAAGAAATAGAGGGGTGGTTATACCCCACTTCAAAAGAGAGGGATGGGTGCAAATATTATATACGTAATTACACAATCAAATAATTGATTGATGGGTTGAGCGAGCATGTATTGATGGATTGAGTGAGAAATTGATTGAGGGAAGAATTGATGAAGCCATTGAGTTAGTTTTCCTAGCCTTAATTGATTGATTGAGTGATTGATCCAGCAACAACTATTGATGAAACGATTGAGTCAGCCCATCCTTAGATTGATGTGAACTGAGAAAGCCAATGAGTCAGAACTAGCTAGATGATAATGCCAGTGATTTATGGAATGATTGATTGAGGGAGTAAGCCCAGCTAGATGGAGATTGAAAAATCCAGTAAGACAACCAGAATTGGTTGATTGATGAGCCAGTGAGTAATCGAGTAAGCCAACCTTCATCAAGTAACATCCCCCCACCCCCCAGTCTTTGATCAATTTCGAATGCCAATAAATCATGCAATTGATTCAGTCATCCAGATGATATTGATAGAGCAAACATCGAGTACAATGAATCCCCCCACCCCTTATTCTGAGGAAGTTCGAAAGCAGCTATTGGAGTTTCTTGGGATTGCACCAATGCTCGGAATGAATGTAGCAGGAGCAAGATCTGATGATGGATATGCCTACTCTTCTACTGGAATAGGTGCTAGAGAAATGAAACTGTATAAAATTACTTGGCTAGTGCTGCTTCTACCCATGCTACTGGTAGATATAATGGTTCTGCTCGAGAAACTAACTGGAACTGAATCTACTGCGATGAAAGGCCAATCATTTTGTAAACATTCATTCATAGACATTGATCTATAAATTCAGAATTTGCATAGTTACATATATTAATATTTTGATCAAATTAGAAGGGTTATGACCATTTTGCCTATTTACCTACCCCCCCCCCCCCACTTGTTACACTTGGCTATAGAGAGAGAACCACCCACCCACTAGTGCTTGGCAGTAGCCTGTTACACTTGGCTATAGAGAGAGATCAAATACAGGCAGTAGCTACTCTCAGCATCAGTTTAGGTGCCCAGTAAATAGATAAGAGGGATAAGAGAGAGAAGGCAGGCCAGGTAGTAAACACACGATAGATATATCCGTTTGTTACCCATGCCTTTTTATATTGATGCCGACAAGACCAATATCTCGTTCACGGATCAGAGGTGGCCAGCCATATAATGTCCTGAAATGGCCTGAGAAGCGAAAGTGATTGGATGATTGGACCCATTAACCTTCGTGGATTGAATAGGACAGATGGAGAAGAACTGACTGGAAGAAATTCATAATTACATATCTAATATATGCATTGTCGAAGAGAAGAATCATAAATTCATAATTACATATATAATATATGCATTTTCTGGTGTAATGTAATATATCATTCCTCACCCATATGAATGAGTGAGTCGATGGTGGCCTTATAGTCAAGAGTTCGGTAGGATCACCCTACCGAGCCTCTCCTTTTAGTCAAGCCTGCTTGCGCATCATTATGTAATTACGTATATAATGAGTGACTAGGCCAATATAACCCCTCCCCTTGCCCATAATGAATTACAGAAAAGGACAAGTCCTGAGTGATTGATCGATTGATGGGAATTTGTTACTTTCGATCAATTATTTGATCCATTATTCTTGAGCGTAATTACATATATAAGAAATAAAGTGTAATAGCTCCTTAGTTCTTAAGGGGAAGAAAGAAAGGGTGAGCAAGCAAACTCTCAACCAACGATGAGCAAGCAGGCTCGACCACTATTTACCCACCCACCCCAATCCCCAATGGGAGAGGTACGAAGTTGCTTTTCCACATCAGGCAAGGCCCAGTAAGGACTCACTATTTAGATGGTGAGGCCCAGTAGGGTGAAGGATGAACTCTCAACTATAAGGCTACCATCGACTCGACTGGGGTTACAAGGGAGAGCCCCTGTAGGGTGAGGGTGAGGGTGAGGGACGAACTCTCAACAATAGGCCGCCATCGACATGCGATGATGGGAGCAACTCTCTTTTGGGGGAGGGGCCCCAAAAGAGAGGATGTGTAAGCATGACTCGACCACCGGGCCGCCATCAAGTTGAAGAACTAAAAGGCCAGGGTGCCATCGATGTGTGAGGATAGGAACAACTCTCTTTTGGGGCAGGGGCCCCAAAAGAGAGGAACTTGAAGAACTATAAGGCCAGGCCGCCATCGATGAACTCATTCATATGGTGAGGCCTGATAGGGTGAGGGTGAGGGACAAACTCTTGACTAAAGGGCCAGGCCGCCATCAACGAACTCTCGACTATAAGGCTAGGCTACCATTGACTAGACCAAGGTTACGAGGTCAAGGAATTTCATGATTGCTTGACCAAAGAGAGAGCAAGGCCCGGTAGGGTGAGGGAAGAAATCTCGACTATAAGGCCGCCATCGGCTCACTATTCATATGGCGAGGGTGAGTAAGCGAACTCTCGACCACCCCCCCACAAAAGAAGTAAATGAGGGGACCTTCTAGCAATTTGAAGGGAGTAAATATAAGTAATAAGAGTTATTAGGAATGGAAAGAGAAGGAACGAGGAAAGAAGAAGTGACTGATGAGTGAGTGGGAGCGCTACAAAGAGCATATAGCTATAGTTTTGAATAAACACCTCTAATATGATGAGAAAACCCAAGCACTTGGGAAAAAAGATGGAGCAGGATCATGTAGAGCAATTTATTGCAGACAGGAGTTTCAAATCCATGAACTTTATACAAAGCATCTTGGAGGAATATAAGCAATCAGAGCAGAAAAGAAATAGGGAGAAGAACAAATATTTTGTCCATTCCCCACCAATCCACAATAATACCTCTGTAACTATGATGGATGATAAGGGGAAGAAAAAAACTGGGGCCTCCGTGGGTTGCATGGAGGAAATGAAAGGGGGGTCTCGTCGCTTGACCAAGTATGCTGCTGAAGCAACTGCAAAACATGTCGGGTGATCCGCAAAAAGAGAGGGATTCCAGTTGTAGTGAGAGTGAAAGGATTTACCTATCTTGGGAAAAAGAAAGCAGTGATCCCGAGCTCTCGAAAAGGAGTAGGGAGAAAATCTCTAATTATGTACATCCACGATGTAACCCAACTTTCACATAACGGATGCCGACTCCCCAGGAAACGTCATGTTTAAATCTCATCATAAATTGAATAAGTTCTCCATTTACTTCTACCTATTATTCTTACTCACTCAAATTGAGGAATTCATTGCTTGAATAATAGGAGAGGAATTGAAACTGGTTTCTTTCTACCTGACTCAGTTCCTTTGGCTTGCTAGCCCAACCACTATCAAAGCCTCAGTTCCCAGATCAAAACGTCCCTCAGTCCTTGTTTCCCCTTTCAAAGCCTCCGGTCGAGACCTGAGCTGGCCATTGGGAAAGACTCCTTGAGGTCACGTAGTTGGTTAGGTCAAGGCTGACCAAATTGAATTTCGTCATCTCGCGAAAACCTTCTATCCATTGATCAGAAAGCATAATTACATCTATAAGGTATCTCACGGAATGAAATATCTCAGTCTCAGGAATGAACCGTAATTACGTATATAATTCCTCTCCCGTCTCTCTCGTTGGTCAATCCCTACCAGGGGCATGATGGTGGCCCGTCATTCGAACCCTACCGGGGGCATGATGGCGGCTTGGTGGTCAAGTCATGCTTACGTATGATGGCGACCTTTATAGTCGTGCCTGATTGTGCATCATGACTGGAAGAAAGAAATGAGAAACCATAATTACATATATAATGAATGATTAGGAATCCCTTCCTGACAAAATGAAATCACAGGGTACGGAAGTGAGTTTTAGATGACTCTCCCTATCAAAGTTGTCCACCCACCCATGAGACTTGACTTTGTGCCTGCTCCCAAGAGTGGTGCTATGGTAGATAAGAAGATCCACTTGAAATGCCCCTTTCCCTTCAAGGTTATAGGTGTGGTAACTTACGTGTTATATCTTATATTATGCAAAGGCTACATATCTTCTGTAAGTGCTTCTTTTTTCTTCTCTCGGGTCGGGTAAGGTCATCAATAGGGTCCTCTTGGGTATGGGAACATGGGGAACATCACCTCTTTTGGGGATGAATTTCAGGGATACATTACCTCTTTACTCCTCTAGTAGAGACTTGAATGAGTGGAGGAAGGAGTTAGGGGGATGGGATGGACCTCATGCTGGGCACTACTGGACCTCCCTTAATGAAATCACTACTAGACCTGACCTGCTACCTTAATGGCTAAACCTAATCCCCTCTCCCTGAGGTTTAGTTTTAGGATTTTAGTAAACAGATCGTATATCTACTGTCTGTTGCATATGATTCTCAAGAGGTGAATGATAAAGAAATCAATTTATATATAACGAGCTATATGAACTCGCTCTTGGTGTTGCTTAGCCCTGTCCCTTGCGCATAGTCTCTTTTTGGGGTATGGGGTAACCCTCATTCTTTCAAGCAATGACGATGCTCCTTCTCTTTCCTCTTGGCTAGTAATGCGAGACCCCTATGTTGGGTATGTATTTAAAGGGGACATATCTCTCTCTCATCTGTCATCGATAAGCACTTCTCTCGCGTATGTTGTTGGCAACAAAAAGGAACTAAAAGATCTTGTGATTGTACCCTCCTTAAACACGAGGTTGCGAGTATAAAAAAGCAAGAATCCATTTGCTTTTCCTTGCCATAACGTGATAGGCAACTCTTCTCTAGTCACACACACACACATCTAGCCATTCATTGTATCGGCCTTCCCAGGAGTTTTGACCATTTCGCTCTTGGTTTCCTTCTTTGTCAAGCCAATAAGTCTAGTGTGTGATTTCTTGGGATTTCCCCAGATCAAGGGGGTTTGGGTTAGGCCTAGCCTCTTTCCCATCCGGTGGTAAATATGCATGGTACATATCCTCTCTCGGGTATAGAAACATGGGCCTTGTTTCTCTCTTGTTTGCTTCCAACTTGGTTCACATATCGCAATATCACATAAAGTAACAGCTCGAACTCCCTCTCATATGGTACTGAGGGAACTCGATCCATATTTTATGCTGCATGGCTAAATTAATATGCTTGTATGATCACAACAGGGAAAGTGTCTTCTATTGGTAATGATGGAAACATAATCAATCTAAAAAAATGGATCGATGGGGCCAAAACCTCTCTGGCGTATGGCATCAACATGGCTCCTCAATCTCTTTCTGAAGGTGTGAACATGGGAAAAAAATCTCCTGATCTGGTGAACGAATGGGTTTGATAGGTGCCAAGGTCTTAGAGGTCTACATATCCTCAATCGGGGTAGAATTAGGCATTGAAAAAGAAATGAAATCTAACTCAAGTGAACCCGAAGGTGAATAAACGCCCACACTGCCCCTAGATCTATAATGACCTGAAAAGCTAGTTTGGTATGTTAGGGGTGGGTCTGGTGGATCCGAAAGAACCTTCTGAAATGTGTGTTTTCCTCTCCCTTATGGTCAAGCGGCCTTACAGTGCCTAAGGAAACCCTTTTTCAGGTTACGAGTCATATTCATCCACTGGGATATTTAAGTTTTTGAGTAAGCCAAATTGATTCATTCATGTAGTTAATTTGATTCCTTCTTATAAGGTTAGGAGGGCGGCATTAGAGGCATAGGCAGATGAGAATTCAAACCCTATTCAAAATAGTACATTTTATTAACAGTTAATTTAGAATTTGGGTTGGTTCGGCCAGCTTTTGAGATGAAATTTGAGATATAAGAAACCTTAGGTTGTGTGGGTTCATAGGCATAATCCCCCCATCCACTGAGGTTGAAAACTTGCATTTTTTTAGGTCAATGAAGTATTTCTAGGATGTCAGGTTATTCCCCCATCCAGCTGTATCAGCCAGATTCCAGCACGCTAGTGTCACCATTGAGGGTGCGCTAGCAAAGCAGTCAAAGTAGTAAATTCCTACCCAGAAAAGTGATCCACATGTTGCCTGTTTGTCAATCTGAAAAACCTTATCAGATGCCTCTGTAGAGATATAAAACCCTCACCTTCATACCTAAGAAAAAAGGTTCCCGGTGAAAGGGTCAAGCTCTTCTGGTTGAAGGTGAAAGGTTCAATTTTCAAGGTTCTCAATCAATGTGAAATGCTCAAAGTAACTGGTGAATGGCGATGAAAGGAAAAAGGGTCAGGTGGCAGAGGGTTCCAAGGTGACAGGTGAAGGGAGCTTCTCGGTGAAAGGTTTCTGATGAGAGGCACCTTCCTTCCATCCGTTGGACCACCCATGGCATAATATGTATTTCTCAATTGATATATTGGTGGGCTTGGTGGGCTTCCGGATAGCATAAGGGGTTATACCAGCTTGGGGCTAGTTTGTCAATCTGGGGTTCGACCAAAAAAAAGCAATGGATCCCATCCAACCACCGTACGAGCCAGTGTAACCATGCTAGGAAATCTACTAAAGCAAGATATAAAGGCCATGCCGATTGGCTTGGTCTGTGAATCCCCAAAGACCTGGTCAAATGAATTTTTGTATAAAGCCCTTTTTGTGGGGAGGAAAATTCGGGTTCTTGAACTAGAATTTATATTTAGGGAACTGGCTCAAATCGATTAGCGGAACCGCAGTTGAAGGTAATTAATTCAGTAGCTAGCCTGACCTAATAAGTAGGAGTTCCGGATAGGATAGGGCCTAATCAAAAGGTGAACCATAAATAATAATGTCTCGTGTTAGAAGGACATGGGGCTGAACAATGGAGCTCCCTTATAAAGAGATTGTCGCGAAGCCACATTCATCTAAGGACTAAAGAAGACTATTTGGTCTGGTCTAAGAACCCCAAATGGGATGATTCAAGCTTGGATCAATCCATGTTATTAGATAAATAATATAAAAGGAAGGGTGGAAACTTGTGTATAAAATGAACCGCTCAAATCCAAGATCTTTGTCTAGTTGGCACTTAGAAATAAAGCCCTGACATGGGAAATGATTCAAAAGATATCCTGGCAAAGCCCTGGTTTCTGTGTGATGTGCAGGGGGTGGGGAAAGTACTGATCATATTCTTATGGAATGTACCTTCTAAAAGGAAGTATAGGAATAAGTGCAAAGGTTAACAAGGGTTAGAGGCAAATGGGAAACATGGTAAAAACTAGAAATGCTCTATTCTAGTACCTTTCTGATATCAATTTTTGACCTTCAAAGATCTGAGCAGAGGCACAAACAACTGGGTTGAACTACATGCTTGATTTCATTTTATTCAATGGGTCCATATCTAATCTCCTCTATCGGTAAGTCCTTCTTTTGATTCTCTCGGGCACTTCATTAGTCAAGGTGTTGCTAGGTTCCTTTTCCTTCCTCTCGGCTAGTTATGTGGGCCCGCCTTCCCTCTCTTTCGGGTAAGGTAGGACCCCGTGCAGTGAGGTAATCACATTGCATTGTTCCGTATCGGTAAGGTTTTTCAATGGATGTCATAACATTCCCATGTTTTTGTAGAGTTCGAGGGTCAAGGGTTAATGTTTTGTTGAGGTCGATTTTGATATTCAAGGGTAAATCAAGGGTGGAGGGCTGTGATTCCTTCTAGGAGGTATGGGTTCTATTTTAAGTTCTCTGGTTTAGGTTTCTTTACCTCTAGTTTAGGCCTCTTCGTTATTCCTCATTCGTCCATCCATGGGAACCCCTTTTGAATAATACTTTCCTATTTTTCTCTTCTAATAAATAAAGAAAGAATGATCTCTTTCTTTCACTACAATCTATTGGAAATGTGTTGAATTCTCCTCTTGTCCAATGAGGCATTCCTTCTGTCGGCACCAAACTTATTGCTCTTACTAGTTGGCCATGACTATCTGGGAATGACTGGCTTAGTACGACCACTATTGCAACCACCGATGGCTTACTATGACCACTGTCAATGCCCTTCAGTCAAGCACTACTGGCTATCAACAATGACCTCTTGTCAATGATAGGCTATCAATTGTGACTTCTGGGACAATTGTTCTATGTCATTTGCTATAAACTGACCTTTTCAATGACCTCCTGGTAAAACTACTCTCAACAATGGAACCTGTAAATGATGGGCTATCGACAACGACCAAATGGCCATCTCTAGATAGATAAGCCAGTAGTAGAAATAATTCCTCTTAGTTGATGAACTGTTATTTGACCTATCCACTTCAAGTATGACCATGCCTACTCATTCGTACAGGTTAGTTAGAAGCCCCTGAAGACAATAATCATTTACATAATAATATATATTGAATGAATGTGAGTTCCCTTGTATTTATATAAGTAATTTGAGGTAAGATGTGTTGGCGTAAGATGTGTATTTCTATCCTTCAATTTATCTCCTGAAGTTTATTTATCTCCTAGCTATTATAGAGTGAGTATGGCAAGTTACTATAGAGTGAGTTCGTTAGTATGAATTTCCTTGGTTCAAGGTCTTTGGGGTATCATTCATAGAGGATGGGTTATAATTCTTCTAAGAGGATGTCTAATATGTAGTTCCTGTGATCTAGCTATAAAATCTCGTTATTGGAATGCTATGATGAGTTTAAGGTTCATATAAGTCAAAGTCCGGGGGTCTATTGTCTAAAGTTTATGGGTGCAACATTGACCAAAGGAATCTCGTATTTCCAGGTTCTAGGAGGGGTTTTGATCCAGTTGAGAATTAGGAATAAAGGACCTAAAAGGTTAAATGGTTTAAGTTGTATCGTGTCTGCTGGTAGGAGGTAGGATATTTCCTCTTGTGGATAAAAGTGTATTGAGTTAATGATTCTAGCTAGGTATGAAGCTTCTGATTTAGATCGTGTGGTGTGAGGAGTGCCCCTAAGAATAGCTTACTTGTACTAATAGGATAATTTTATTAAAAAATGAATTGCCATAAGTAAGGGAAATAATAAGGCATGCCAGGTCATCACTTCCTTTCACCTTCCTAACTCAGACTTACCTTCGTCTAGACGCACACCCATCATCACGCCCTACCAATCGAAATCATTCTTACGTGCCTTCTTCCCTTACGCACAATCACTCTTACAAAGTGAATAAGTCATGGTGGAAATTCAGTGTATCCCTTCTTAGGGACCTATGTTCATTCTACAAAAGCCTAAGCTAGCTCTGCTCAGATAAGGAGTTATAACTGGCATTATAATGGGGATTTCTTCCCGCCACCCTCCCTCCGATAAGACACTAGGTAAGTCTCTCTAAATATATTCTTAGGTAAACGAAGTGAACCCCTAACGACTTGACTCTACTGATTCGGTAGCTAAGTGTATAGATAGGGAGCCTAAGCGGGCACTACCTTAGGTAGGGAGAGTAGAAGGATAGTCCCCAAGTGAGCGGCTACCTAAATTAATGCCTACCTTTGATAACTAGGAGATAAGTGCAAGGCCCACACGACGTAAACTTGTCAATGATTTGCGGAGCTATTTCTCTCCTTATTTATGAGAATGAAGATCTCGAGTCATGAGATGTGTGAGAGAGACAATGATCCATATCTGATTTTCTAGATATGCACAATAAAGACCACGAATGGCATGGGGTGAGAGAGAGATTAGGCAGGCCCGCCCCCTCTGTCTCATTCATTCAATTAGCTCTACTCCTGGCTTCTCCTCCCATAGAGCAATTGCATTCATACATAGAGGTTGGATAGTGATTAGGGAATAGGGTTGGGTATATTATATTGCCTTCACTCGGGATTTGGGTGGGTGGGTAAATAGTCTTTGGGTAAGCCATCCCTCCTTGATCTCCCCTTTGGTCAATCAAGCCACCCTACCAAAGCTAACCATGCTAATCCTACCCTACCCTCTTAACGAACTACCCCCTTGTTGCCCTCTTTAGCCCCCTACCAGAGATAATGGCTCATTAACAGAGTCAGTGGCTTGTTAAAATGACCTACCCTTTGAATAAGTATTCAGCTCTAAGAGACTAACCTTTCAATCATCAATAAGTCCCATCCCATCATTAGTCAATCCCATTCTTAGTTAATCACTCTTAGCCCCAACTGATTAGGCCCCTCATCCGGGGTGGTAGGCATAGGCCCTTTAAGACTTGGCCTTACCCAAGAGAACCACAACTTCCCCACTCTAAATGGGGATACCATCATTTAGAATCGTACTTGATCTAATCGTCCCTTATATACAATATCTACACTCTTAAGCAAGCAAGGCTGGGAAGGACATTCTATTCGCCAGGAGGAAGGACTTCCTGGAAAGGTATAACCTTTCATATGCATTACCTTGGCCTACCCAAAACCTTAGATCGCAGAAGGATTCATAAAATTTTCGACCTAATGAAGGAAACAGATTTCTCTTTGGTTTCTCAAGTAGATCGAGAGACTTAGGATGTGTTTTGGTTACTTGAGGTGCACCCGACCATCCAATGGTTGTATGATTGCACCTTATTGTAGATCCAACAAGAGCCTAGGACACCAAGCAAGCTATGCCATAACATAAACTAGAAAAAAAGATAATGGCAGAACATATCCATATATAATAACATTACTTGAAGCTACTATGGGCTTTGGAACTAGATAGATATGCGACTTAGTCAATAGGATATACTACTGGAAGATCTGTATTTGGCTCTAAAACTCGAAAAGATGATAGGTCAAGGCTACTGATGAAACTTCACCGAGCTCTACTCTAGTTCTCACCTCTACTTTCGCTCTATTGGCCCCCCCTACCTATGTATATGTTACCTTCCCCAATGCTTTATATACTGCACCTGCCTCTACGGAAGAGATCATTTGGTATTCGAGTGCAAAGTCAACTAGTGGGGATCCACTTGGTCATTTGTCCCTCGAGCTGGATTTAGAACTATATATGCATTTGGATATTTAGGTTCTATGCTTGGAATTGGATCCAAGACTGGGAATAGGACCAGAAAAGAGGGGCTCTACCACCTTTTTTTATGCCACTCCTGCTCCTGGGTAGGGTATTTGCAAGCTGGCTGGTTATTTCCATGCTTCCAAAGACACTTTCATTACGTATAAGCAATGATTCAGCTCGATATAATTGGTCTCCAACCGTGGGATGATTAAAGGTCGATGACTCAGACTTACTCTCAAACCGGGAGGGATACTAAGCGAGATAGTGGCCCCGGTGCTTTTACTGAATCAACTTGGCGCTATAGTCTATGTTTGCTTTGTTTATTATTTTCCCTTGGCTACCTATAGCTAGAGTTATGGGTCCATCAGCTCTGGGTTCTTCGAGTGGAACTCAATCTTGATCTCCAACTAGTTCCCCAGCTTGCTCTGTTACTAGGGACTCCTTCCCCGCTATTGCTGGTACTACTTGATCCTCCTCTTACACTCCGTTGTTGGTGCTTCCACCAACTCAAAATTTTCATTTACATCATGCACTGGGTCTACTTATTTGGCTCGATAAACAAGAATAGGCTCTGACTTTGGCTTGATCAACAGGGTTTACATCTCTCTCTATTCCCTCCGCCTTAGTCACTTGTTCTGCAACCCTTGGCCCTACTTGTTTGGATATTGATGGCACTAGTGAGGATGCCTCTTTTCACCTTTCCCTCACAGTACTTACATGCTATCAGACATTAGGGTGGGCTTAGAGGGTGGTCCCCCTTTCTTTTTCCCCTTTGAATGAATCGGTAGCATGCACCGCTAATCACTCTACTCCCAACCACTGCCTACATGCATGCCCTCTTGAAGTTTCCAAATGACTCCAGATTTCATTGATGGATCCCGTTGAATCTCTCAATCTTCCAAGCCCACTCTTCGGGGCCTTCCCTTACTTGCGCATTTATAAGAACTGAGGAGCCAGATAAATGGAGTGCAGTGAGCGAGAAAGTATAGTATACAAAGAGAAATTGTACAACTAGGGTACGATCAATGATTCGAGTGGAGATCCCAGTAGATGCTAAAGCGTAATTACATATATAATATATGCATTATCTGCTAAAGCGTAATTATGTATATAATGAATGAATGCATAATTACATATCTCATTCATAACTAGAATCACGGACAAGTTTCAATCCTGAGTGATTGATCGATCGTGTGATGGGTGCGTTAGCACACTCGACCAAACCAAAAGGCCACCATCGAAGGAATCTCTTCCAACTAAGAAGAAGGTGATAGCCTTGTAGAGAGTCCCATGGTTTGATTCTGTAAGTAAAACACAGTGTGTTTGAATTAGGATCGCTTCGTAGCGAGAAAGGGCCCTCTAAGCCCAAGTATTCATTAGTAACGATGAATCATGTGAAAAAAAAATAGCCTGTCGCCAGTTCCAGAGTGAAGTAATGTGCGAGGAAGGCCTGGTAGGGACTCACTATTTTTATGGTGAGGAGAAACTCTATTTCGGGGGAGTGGGCCCAAAAGAGAGGATGCGTAAGCATGACTCGACCACTGGGAGAGGAACTTGAAGAACTAAAGGAGAGGCCTGGTAGGGTGAGGGTGAGGGTGAGGGTGAGGGTGAGGGAAAAACTCTCGACGATAGGCCACCATCGACGTGTGAGGATAGGAACAACTCT
The DNA here is from genome assembly GCA_034641835.2 of Pinus albicaulis. Taxonomy (NCBI): domain Eukaryota; kingdom Viridiplantae; phylum Streptophyta; class Pinopsida; order Pinales; family Pinaceae; genus Pinus; species Pinus albicaulis. The sequence goes on along the minus strand of CM076583.1, from coordinate 1,046,432,830 downwards.
CTTTTGGGATAGGGGCCCCAAAAGAGAGGAACTTGAAGAAAAATAGGCTGCCATCGATGAACTCTTGACGATAGGCCGCCATCGACGTGCGAGGATGGTAGTAGCTCTCTTTTGGGGGAGGGGACCCAAAAGAGAGGATGCATAAGCATGACTCGACCACCAGGCTGCCATCAACTTGAAGAACTAAAATGCAAGGCCAGGCCGCCATCGACGTGTGAGGATAGGAACAACTCTCTTTTGGGGCAGGGGCCCCAAAAGAGAGGATGCCTAAGCATGACTCGACCACCGGGCCGCCATCAACTTGAAGAACTATAAGGCTAGGTTGCCATCGGCTCACTATTCATATGGTGAGGCTCGGTAGGCCCAATAGGGGCTCACTATTCATATGGTGAGGGACTCACCAATTCATATGGGTGAGGGACTCACCAATTCATATGGGTGAGGGACTCACTCATTCATATGGGTGAGGACTTGGTAGGGGGCTCAATGAAAGGAGAGGATTTCATGTTTGTAGCGACTTGCATGAATGGTGTAATGACTACCCCAAAGGGATGCAGTGAATTGAATTCTCCGTGAAGATGCAGAGTACCAACAGATAGAGGGGAAGAATCCGTCTTTACTATCTATTATTGTTCCCAGACCGTTGATAAAACCAAACCCACTCACTTGCGAGTTAGTAGAACTAATTGTGCAGAAATCTGAGGGAAGGTGACCAAGTTATTGGTAAGGTCCCTTTTTCGACAACTATGCTAGTTCGAATTCTCTATGGGAAAGAAATCCTCTTTGGCGAAAACCAAAGAATAGGTAAAGACGCTAATGCTCGGGAGATTGAAAGGGTCCTCCTATTTTGAGGGGAAGAAAGATCTACCAGACCTTAGCATGTGTGCCGGGTGTGCGACCCATCAACCTACTAGCAATTAGGGGAAAATTTATGGTTCAATACTTAAGCTACTCCATACTTATAGTTCAATACATAAGCTAGCACCGATAAGCAAGGAGCTTCTAATGTGGACTAGAGGGCTTTAGTCAAGGCTCTGGTACGCAACTACCAGTATCTGGGGTATCTATAGGTCGCTACTTGGACTAAACGCTAACTGTTGCCCACTGGGTGTGAGTAAAGCAGCTACTTCCTCATTCAATTGATATTGAACCAGCACTACCAATAGAAGTATAAGCAGAGGTGGTAGTAGGAGCAGTAGCATCTCAATATTGAGACCCACACAACAACAGAGGTAAGAACCAGTAACAGTAGCTTTCCCACCATCACAAGGGATTTGCATGCTAGCAGATCTAGAAGTGAGATCCAGATCTGGATCAGTCATGGATACAGAGAGACATATCGATTTGACTCCCAGGTAGGGGAGAAGCAACCCAACCCTGGCATGCGACCTTGAGCGACATATAAGTTCTTGCACAGGAAGCAGGAAGTAGCCTTGATCGACTAAGTGAATAGTAGAACTGAAAGAGAGGGCCTAGCTCCATATCATTTTTGATGTTCCTTTTCGAGTATCCCTTCATCCTATTCGAGGGAGTATTTCCCAACCACAATACCCCATCCTGGGAAAGTGAGTGAGTTAGGTGCACGAATGTGATTGGAATTTAATGCTGCTTATAGTTAGTCCATCGGTTAGCCCTCATCCTGCTATTCCATTCTACTGGAGACCAGACCTACCTCATCCTACTCATGTGCTCATCAACCTACTAAGATTTAGGTCTGCATGAACAAAGTGATGCAGCCAAGAAAATGGGTGCAGACAATGAAATGGGGCCCACCAACAACAGGTACCAGATAGGAGTAGGAGTTATTTAACCAAAGGATCTTGTTTCGCACCTCGTGGATCATACCTAGTGGCATGCAGAATGAATACTAACAGACACATTGACCCACCATGACATGGATGGCATGGAGCGAGCACCAAAAATGGTCCAATAGAAAACAACTTGATTTTAGTTAATGTAGGCAGAGTAGAGTTACTGGCCGATCGTTACTTGCAGAGTGACTTCCAGGCTGATCCAAGAAACAATTGATGGTCAGTCGAATCACCCTGGGCTAGGAAAATAAACAATGGCTAGTCGAATCACCGCATAGCCCACCTCATTTACCCCACCAATAGCCCATCATTACCCACGCATCAATGCCAGTCCGCCGCATATTACATCAGCCCCAGGGAAGAGGTCCCGATTCTCGGTTGCCAATACCTGAAGAATTATCCTCATTACCCACCTGACCAGGAGGTTTCCACAAGGAGGGGCATTGACAGGATGCCATAGGAGAGCCAAGATTTGATGCCAGGTTTCAATCACTTGATGCTAGGAATATTTCACCGATAGTTGATCCAAGAGCCATAGTCGCCAGTAGGTTGTCGATCCAATAGTCACAGTATTCGTAATAGTTGAGTTTAGTTGGCAGTATTAACTAGAAGGTGCAGCAAAAACCTCTAGTCGGTGCATGAATGATGCTCTGGTTAGTGCAGCATGAAGTCTAGTCACAATGCAGCTAGGCAGTGATTAAGCTCTTGTCAATGCAAGAATTAAGTCTACTCCATGGGAAGCACTCATCGAACTTATACTCAGTGAGTGCATGAATCTATTTTCGATGCAGGAATTAAGTCTACTCTGTCGGTGCATGAATGAAGCTCTTGTTAATGCATTTAGCTCTAGGAAGTGCTGCTAGTCGTTGTTTTGATAGCCAATAATTTGAAAATCCAGTCACTAGTTGTCGCCGAGTGGAAGGACAAGTTGATGTACCGATTTCTTTATATACTTACACCCCGGTAGACTAGTGAAGCCAGGGTTAGATGATGATAGATGAAGGACACCCAGTCGCCATGATGAGAGAACGATCCTACGCGATGGCACTAGAGCTTACTGGGAACAATCCTTCCTACCTGTAGCAGTTCACTTACTGACACAGAACAGGAGGTCCTTCATCACCAGCGCATAGAGCACCAGACATAGCAGCACATACAGCACCTCACAGAAACACATAGACACCCTACAAGCTAGACATAGCAGAAGCGCCTACAATGTGGATATTGAAATGGATTCGATGTTGATATGGAGGATGTTTAGTTCGATGTTGTTTAGTGTTGGCGTTGGCAAGGGCAGAGAAGGAAACCACCTACGAGATGGTGGCACTATAGCTTCAGTTCACCGAACGATATGGAAACATAGTTCCTACCTGTAGACGTTCACTGAATGATATGAAATGCGAGGTCGTATACCAATGCTTAGAGCTTAATCAAAGGGTAATAATCAAAGGGGAATAAGCTGCAGAGGTTACTCATTGGGCCTAATCCATGGGGATACACATAGAGCTACACGTAGAGGAGTACTCTCTAAGCTACAATGTAGAGCTACACAATGCATGAGGTTTGATGAGGTTCGATGAGGTACACGTAGAGCTACGATGGATGAGGTTACATGATGATGAGGTCTCAATTAGTTGTTGATATCCAGTTGATGATACTTGGGAGAACAGACCCACCGAGGTCATTCCTGGTCGGTTGACACAGGGAAGGGGCCTAATCCATGGAGTTAATACATGGGGAAAATACATGGGGCTAATACATGGGGATACTCGACGCTGTCGATCCATGAGTTTATGTTGGTACTCAATGCTAGTACTCGATGCTGGTAGGAGAGATCCCAAGAAGAGATCCAAGAGTTGATGTACTCGATGCTGCTAATCCCACGAGAATATGGCCACGTGGAGATGCCAGTAATAGTAGATTGACATAGCCTGGTGTATTTTCTTAGAGTCAATTTTTCTTGCTGGGAGTACTCGTATTTTCTCACTATTAAGAGAAGACCCTCATTCCAGGAGGTTTCGATACCCGCTAGCCGATAGATTTCCACCCGTTAGCAATACCGGGAGCCACTAGTTCATGTAGTCGATGCACTCGATATAGGTGGAGATGCCTTATTTTCTATTTGTGAGTTGATAATCAGGATGTGTTCTTGGCTATTTTGGAACCGATAAGGGAGGTCGACGATAGCCAAGAGGTGATCCAAGTGGTGATGCTTGTACTCAATGATGGTACTCTATGCTTGTACTCCATGGCTCTGATTCTGTGCCAGTCAGCCAATAGTCATAAGTAACAGGAGAGGTATTGATTAACGCTAGCCATGAGGATAAGGCCAACTCACGTAGCTTACAGTCTTACACAGGGAAGGGGTGCCAACCAACATAGCCAACAGATTCGACCCAGGCACCAAGTTGGCTTGGAATAGATTCCGCAAAAAACTATCATTCGAGCACTTCAAGTAAGGTTTTTACAATAGAAGAATAACATTTCATGACTTTTCTCTAGAGCAGGCGGGATGACATCCATTGCTTTGAGGTTGAGCTTATGCTTGCTGGGCAGGACGATAGAACCCAAGAGTTGGTCAAAAGAAAGAATCAACCCCAAGCTGGGATGGATAAGAAACCGGCTTGCTGGCTTGCTTCAAATTACATACGCCTACCATAGACCTTGACCTCATATATAGCTTTACCTTGACTCTAGAAATTCAGTTTTGTGAAAGCCAGAACCCATACCGATTTAGTTTGTTTGGTGCACAGATACAGATCAGATTCTTAGAAGACAGATACTGGCCAAGATCGGCTAGACAGGGAAGGGATGGAAGTGGAAGAAGAACTAGTTTGAGGTGGTGCTTAGCTATTTTTTTGTGTGTATATGCACATATATAATGCAATCACAGCCTTCATGTAGTGAGTGGCTTAACAATGACTCTTCAGTGATTGGATTTTGTGAATGGTATTTTAGAAATAAGAGAGGATAAGAAGCACAGGGGGGAAAAAAGAAGTTAAGGAAGAACTAGTGAGTGTGAGGTGGTGCTTAGCTTGTTGTTGAATATCACGTATATAATGCTATCATTGCTTGTGCAGTTTATGGCTTGGATTCCATGAGTGGCATTTGTGCAAACCCGACATAGTACGGTACAATAACGGTACAACACTAGAGATTAACTACACATGGGTATCCAATAAATATCCCATGCCAACTGGTTGAGACAGCCCATCTAGGGATAGACACAAGTAGGGGTCACGTTGACAACACTGCGAGGATGTTAGTGAGTGCACTGATTAGGAGTGATTTATTAGATTGATGGAAAACATCAGAATGGGGGTCCACCAGACAACTGCCCTCTACCAAAGGGGTGGTACAATGAACGGATGAATACATCACACAGAGGAGGTGGGGCGGGAAAGATTTCAAAAGTGGAAGCAGAAGTGGTTGAAGATCGATTAGCGAACAAGAACAGAAAGAGTGGAAGGGAACTAGTGTGTGTGTGAGGGAGGTCACCGATAGTGAGATTAAGATGAAGTGTGAGGTGCAACAACCTTACAACTTCTCCATTACCTGGAGCCAACAGACCAGAGGAGAAATGCTCACCAACAGATAGGAGTTCAAGTAGACCTATTCAATCTAGTCTGTTCAATCTAGTCAATCCAACTATTCAAGCCATTCAAACACTAGCTATAATTTAATCCCTACCTCAACCCTCATACTCATTCATACAACCTTGGTACGCCTCCTCATTGGGTTATCACTTTTGACCAGCTAGGCCAACAACGTTGTGAAACCTATGATACCTTGATCAGTGCATCTCAAAATAGGATATAAAGGGAATATCAAAATGATAATAAACTAAACTCTCCATTGATTAATCAGAGCCAGGGTTTCTCATTTACTCAGAGAGTCGGGGAGAAAAAGGAAGGTGGGGATAAGTCACCTAGACTGATTGAGAATTATTCATCGTTGGGTTGTTTCGTAGTCCCGAATAAGAAACAGAAGCTATAGTCTACGTAATCAACAAAACAAAGGGTTCCTAGTCCCAAGCTAAGAGCTACTTTCATTGTTCCCCTTTGTTACCGAAATCCAAGTTTCAAGGCCATCACGTAGAAAGAATAAGCCCTGTGTAACTAGGTCCAAATGGTAATAGTAATGGTCATACTACTTATAAGCTCTGATTACTAATAAAGATATACTATCATGCATTCATAATATATGCTATATAAGGGCTTTATGGCTCCAAGCATCTAGCATATCATGTAAACTATAAGGGATATCAATTACGTAAGATTTCTAGTTGTAACCATTGTATTGAACACAATATGATATGGGCATAAATTGAATACATAATACAAGTAGATCATATCAGTATAACTAACACATCAGCGATGTCAATGGTTCTAATCCATATCAATAACAAGAAGCTATGTTGAATAGGACATAAGTGATAGTTCATTAGTACCAATCATGTCTCCGTAATAATTATCCTGATAAAGCTCATACTTCCTTCTTAACTCTGCCATAATATTCTCCAATACCATTTGTAGTTGGGCAGGGGACAGATTGAAGGAGTCCTCCCCTTGGTGGAGCTTTTTGACATTTTCCCTACGAGATTGGCTATTTTCCCTTGGCAGAGGTTTACAATATTGAGCAACGCAAGTCATTCATGCATAATTACATATATAATATATGCATTATCTACTAGGGTGTAATTACTAACCCGGTGAAGCACAAGTACGATTGGGCTAGTAACGGTTCACTCCTAAGTGACAACGATGTATGGCACCCTCGAGGTATGTAATTACGCTATCGAATTCATTATTCGATTGTTGTTCCCCTAAACGAGCAAGTAACATGTAAGGTAATCAAATCCAACCGGTTCATTTTTTCTTTTCCTACTCCTTCCTTCCTTGAATTGGTGGGAAATTGACTAATGTAAGTGGGCATTGACTCATGGAAAGTAAGTGCCTAACCTTCCTAGTGAATTCGGAGCCTCCTAACTCATGGTCTATCCTAATTTGTTGGGGTCCAATTCATGGTCCTGAAAAGAAGGTTATCCATTTTCTTTGAGGGAAAAGCAGATTAACCCCTCCATCCTTGCAAAGGAAGGTACTTTAGGATGAGGTCTAGTAAGGTAAAATAAGTTTAGGTACACGAAGGTGAGTGAACCCCCCCTAGTATAATTGTTGGGGGTGAGCGTATACCATTAGTATTCCCGTCTCGTGTTCAATTCCATCTTGTTTTCATCCGATCGAGGTGGAGTTCTATATGGAGGTTCAAGGTTATAGGTTCGGATGTAGAAATCATATTTTGCATCCAGGTCCTAGTCCATTCTATAGGGGGTAAAGGTAGATGCATGCAGGTCTCGTGCGACAGGCTGGTAACATACAATGGCGAGCTTCCTTACAATGGCGAACATCAAGGGGAAGTAAAAGGGAAGGTGTAGTAAGGTTCCTCAGGCTAGGTTCAGTCATAGGTCTGGTGCGTTCCCGAGCTATTCCCAAGGTGAGTTTCAGGTCCAAAGTAAGAACCAAAGAAATAAGGTCCCACCAAGGCTGAGTGTTGGGAGGCTTACAAGGCGTAGGTCTAATCCTTTTTATAAATTCCTAAGGCAGAGGTTCCAAGGTCTAATCCCAAGTCTGATTTACAAAGTCAATAGGAATGAGGTTACCAAGTCCCCCCCGAGGGCGAGGTCAAAGGCATAGGTTTCAAAGTCTAGTTCCAAGGCAGATTTTATAGGCTGGAGGGATGAGAGTCTAGAAATAGGTGAACTGGCTTTAACATCATACCGAGCATTTGGAAAATCGACTCTTCCTATCTAGAATCACTAAAGGCATGAACCTCCGAATGCGGAGGATATGGAATTGAATCAACGGAATAAACTAGTTTGCTTTTGGATCCACTTTGGATCTACTAGATGATATGAACCAGCTAGCCGCTGCTGGTGGTACTGCTTAAGTATTTACGAATCAAACTCACCAACGATATCACTTGCTAAATCAAGAGCTTAATCTAATGCTCAATTAACAAAATAGACCGCTATGGGTTCAAGCTAAGCCACCGGATCTACTACTAATACTTTGGTGTCGGATATTCTATGGATTATGCTTCCTAAGCCGTTAGTGATCCGGGTGGATCAACTTAGTCAACGGGATCAACAACAAGGCAAACTCGCTTGAGCAAAGGTAAGATGGTACTAGCAAGACACTGCTTTTACGAGCTATGGTTCTTTAGCTATGGATATTGAGCTACGGGTGAGGGGAGTGAGACTTATTATAATTGTAAGCCCCTACTCTTCCCCGAGCTACGTTTTCTCGGGTAGTAGTTCATGAGACAAGAGAGTCGGACACGGGGGGAAGAACGATCTACTTTAGCTTAGGAAAAATGACTAAAGTGAGCATAGCGAGTAAGCAAGGGTACGTGCACTACTAATAGTTCATGCCCATTGGTCCTCCCCCCTCCAACCAAAGGAAAATAGGGGTGACTCATATATAATGTGTTATAAGGACGAGTGCTCAACCAAAGGGAGAAGAGATGGCTCGTATCATATTGGTAACTAGAGATAATGTAACCCGAGATGAACACAACACCTTCCTTAGAACATCCAAAGTTTATGATGGATCTATTTCTGGTCTAGTTGTAAGGAAGGCTTTTAGGGGAATAAATATAGGGATAGAGGCTCCTCGCATGTCGGTAACTAGATCTAGCATAACTTGGATGAACACCGGACGGAAGACTTTCAATAGTCTATACGACGGATCCTGGTCTAGTTGTAAGATAGAACACACTCGCCCCCTAAACAATCGAGATGAATTGATATAGATCATGTCGGTAACTATCCACCCACAGAGAGTCTAACCCGAGAAAACACCACCTTTGCTTTCAATAGCCTATTGATGGTTACGTAGGTGGAGGGCCGAATGAAGGTATAGGTACACGGAGAAAAGAGAGCTGCAGTTGAGCCAGCGGTAGATCCCGTAGAAGAAGAAAGGGCGATTCGAAACCCTTTCGTATCTCTTCCTATTCAAAGCATATCCAGTTCCAAACCGATTGAAAGCGGTTGATCCATTGGCTAATGTAGTAGTCCGGGTTGAACCATAAACTATTGAAGCACACTGTAGAATCATCATCATAAAAAGCAAAGGTCACAACATAGCTAGTTCCGTAGCACATGGCATCGGTGGATAGAAAATATCCCCTTATACCTTTCATCAAGGGTAGGATTTTTTCCCCCCCCATGGAGATAGAGGCATGGAGATGGCTAAGTTGGGAGAAGAAGAACCGGAAGATGCAGAGTTGGTATACGAGCCGGTTGAAAATACGAGATCTACTATATAGTCTAGTCGAAGCTAGAAACAAACCGAAGTGGAAGCAACAATGAGAACCCCCCCAATGTGGAGCTCGTTGGATTTGGAAACATAAATCCAGTGGCTACTAGTAATTTATTTGATGCGGGTAATATAACCACTCGGGCTCGAATTACATGGACCTTTCGGTAAATCTAATTTTGTTTCAACGAGCACGAATGGATTACACGAGCGTAGTACTAGTAAACTAGAGCAGCTTACTATATTCCATCCAAGTACTTCAGGGATACTATTATACTCGGTATATTTGTGCCCGGAGTAATACTAACCAAGTAAGCTTGTGGAACCATTAATTAGGCTCTTCTCTAGACCATTAATTACTAGGGTGTCTATTTTCACCATTAGCTTATGTGATACTACACGACCATGTTAATGCAACACTTAATTTATTACTATGTATTATGCGTTATAGCTAGAGACCATGAAAATAAAGAAGAGTCAATATACTCATTAACGAGCTTAGAGCATGAATTACACTCGTAATTATCAATCATTAGTGAGTAATTACTTTACCACTTAGTCCCGGAGCTCTTGTATGTATATAGTATAGTGCTAAAATGATATTACCTATTTTGACACTAATATATAGTTGTAGTGTAATAGTCTATTCAATTATGTTGTACACCTATGTCTATTACTAAGAATGGTGCTTACTAGGTAATAATAGTAGAATCTATCATTTATTGGTCGTTAGTAAAAGAATATATTGTAAACCCCTGCTACTATAAAGTAGGAAGAGTGAGAGTCTATCGTAAAACCTCACTAATGACAAGTTCTTTCTTAAAGGGTAACCACTATTACCATTCCTTAAGTTGAGCTTCATCATATTTTTTATACGTGCCCTCAAAGTTGAAATTCAGATCAAGTAGTTATCCGAGCCTATAGTTACTTTAGTCTATAGTTATCTCCTCATTGTTCAATAAATGGGTTAGGTTAAGCGAGTCGGGGAACTAAGTAGCGTTGGTCCATATCACTCCACCTTTCTTTGGTTCACATTGCTACTTGTTACAAACAAAATTGTCTTACATTCACCACTGTTCTGTGTGGATGAGTGGGAGAAGGAACTCGGTTGAGCATTGAAATTGGCATCGAGACTCCTACCCTTTCGTTATAGCTAGTTACGGCGTTCTTTTCCTATGCTTTGGGAAAGCTAAACAAAAAACACGTTATATTGGAGAGGATCTTTAGTTATACGCATTTCCGGAGATTGATACTACGTAGCGAATAGAAAATAAGGTAGGTGCAGATCGACAATCCATATCCAATTAATCAAGATCTAGAGGTTGTGGGTGGGATTTCAATAGTAATGACTACCACCCCAGAAAAATTCGGATGCAAATACAAAAACCACTATGGCTATTGTCCATAGTGGGAGAGGCGAAAGCAAAGGTAGCTAGAGAGGAAGCATAGCAATCAAAGGCAACGAGAGAAAGCAAGGGTGGAGCAAATCCCATTGAAATGAGAGAAGTCATGCCCCGGTATAGTGAGAGCCCCGTCCCGGAATCGGCCCTAGAGCCGAGCCCACTATGAGGGAGAAGGAGGGTGTGTTTCGATTATTATATGAGATCATAACATGTTTTATTCTTTTTCTTCTAATTTGCTTACACATGGTCGAGGTTGGCTTACATTATGATAAGAAATAGCCCCTAAATCAATGAACCTCATATGTTGGGTGCAATTAATGGAATGGTATCTTATCCTAGCATTGGCATGTAATCTGGAACTTCAACCGCTGATTGAGAGCAAAGCAACTTGGAACAGATATGAACTTATTCTTTTTAACGGCCTACTGCGAGAACACAGATCCTTGGAACTAGTACTTTATCTCGACCTAGGCCCAACTCTTCCTACATAAACCCTATAACATAGAACCTCCACCACCTACATATGAACTTGAGCCTATTACCCACCTATACCTATGCAACTATACTACCTAACTCACTTTTCTCACCTCAACCGAAGAGGAGAAAAGCTGAACCTCTCCCCCCTATGAACACCACCTTGCCTTCGAAACCACCAATTGAACTATGACGTAACCACCAATTCAACTACGTACCTTCCGGTAGGCTCTTTAACTCTTTACAACCGACCCTATCAATTGATAGACCCAATGAGTTGAGCACGTCGATGTCCCATCACGACAATTTATATCAATGAATCATACGGAACATAACGGGTCATTTTACTCACTCGTAGCAACCTAGATGTCCCCCTAAGTCTAATTATTCCCCCCTAAATTATTTGAACCTCTTTATGATACCTTTTCACTTAGGGACACCCCATGAGTGAAACCGGAACCTAGAGTTGAACACGTCGAGGTGTATCCTGGTCATTTCTCTATTGAAAGCCCCTGTATGAAGAAGCTTTGTTTATGTTCTATTTCCCCACACTCTTCCACCAATAGGGAATGACTATTATTTCATGAAATCACTTAGTAGGCTCATTAATACATTCATCTCTTCATTCAATAGCATCATTAGCATGGTGCATCTCTATCATTTCTCTATTGAAATTAGGACCGGGACATGAAACTCAATAATCTACACTACTAAGCTCCCACTTATTAGCAAATTAGCTTGGAATCGCTTTCCATTATCTTTGGTTTAATGAGGAGCCTCAATTAGCAATATATAAATATTCATCTTAGTATCCTACTACGAGTGGATAGAAAATATCCACTTAGACCTTCCCCTGAGCTTCTTTCTTTATTCCCCGACAAGAGTATACCTATTATTTCAACATTGCCTAATAGGTTGTGGGATGATGCGGACACAAAAGCAAGGGCATCATGATATCTTGATCCAAAACCAGTTCCAAAGTGATTAGTTCCTATTTATTACCTTTAATTAGTTGATCCCACGAGAGGTCGTTATAGATCCATTTATGGGATATATAGGTATAAGGGTAGCTATAACATAAGATCCAAATCCAGTGTCGTATCCCATAGTAGAACTAAATGCGATGAAGGTAGAGGTACTACCAACAGGGGAGGAAAGGTAGGAGAATCGGGGGGTAGTATAGGTGGGGAAGACAAGAGTGTATTTGAGAGTATAGCTAGTAGTTCCATTCCCGAGTGGTTGGAGATCGAAACCCAGATAGTAGGGGGTACCACCATTTTTTTGTAGTAGAGGGCAAGGGCAGCCAAGAGATACGGGAATTAATAGCGATGAGTCTAAGTAGAACCAAAGAAAGCATAACCAAAAGAAAATGCAAGAAAGACAACAAGTGAATCTATTAATTTCTCAATAGAAGGAAGAGGAAAATCATCCTTAGGATTAGCGACATTGAGATCTCTGAAGTTGATACTGAGACCCTTACAAATCCATTCTTATTTATTACAAGAAGAACATTTGCTAGCTATTTAGGATAATTGATAGACTAAATGAACTTGGCTTCTAAGAGTTTTTCAATCTTCTTGTACACCATAGCATTCACTTCGGGTCTATATCGATAGAGATTTTGTTTGATAGGTTTGGAGTGAAGTTTGAAGGGAAATTTATGAGATAAAAGAAATGGGTCCATACCGGCATATAACTATATTCACAAGCAAATATGTCTTCATACTCTTTTAAGAGCTCGGTGTATTGCTAAATCGTAAGACTAGCACCTAATTTTAGAATCTTTCAATGCTCGAGTGTCTTAATTTTGACCTCTATGGTGTCCTCTACAATAAGGTGATTGCCTTTATGAAATGTATTAAGAGTAGGAGGTAAATCCAATGAAGAAGGAGTAAAGTGAGGATGCCATATCTCCTCTATAGCAATAATGGTCTTAATTATGTTATATCTTATTTCTAGCAAATCATGGAAATGTAGGTGAATCACTCTACAACAAACTACGAGCTTGTACACCTTGATTCGTTGTGACTCACCCACAACACTAACTAACCACTAACAAGCTTGAAACTCTAGAGACAGTGTAGTCGAAAGTAACCCAAGGGCTACTAACTCGTGGCTTCATATAAACGCTCTAAAGGAATTTCAAATGCCAAATTAGCCCATTAACCAAGTTGATTTGGATCCATCTCTAGTCCTAGTAGATCCAATTCGGGTTCCTATAGGTGTTCCTAAATCCCTTGATCCTAACGGTGAAGGGCTTTATTGCTTAATTGGAACTTTGGACCGAGACACCCATTTAAAAACTTAATATGTATTATGCTATGCACATTTCGGTGTAGATAAAATTTCCACTTAGACCTCTCTGTTGTCCAGTAGTTCGGTTGGCTCACCCTCATAATCATAAAAAAAATGTTTTTCTCGTGACTTAAAGCCTAAGGGTTAACAAGATCTCATGTTCGAGATCTTAAGGTCTCCAAAGCTACAACAAGGGAACCTTATTCTTCTCCAAGTTTGAATATGATAGGATGGGACAAGGAAGTTGGTAAAGATGGAAAAGCTATCTTCGTATGAAGAACACCGATGATTTAGAATCTAGGTTAGGAAAATTGTGTGTAACCGCCATATCAAAATTTTCTAATAACTCTTCAACTTGAGGAGGGAAAACCTAAGTGATGCACTAATAATATTAAATGGATGGGGGGTTCACAACTCGAAAGAAGGAGAAAGAATATGACATTAAGGGAATCCATGAGGATCGGAGCTAGACACATAATCAACTAGAAAAGTGGCTCTTTGTTCCTCATCATGATCTCTAAGCTCAAAACATAGCCTTATAGCTCTATTCTTCTCCCTAAAAAGAGCATCTTCTAGAAAATTCTGGGTGATTATACAACATAAAAAAAAAGGGTATAGGTTTATGACTATAAGAGCACGGAAGAACAAGGTACCTAGTCAATCTAAAAGAACGAGAGCTAAAAACATACTCAAATTTAGTTGTGGCTCTATCAATGGCACAAATGTAAACATTAGGCTCAAGAAAGGATCATATCTTCCCATGAACCTAGCCATTGAGCTCTCATTAGTGCACATTGTCTCAAGATGGACAACCTTGTACTCGGTGAGGCCATAAGGGTGAAAGGACGAGGTTCAAGGCCAACTCTTCTTCGATCGGGGGGTTTTTGAAGGTCATGTTTCACACTATTGGGAAAGGGTAAACCATCTATTTATAAAGTGGCTATAGCTTTGGGGCATAACAACTATTTTCAAAGGATCTTCAGTTGGAGGTTAAGAAGTAGATATAATAGTGGCTTACTTGTCTAGATAAGGGGGGACTAGCTAGAACTTGGTGACTCTAATTTTCACTATCACACTACAAGGAGGTTATGACCTTTTGGCCGGGATGCTCAACAAGAGTGTTAATAGGACAATAATAGAGGTTTGCATTTATAGGGACAACATAGACCCCTTAGACAAGAAAGAAATACATCGATATAATGATGATGACACGAGTGTGCATACAATGAATCCATGGTTTACCAAGAAACAAATTAGAATTAAGCTCTTTGCTGATAACAAAGAATGGAGTGATAAGGCTAACAAGTCCAATAATGATAGGCAAATTGATCACACCCACAACAAATATTGAATTAGAATCATATCCTTGACAGTGCTTCTTTTCACTTTAATGTAAACATCGGTATAATGTGAGTGAAACCAAACATCATATCACATGTTATTCATACTAGATATGTAATCAACGAGGACACTCTTTATATAACAAGCTCCTATAGTATACTAAATATAAAGGGATGGATCATCAGCTATCATAATTTCATAATCGGATGGCATAATGGTAAGATCAAAAGTGAAATGATCACATGGAAAAGTGTAGACTTTTCATGGTTTTTTTATTTCTATGCCATAAAGTAGATGTTATCTAATTGACTTGAGAAGGTTTTTCGTATACTAGAAGAAAGCTAAGAAGCTCTAGGCACAAGGTATATTAACCCCTGCTAGAGAGTCACATAATGAAGGACGAGATGCACAATAATTCCATAATTGAAATATAAGCTCTAAGGCCAGCCCAAGTCTTCCACCATAGAATACATAGATGATGACTATATAACTAGCCTTCCTACAAATCACTAGAGTGCAAGCTAGCAAGAAGCGAGTACTAACGAATCTTCTTTTTTTGGTGGTGTGGGACTAAACTCTTAAGGTGCTGATTGAGCAAGCTAATTATGAGCACCACTAGCAAGCCAGAGCTCATGTGATAACATGAATTTCATAAGACTCTCCTTTTTTGACTAAATAAAGTAGACAACCTTCTCTCTTTGGTCACCATCCCTCTACATAAGAATTACGACTAGAGCCCTGGTTCAAAGTGACTCTATAGAAAGTAGGAATGGGTTCAAGCTTTGGTAGGATCAATATAGATAAGGAGAGGAGCATGTCCTTAAGCTTATAAAAAGAAACTTGGCATTCTTCGTTTGATGAACAAGATAAAGAAGTCGTAATGTTAATCAATGTGTTCATGATAGATGAAATGCTTCTTTAGTTTTAGACAAGAAAGACTTAAACAATGATCCGGAAGCATGTGAGAGAGTTCCATGAGACTTTGGATAAGGGCGAGCCTTCTTCTTTAAGAATTTACTATTTTCAATCATGATGGATGATGATGTATCACTATAGAAGCATTTACTCTAGATTAAGGATATCATAAAACAATTGTTGGCCATTATTCGGAAGATGGAAGAGTAGAACATGTTGGTAATCATACTGAAAATATTACCACGTGCTTATGAGCACTTTATTGAGACACTGAAAAAACACCTCTATGAATTTTGACCTGAATTTTGATGAGCTTTATAATAAGCTCTTACAACGCGGACAAATGGAAAGAAAACAGGTTGGTAGCAGACAACGATCGGATAGAGGGTGAAAAAATAGGCCTTTGTAGCCAATGTAAAGGGCAAAGGAAAGTGGGCCAAGAAGAAAGGACAAGGCGAGTGGTGAGGATGCAACCAAGATTCTGAAGATCATCACATGCCATTACTTACTGTGGCAAGGTGGGCAATATGAAGAAGCATCGCAGAAAGAGGTTGGCTTATTATGAAACCAACCAAGTAGGGCCTCAATGGGGAGGCTCATGTTGTAGAACATATAGAGGAGAAGGAGTCATCTTTATATGCATTTATGGCCAAGAGACAAGTAGATCAACCTAGGTCATCTACTTGATACATAGATTCAGTGCATCATGACACTTCACCAACAAGTAGGACTAGTTCACTGAGTACATTGCTTGTTCCTCTAAGGATTTGGTGAACTTTCAGTGTTGGGGAAGAGTTCACGATGGTAGAAAAAGAGAATGTACAGATTATATTTACTTTGGAGGGAAAATTACGATGTTACTCAACGTATACTATGTGCCAGGGAATGGAGCTTAATCTACTCTCAATTAGTCATATTATGAAGCACTACCCCCCATCTATATTTCAACTTCAACAATAAAAAATGCTACATAGTTGACAAGGAGACCAAGAAGACTATTTCTCTTGGTGTGGAGGATCATGGACTATTTGGACTGGTTTATATTGGATAGGTTAGAGAGCATGCACTGGCAACGAAGAGTGCATCAGATATATGTACACTTTGGCATTAGTGGTATGGGCACCTCAACTTGACCTACCTCTCTTAATTGGCTCGAGATAATTTGGCAGATGGAATTTTGGATATCCAACAAAAAATATAGGGTGTTTGCGCAGCTTGCCAGGCAGGGAAGTAGCACATAGCGCCATTTGATGAAGGACAAGATTAGAGAGCACAAAGAGCCCTTCAGTTGGTTCATGCAGACGTTTGTGGACCTTAAGTCATAGGTCTAGTTCCGGTCTGATCTATTGAGTGTTGGATGAGAAATAATTTCTCACCTGACATGAGGTTTGCCCACACTCGAGCAAAGGGTAAGGGAGATCGATCTATCAGGGGGAAGGCTGTTGGTGTCCAGGTAAGAATGATTTATCCACCCTAATACGACATTAATTTTATCAATCCGGGAGCGTATCCTTTCAAGGCAACGTGCAAGGTATATGCAGCAACAAACACATGATCTGTTTTAACGAAGGGTTTATAATTAAGATTCAAAACATTAGCGTGAGATGAAATCAAATACTAAACTTCAAAAAAATATTAACAGCAAGGAATAATGACAGCAACCATAACAAGGAAACAATTTACACACACGCAGACACAGCACCTGATTAGAAGAGCAGGCCTAGCTCCTTGATCAGGGCTGTGTTAGTCACGAAGATGCTAAGAACAACAAAAATATAAGTACTTTATTAATCTGTAAGATGTGATTACAATCTCCTTTCGGGAACCCCTGTTTATAGGAACAATATCCATTTTATACATAGCGTGAGAGAATAACAGATCTCCCTGGAACATGGAAATCGCGCATTTATAAATACACATCAGTTGGAATAGCACAAACATCATATGTCCAGGATATAATAAGGGGCCAAGAATGGGCCCAGGGATTCGTGACTCCAGTTGCATGATCTCCCTATAGCTGACCGTTACCAAATCTGTTGCAAACCGCTGGAGCGAGGGTTCCTGTTCTCCAAATCTGCAAGCAAGCACATATCTTAGTGCTGCAAATAGGTAAGACTCCGTGACTTTACTTCATTAATTAAAATATTCCAATTGGACAAGTTAGGGGTATTTACCTCATAAGTTTAGCATAGAAAATGTAGGTAATTAAACACAAAAGGATAAAAAAGGATGATAAAAATGATCAGAAAGGTAGCCATATTTGGTGCCCAACATCTCCCTCAACTAGCCTTTTGTATGCCCTCATGCATTCTTCCACCTCTGTAGGTCTGGGTTCTGCAAACTGTAAGCTTCATGAAGCCCGACAAGATCATACTCTAAATCCATCTCTATCCCCGGAACTTTAAATCCATCTGAAAGGAGAACTTCCTTCCACCAATCTGCTGGAACATTGTACGCTGGGGTGTAAACTTCTGCAGACAACCAAATAACAGGATACTGAAACTAAAGCCCCATCCACCGGATCCCACATTTTTGGAAACATGCCACATATCTGGGTACTCTGGTGAGTAGTCACACAAAGTTGGGTGCCCCAAAAGGCTCTCTATTCCAGATAGCTGTCAGTGACATCATCCACCTTCTCTAACAACAATCAAGGGCCTCTTTTTAAAAAATAGTTAATTGATTGATACAAAGGTCAAGGCACCACCTTTGTGTCCTCAGCATTATTTCTCTATTCTCCTCAAATTTCAAAAAGGTATGGTGTTTATTGTACATTGTATCTAACCTCCCATGTTCTCCTCTTACTATAAATGGCCTTGTAACTTGCTTAGACTCAAAAGTGTTACAAGCCTTCTGCCAATGGATTTGATTGAAAGCATAAGAGGTGAGGGCCCTCAAATGGATGTCCCCTACATACGGGACTGGGTTAAAATATCTGTCCAAATGTAACAAATACCCATGCAAGTAAAACTCACACATCAGATGTTGAGTTGGCACATCATGATTCCTCATGATCCGGAGGAATTGTACACCATCTTCTATTTCATAACTAACCTCGTTTTTTATGCTCTCCATGCAGAATAAAAGAAAAAGTTCATGCAAAAATAAAGAGTAAAAAGAAGCAGGGGGATGAAATGCCATCACCTCTTGCACCAGATTGAACATTTGTTCCTTATCATCTTTCAATTTGGCCACTTGTTCTTCCAGCTGCTCCATCTTGAGTTGCTGCTTCACATGCCTTAATTTCATAATATCTATGCACTTCACATATCCGAAGACGGTTGTGGAGGTTCTCTCCTCAGTTCTTTTGATCTCATTCTTATACTGGGACGCAGTAGACTTCCACATCTGTAATTCGGCCATTAAGGCATACTCTCTAGCTTCGAACAGTTGTTCAATCGGGTCTGTTTCAGTTCCTGCTTCAACCCCGACAACTTTGGACTTCATAGCTCGCCGCTTGTACTTGTTTATTCGTTTCTGCATCCTGTGCACTTTCCTTCTCAAATCCCTTACTTCTATTTTGAGCTGCATTACTTCCTTAAACTACTATTGGTATCTCTATTTCATGAGAAGTATTTGTTGTCCACGTAACTCTACCTCTTCTTGCTTGACCTGTGTTTCTTCTGCCTCGGCAGATGGAGGTAAATCCCTCGGGACTACCTCTGTTGGGCCAACAATTGGTCCAACCTCCTCTGCCTATTATTCTTCTATTATTTCATGCTTCACTCTTTTCATGCCTACATTCTCCATTGGTTCATTCATTGGGACTGCTCTACTTGGTCCCTCCTCTTCACCAATGGCCATTCTCTCAACATGTACATTCTCCACGACCAGTGGTGACCCAGTAAGATGATCCCCTGTTGATATGCCTGTTGGGGCCTCTTCTGTTCGTGGCCTTCGTTTTAAATTTTAAGCCATAGGAATGGAAAAAATTTCTTCCTCTCTTTGTTGCGGGGAATGAGTTACCCTTGCTCCCCTTGGAAGAAAGATAGGGAACTAGAACAAATCCTCTACATTCAGCCCCAAGGTTGATGCTGGTTCTTGTGGAGCAGCGTTAGCCTCACACCTTCATTCTCTCGTGATTTCCTCCGTGGTTTCTCTAGTCGAAGTGGTCACGACTTCTTCTTCAATCGTAGTACCCTCCTCCATTGGTTCCATATCGACAGGAGGTCCCTGTGGAGTGGACTTGCTCGTAATGTCGACCAATTCACCCTCTTTCATTTGCTATGGGTTTACCTCTATGCCCATCGCACTATCTATTTTCTCAACTGACTCCACGGACGGGGCTGGTTCTTGTGGGACAGCCTCGCCCATAGTGCTAGTGGGTATCTCTACAACTTCCATCGATTCCACGAGTTCAGCTTGCTCTTGGGTAACCATCTCTTCTTCACACTCTTCAGTTTCCATTTCCATCTCTTCAGCCTCCTCCTGATCAATTTAATCATCACCCTCTACATCTCCCTGTATGGCTTCATCCTCCTGCAGGGCTTCAGGTTCCCCTGCCCTAGCAGCCACAGTGGCTTGTATCTCCTCCTCGGTGGAATTTCGAAACAGTTCCCACGGAATCAGGATCTTCTCAATGGCGTTCATTACTAGCAACTGGACCAGCCCATGGTGAGAGAGGACCGCTAACACCTATCGCGCCCCCCAAGCCGAATTTTCCATCAAATGAAGGCTCCTTAACAGAAAATAGGGTGCATTCATCGAAAAAGCCTCTTCTTGTGGAAATCGCAGGTGAGCCAATATGTGGAGGTGATATTTAAAGATATTAGAATATCTTCCTTCACATGTCATATACTTTATAATAGCCTCTGCAACTGCTCCCCATGGACGAGGTAATGAAGTTCTATCATATCCCCGAATTTTTTGTGCAATACTTTCTCTAGCTTGCCGAAAGGCTTCAGGGAATTCCAGGACGGGTGTTCTCCTTGAAAACCAGCATTCTCTGACTTGCCGCAATCCACTGACTTCCATGATGGTTTCTTCTGTCACTAGAATTTTGATTCCATGAACCTGAGAAACACCTTCTTCCAGATTCAATGCAAACTCCATCACGATTTCTTCATCCCATCCATTCAGCCTGTCAAAATAAACATCCCAACCTGCATTTTCAAATACTTGCCAAACCTCCTGATTACTCTAGATTCTCGTTGAATCATCAGGTTCATGTCACACACATCGACCACCCATTGCTGCAGAAGCAAAGTTAGCATGACAGCTACAATTAGCTGGCAGGGGGGAGTGACAGGGCTCCAAACTATTAGCAACTAAAATAACATCATGGCCACTTTCGGATATAATGGATAAACAGTACTAGTATGCTTGGGAGTAATGACATAATATGGTAGTACTATTAGATATTCTCAAGATTTAATGCAACATGTTGGGAGGTGACTGATATGACTTTTGTGCGTACGCATTCCAACTCATACGGTATGATTATGGAGTACTCGAAGTCATTAAATTTGGTTAGGTGGAAATCATGTGTCATAAATTCCTTTATGAAGTACGCCATCATTCATTATGACAGTTCCCTCCCCCCAACTAAATGGTAGCCATCCTCGGCATGTTTGACCATCCTTTAGGAATATTTAATTAAATCCATAAAATCAATGGATACATACCTGCAGACTTACCTTAAAGTGGAGTAGCAGCAAAAATATCTGTCGTAGTATCAACATGTTAGTGAATAACATGAAGAGTGAGTAATGGAAACAGTGAGTAACAGCAGCTACGGAGTAATGGTAGCTACGGAGTAACGGTAGCTACGGAGTAATGGTAGTTGCGGAGTAACAGTAGTTATGGAGTAATGGCAACTACGGAATAACGACAGTTGCAGAGTAACAGAAGTTGCGGAGTAACATCATTGGCTGTGTAACAGCATTGGCTGTGTAACAGCAACTTCGGAGTAACAACATCAGTAGTGTAGCAACAACTTTAGAGTAACAACATCGGTAGTGTAGCATCAACTTCAGAGTAACAACATCAGCAGTGTAGCAGCAACTTCGGAGTAACAGCATTGGCAGTGTAGCAGCAACTTCGGAGTAACAACATTAGCAGTGTAGCAGCAACTTCGAAGTAACAGCATCAGCAGTGTAGCAACAACTTTGAAGTAACAACATTGGGAGTGTAGCAGCAACTTCGGAGTAACAGCATCAGTAGAGTAACAATATCAGTGAAACAAAATATCTCTATAGCAACACTTATGGAGTAACACACCGAATGTTACTTCCCTCCTGGCCATATTTCTTTATTATTCCTGCAAAATACAAACAAGTAAGTAATAACCACATTTTATCATCTTTTTTTTTTTTTTTTAAGGAAGAGTGAGAGTGTCCTCTATTGCAATAATCATTAGATCAGTTGAATCTGAAAGGTTTTTGACAAAGGCATCTTTAGAGGCTGGACGATGGTATAATTTTAGACGGTGTCCATTCACCACAAACGTGGTCTGATTCTCATTAATTGTAATTAATCTAACCATTACATTGTCGAACATTGCATCCACTTGATGTGGTCCTATCCAGCGAGTGTGAAGCTTGCCTTTGAAATCCTTAAATTGGGAGTCATACAATAACGCCCAATCCCCTTCATGAAACACCTTAGTTTTGATGAATTTATCGTGACATTTCATTCTCTGCTGTTGAACATCAGTGGTTCTCTAGATAGCTACTGATTGAATCTCATCTAACTCATTTAGTTGTTCCAGTCGGTGCTTTTGTGCTTCTAATAGATCTAAGCCTACTTCCAAAGCTGTTCTGAGTATGCTAATTTCAAATTCTACCGGAAACAAGGGGGATTTCCCATAAAATAAGTCAAATGGAGAAAACCCTATTGTGTTTCGCCATGTTGTTATATACGCCCATAAAGATTCTTGAAGTTTTTGTGCCCAATCCTGGTGATGACTTTCTACTGTCCTTGTCAATATATTTTCCAATACCTTGTTTGTACTCTCTACTTGCCCATTCACATGTGGATGATAGGGGGTTGTTATTCTATGTTTGACCTCGTATTTCTGCATCACTTTCTCTATCATATGAGATGTGAACTGTGATCCTCCATCTCATACAATTTCTCTAGGAGTCCCGTATTGAGCAAAGATTTCTTCAAAAAGGAAGTCTACCACTACTTGCTCTGTTTCTCTCATGACTACTCTAGCTTCCACCCATTTGGTTACATAATCAGTAAAAACTAGGATGTAAGCTTTCTTATGAGAAGGTGGTTTAAAGGGTCCAACGAAATTGATGGCCCATTTCTCAAATGGTTCAAGGAGTATCTGGGGTTGAAGAGGCATTTCATCTACTCTCCCAGGTTGTCCCATCCGTTGATAGCTATCACACCTTTGAATATAATCCTGAGCATCACAAAAGATGGAGGGCCAATAATATCCCATCTGCAGCACTTTATGACTTGTCCTTTTTTCTGCAAAATTTCCTCCATAGGGTCCATCATGTGCAGCCTTTAAGATCTCATAAATATCATCCTTTGCCACACAATGTCAGATCTGCTATTCAATCCCTATATGGAAGAGATATCCTGCCATCCATGAATATCGGGTACTCCGGTGAATAATCTTCCTTTGCTCCTTATAGGAAAAGTGACAGGGCACCTCACCTATAGCAAGATCATTAGCAATATCTGCATACCACAGAGTGTTAGTGGAAACTGCAAAAAGATGCTCATCTAGGAAATTATCTCCAACTGGTGTATTCTTACCATCATGTTGTATCCTATACAAGAAATCTGCAACCACATTGTCTTTCCCTGCTTTATCTACTATAGTAATGTCAAATTCCTGTAGTAGCAACAACCATCTTGTAACACGACCAAGGGTAACAAGTTTGTTTATTAAACACCTGATGGCTGCATGATCAATGTGCACAAAAGTAGAATACCTAATAATATAATGCCGAAACTTGTTAATGGCATAAATGATAACAAGGAACTCTTTCTCGGTCACCATGTAGTTTAATTCAGCAAGGGCCAAATTCTTACTAACATAATAGACTGTGTAAGGTACTTTATCCTCCTGTTGTCCCAGTATTGCACCAATTGTTGTTTGAGAAGAATCCATATGAATGTGGAAAGGTAATTCCATTCTGTTCCTCTAAGAATCGGGGCATTGTAGACTAATTCTTTAATTTTTGTGAAGGCTACATCACAGTCATCTGACCACACAAATTCTGAGTCTTTTGTCAGTAATTTAATTAATGGGTGTGCTACTTTTGAAAAAAATTCTATGAAAGGCCTATAATAACTAGCACAGTCAATGAAACTATGTACTTGTGTGGGTGTTTTAGGTGTTGGAAAGTGCATAATTGCCTTTATTTTTGCTGGGTCCATCTTGATTCCTTCAGCCAAAAGCAAATGTCCTAGAACAATTCCTTTTTCCATCATCATGTGGCATTTTATTGTACTCAGGGAAACACGTGCTTGTATACATCTTTCAAGAACTTTTTCTAAATTTTTTAGCCCCTCTAAGACTGAGTCCCCATATGGAGTCAAGTCATCCATATAAATTTCAACACCATCATCTATCAGATCAGAGAAGATTCCCAGAATTTCCCTCTAGAATGTTGCAGGGAATTACACAGGCCAAAAGGAAGGACCCGGTATGCGAATGTTCCCCAGGGGCATGTGAAAGTGGTCTTGTCTTGGTCCTCAGGAGTGATCTAGATTTTATTATATCCACTAAACCCATCCAGAAACGAGAAAAAATTCTTACCATCCAATGTGTCTAAAAATTGATCGATAAATGGCAGGGGAAAATGGTCCTTCTGCGTTGCCTTATTTAACTCTCGATAATCCACGTAGATTCACCATTTACCATTATTCTTAGGGACCATTACCAATGGCGAGACCCATTGGCTGTCTGAGATCGGGTAGATAAAACACACATCCAATAATTTCTAAAGCTATTCTTTCACAATGTTTTTCAATGCAGGGTTCATCCTTCTCTGAGGCTGTCTTATAGGACTACAATCTTCCTTCATATATATGTGATGAGTACATAAGTTGGTAGGGATCCCCTTCATGTCTGAATAATCCCAGGCAAAAGCTTCCTTATGCTTCTAAAGAAAATCTACCAGCTGCTTCTTCTGGGATTCTGACAAACCTGGATTAATATTTAAAGTTTTCCTCGGTTCTATCTCCACTTGAACACTTTCATGAGGTGCATCAACATCTTCCTCTAATTCTTCCGCTGTTTCAATAACTTCCTGAGTTTCACAGCTTAGGATGGATTCTAAGACCTGTTGATTTGACTCTGAAATGGAACAAGGATCATTCATGAAGGAAGTGATCACGTCATCTTATGATTCCATCTTCAACTGAAGGGCCTGCCCGATAGTAAGGACCTGTCTCACTTCTTTGTCTTCAACCTCTACCATAGATACAGCCTTCATGTTGCTTGCTAACTTTTTAGGTGCATCTGGTTGTGCAGGTGGGTATAGTACCAAGTTCTTGGTGTTATGCCCATTAGAGATAACCATATTTCCTGAACGGAACCCAACATAAGCGTCTGTAGTAGCCATCCATGGCCTACCCAGAATCAAGGGGTGACCACCCACTGAAGATTGTGTATGCAATAATAGGAAATACGCAAGGTAATGCCATGCATCTACTAATATTTTCACGTCCTCCAACTTCCCTACAGGTTTGACTGTAGATCGATCTACCATTTCCAACACTGTAGCTGTATGCTTCAAGTTTTGAAGGCCTAACGTATGCATGGTTTTAGTGGTGATGACATTTATGGCAACACCCAGGTCTACCAGCACATTTGGAATCTCTAACCCATTAATTTTTACTGTCAAAACTGGGTTCCCCGGATCTCCATATTTCACTGGTATTGATTTTCCCATCATGAAGTCCGATAATTTTTGCATAACATGTATAGTGAGGGGGTCCTTAGTTTTCTTCACAGGTTTCTTTGAACAATATTCCCTAAGAGTATTTGCATAAATTAGCACATCCTTCATAGCTTGTAACAAGGGAATTTTAACAAATAAATTCTACAATTCTCCTAATAAATCAAATTCAGCTTGTGGGCTTGGTTTACTCATAATCAATCTCTCTGGATAAGGTGGTTCATATTGATGTTGTTTTACAGGAAGCACCTAGTTTTCAATAGTTTGTTTTGGCTCTCTATTGGTCGGTTGTGCCTCTCTTTCTTCATTATCAAGTTGTTCAATGATAACTGGAGGGGGCTGGACATTGACTGTTCGACCTGATCGCAAATTCATTTCATACAGTTCTGCTGTAGAGATACTATACGAAGGCAGGTTAAGAACATCAGCTTGATGAGCTCCTTTATTATTGGGATTAGGATTAGGCTACATTGGAAGCTGAAGATGGATAGACTAATTACCAAGAGGTACATTGGAGGGTAATTGGAGTTGCTACTGTGGCATCTATTGAGGAAACTACCCTAAAGAGGGTCCTCGCCAAGTTGGAGCCCATGGTGAGCTCATGCTGGCTTGAGGGTTCAATTACTACCATAGTGGGTACTAGTCTTGTGGTCACATAGGAGGAAAAGGCATGGGTTGAGGATTCATATTGTAGTTATTGAAATACTGAGATGGATCTGGTTACATACCTTAATTTCCCATCGGTGGTTGAAGTTTCCACGGCTTCCTAGCACCCATGAGGTACAATTGCTCCGTATCCTCCCCTACTCCTTGAAACACCTCTTTCAGTCTCAGCAAGGAAGGGCATGAGCTTGTTACATGATTCAGCTCACATATGTCACATTTTTCTATGGAATTTAATGGGCATTCCCTTTCTAGATGATTCATCTTGCACTTTGGGCAAAAGATTGCCATGGTCCTATCTAGTTCCAGCTGCTTCTGCTTTACTTGCAAAGTTTCCATTTGTGTGGACAGGGTACTGAGAATATCTGTCCTTAAGTTGCCTAGAAGGTTCCCGATTTCTGCTTTCGTAACACCCCTACTGGATCCTTTTACTGAACAGTTCCCTGATCTATTTCTTGCAAGCCCCCTCGAGCAATGGATACACAAATCGCAAATACCTTCAAAGGTTTCCTTGGAGATGTCTCCCTTTCCCACAATATTCAACAGTTCCATTGAGTCCTCTCGAACGGATCAAAGGAGGATAACCTTTAAATTTTTTTTATCCAAATCAAAATGACTTGACCTCTATAAGAGGTACTTAAACCTCTCCACACAATCTTCCAAACTTTCATTTTCTTTTTGTGTGAACTTGAAAATCTCCTCCTTGACAATCTGGGATCTACAGTAATCCTGGTACTTTTCTAAAAACGTTGTTTGCATATCATTCCATGTGGAAATGGATTTTCCTCCAAGGCCCATAAACCATCACAGAGCCGTCCCTTTTAGTGTAGAAGGAAAAATATTTAACTTCTGGGCATCTGTCATGTAATCATACCCCCAACACACTATGTCGAACTCAAATAAAAATGTTTCAGGATCCTCTGAAACAATCCCATGGAAGTTCGGTAAGGCTGCCAATGGGATTGGCTTTGTAGGCGTGCCAGCTCCTAGATTCCCAATGGGAAATTCAATAGTGGAAGTTGTGGGATCCAGAAATATCTTCCAATAATTGTTGGGTATTTCAACAGGCTCTGTGGAGGATGGCCGGGGACTCCTCACTACTATTACGCGAATTTATTTAGTGGCACTTCCCCGGTCTCTTAGTGATACCAATATCCCCTCTCTTCTTCTTCCTGTGTCCTGATGGTTCAATCCCTCGACTACAACTTATTTTCCTTTACTAGAGCAATCCGACTCCATCGATGTTCTACTTGATATTTCTTCCTCTACTATGACCAGCACAACATCTTCTCGGTCCAGTCTACTACTAATTATTTCTTCCGCTACTAGAGGACCCTGTTGTACCAAATCACCAAGGGATACCATGGCCTGCACTGGTTGATCTGCTAACTATCCCTTGGACTTCACTCTCCTAGCCCCTAGCCTTGTAGTTGCATGAGAAGATGCTTTTGACTCTGCCTTTTCTATAATCTGTTGAATATAATTTTTTCTTCCTAGATCCGGTCTTCCCCTTTTTGGGGCTCTCACTCCACCCCTCTTATTTGGTTCTTTGTTCATACAAAAATTGATATAAAGTAAGGTCTGTGTATGAACCTACAATGCTCCAATATTGGAGTAAGGCGTCAAAATTCCATTCCTTCCCCAAGATAAAAGAGTTCACAAAGAAAAAGGAAAGAAAGACAACAGAACAAAAAGATAGTGCTCAGGCCCAGAGTAGGGTGTTAAAGAACTCCTCCCTCCTTGGGACAAGAACCAAAACATCACAATCCACAAGAAAACCTAATACTCCCAGTTCTGAAGCAGGATGTCAAAAGAATCCTCCCTTTCCAGGGTAAAGCTAAGGGTTCCCCACAAGAAAACACACGAAAGTTAAAAAGAAATAACTCCACTCAAGGCCTGGAGCAGGGGTGTCAAAAGACTCCTCCCTCCCCAGGACAAAAATATGGACCTAAATCCAAAAAAAAAATAGAAATAACAAACCAAAATCAAAACCTACGCTCAAGACCTGAAGTAGAGTGAGAAAGCTTAATCTCTCCCCAGGACAAGAGATTAACCCTCTGGTTGATTCGAATCATTTCTTGCACCTTGTTAGCCTCCCCGGCAACGGTGCCAAAATGTTGGTGTCCAGGTAAGAATGATTTACCCACCCTAATCCGACATTAATTTTATCAATCCGGGAGCATATCCTTTCAAGGAAACGCGTAAGGTATATGCAGGAACAAACACATAATCCATTTTAACCAAGGGTTTATAATTAATATTCAAAACATTGTCGTGAGATGAAATCAAATACTAAACTTCAAAACAATCTTAACAACAAGGAATAATGACAGCAACCATAACAAAGAAACAATTCACACACACGCAGATGCAGCACCTGATTAGAAGAGCAGGCTCGGCTCTCTGATCATGGGTGCGTTAGTCATGAAGATGCTTAGAACAGAAAAACCAGAAGTACTTTATTAATCTGTAAGATGTGATTACAATATTCTTTCGGGAACCCCCATTTACAGGAACAATATCCATTTTATACACACCGCGAGAGCATAACAAATCTCCCTAGAACATGGTAATCACGCATTCATAAAAACACATCAGTTGGAACAACACAAACATCAGATGTCCACGATAGAATAGGGGGCCAAGAATGGGCCCAAGGAATCGTGACTCCAGCTGCACGATCGCCCTATAGCTGACCATTACCAAATCTGTTGCAAATTGATGGAGCGAGGGTTCCTGTTCTCCAAATCTGTAGTCAAGCACATATATTAGTTCCGAAAATACGTAAGAATCTGTGACTTTATTTCATTAATTAAAATATTCCAATTGGACAAGTTAGGGGTATTTACCTCATAAGTTTATCATATCAAATGTAGGTAATTAAACACAAAAGTATCAAAAAGGATGATAAAAATGGTCAGAAAGGTAGCCATATTTGGTGCCCATCAAAGGCCAAGCCAAGGAACGGGTGGAGGGCCATCGAGAAATTAGGTTCAAGGCTGGTCCTACCTTACCGTCTGGGGAGGACCTTTAAAATGATGCTTTCCTAACGTATTGGAGAGAATCAGTCTATACGTAGGAGGGTTTTAGATAGTTTATGACCTTTTTTATTAGCTCATATTGAGGCAATTGAATGCATGTCGATATAGAACATCCAATTGAGGAAACCAAGTGTTAGCAAGAAGACTTTCCTTCCTTCTTTCTCAAGTGCTTGCTTACACTTTCCCACAGGAGAGAGTGCATACTTGCTGAAAGGATAGATTTTGCGTGCCCGTCCCTCTGCCCGTCTACCAGTGCTCGTCATCTGGGCATTCTTATGCTTATAATTCTTCTATTTTATACAGATATCAGTGGGATTACCTTCCTAGCCACACTTATAGGTTGGTACAGCTCTGTATTGGTACACCCACCCTTATGAAAACCCTATTTTTCCCTTACTCTTTTGTCATTATTCAGTGACCCGTTATCTATGCCAAATGTGAAATAACTTATTTTCTAACATTAGACTTTCCTTCTTACTTTTGGTTTAGTACCTTTCTATCTGTTCTCGCCTATCTGTTCTAGATCAATATCTCCATCTGTGCCCTTATATTCTATGGCTTATCCAATTTGTTACCCGCTTTTATGGCAAGTTGGGTGACTATCAACTTTCATAATAAGGGTTACTGTCATCCATTTCTGTATCCCTTCCTCGCCACCCTCACCTATTAGTACCATCCATTTGAGGAAAGATCATCTCTCTTCCTCATCACTAGCGAATCCATTCAGTTGGCTTTATTAGTGGAACCAGAGCCAGTCGAGCATAGGACAATCAATTTTGAGGAGCTCGATCATTATTCTTATGCCGGGAGATGAGGAAGGAGTAGATGGAGTGGGATGGGAAAATAAACAGCCTGGATTTATTTGATTTAGGGCTAGTTGATATCGGTGGGCCTACGGATGACGCCAACAGATTGAACCCTGACGGATGGAAAGGGAAGGGGGAAAACATACATGTGGAAGGGATGGGGCCTATACAGAACAAAGGGGTCATCATACAGCACTGGATGTTGTTATGTTTATGCCTACTTATGTTGATATGAAATAATAGGAAGGAGCTTAGTGAAAATGATGGTGCAACATGAGAATTTTCTTAGCTTATTGTTGTATAATTACGTATATAATGCAAGCTGACATATATTATCTCCATTTTGATTATGTCCCCATACACCTATTGATGTTCATAGGCCATAAAAGAGAGACATTTAAGTAGGTCAGGGAGGTTGAGCCAGTCACCTTAGTCAGGGAGGGAATGCCAGTCAGGGAGGTGGTCGAGTGATGCTTGCCTAGAGAGTTATTGCTTTATTTCCCATGCATCTACAGGGAGGGGTGGGTACAACGAATGGACAAAGCCAAGAGTCTCATTGGTAGAAGCTCTTTGCTATAAGCTCCAGTCATTTGGCTGAGAGTAAGGAAGAAAAAATGTAAGGTATGCCTTTTTAGGATGCGCAAGCAGGCTTGACCATAAGGGTGAGGTAATGTGTGAGCATAGGGTGATATCTCTAACCATTTATATGGTAAGGCCCGGAGGGACTCGACTGAGGTTACAAGGTCGAGGCCTGGTAGGGACTCACTATTCATATGGTGAGGAGAAAATCTCTTTTTGGAGAGGGGAAAAGAGAGGATTCGTAAGCATGACTCAACCACCGGGCCACCATCAACTTGAAGAACTAAAAGGCTGCCATCGTCGCCATCGTTTTTCTGCATGTTTAGTGAGATGGCTTCATTTACTCTCGTCACTTGCTGGCTAGGACGCGTTGCTAGAATGTTAGGCTTGATGAAGAAACTATGTGCAGTTAATTATTGATAACTTATTTAGTCCACTAATGATGCTGGCCGAGTTGTTGTCAATGATAGCCAGAAAGTGGTGACAGGAGCTCAATACCCAGTCTAATTCCCAGGATAAGTGGTCATTGACAAGAGGTGGTTGCTGAGTTCAAGGCCCAGTTGATGTCGAAGAAGGACAAGTTGATTTCTTGCTTTATTATGTTGAAAATGGCAACAAGAAATAGTGAAGGAGGACTCCTGAAACATCCTTCCTGATCCTAGTTGGAAAGTGATCACCTAAACTAGGTGGGGACCACACATGTGATTTTTTTTGCTTCTGAAAGTCTATTTTTATATATAGACTGCTATTTCAGTGATGCTGTATATACAGTTTATGGATTAATAGTTGACAAAGGTAAAAAATAGAGTGAATTTATTTAATATTTATGGATTTCTATTTTTAGATCGCCGTTGTATAATAGGTCAAATGACATGAACTCTGTCATATTTTTCTGTAAAAATATTCGTGTCTCGGAGCACTTTAGTTTAGATGTTTTGACATGGCACATTCAACATAGACAAAACACGCTTTTCCCATGTACAACTAGAGTTACGCATGGTTGACTTTTACTTTGAACTCAAGTGATTGAGTTTGGTGAGTTGGATGGAGCAAAGCTGATGGAGTTGTGTTCTGTATTAATCTGAAGGAATTAGTTGTGATTAGTCTAACCGATTAATTAGTCTAACCGAAAAATACACTAGTGATGAGTGGTGTGAATTAATTATTAATTAATTCACTAATTATTAACTCATCAATCAACTAAAGAACACATCAGTTAACTGCAATGCATGGACAGTTCAGTGGAGACTAGTGTTAGAGGTGGGTGAAAGGGTGAGTCTACTATTAGTTGTGACTATGGCGGTGCATGAGTTTGCACCACACATTGATTGAGATTTGAACAGACCAGGAAGCTGGTGTCAGTGGGGATTGGAAACCTGTAGTCCACTCATTTCGTTCTGGATCACAGAGAGGCAGCAAACAGCTGAGATTTGTCCCACTGTCTGTGATTCAAGCTAGTTTGTGTGTAACAATTGGAGATAGTGTTGAGAGCTTGTGAGGATTTTGTATTATGTATTGTTACATGTTCTCTATAATTATAATATATAGATAGTTGGGGGTTTTTAGCTGTAAGATTTCCCCATTACATACTGTGTTATATGTGTGCTTGACTATTGTGTTTATGTGCGCATGCGACTGTTTCTATTTCCGAAAATTGATGATCAATTGTAGAAGAGGTTATGTATTATGCATGAAGCTCAAATAGTGTGTAATCAGGATAATCTCGGTGAATAAGTCAGAAAATTATTCAAATTTATACATATTATACTTTCTGGGAGTAAGGAGCTGGGGTTGAACGAGAGGAAATGGACCCACGTTACCAACAAACAACAAGAAATGGACCTAAGGCATTAGATAATGGAAAATACTAATCACAACTATTGACGCACTAAAAATATCTAGTCTTAGTGCTAGTTCATACTACTTAAGACTTACTCTATGGAACCTACAAAAAGGATGGAGGTAAGTAAGAAAGAAAGTACAGTACCAATCTCCTCTATATCTCTAGAAATATCGACATGTATCAAAATCCATACATCTCTATAGGTGCACATCACACAATAAACATTCAATCCATATCATGTTCAATCCATATGGGTATGAACTGGACTAGCTTTAGCCTTAGCCCTATGGACTGTAGTTCCGTTC
Source organism: Pinus albicaulis (assembly GCA_034641835.2). Taxonomy (NCBI): domain Eukaryota; kingdom Viridiplantae; phylum Streptophyta; class Pinopsida; order Pinales; family Pinaceae; genus Pinus; species Pinus albicaulis. The sequence continues at coordinate 1,046,400,169 of CM076583.1, read as the reverse complement.
AAGCTTATCGTAAGTTCCCCATAGAGTGAAAAAGCCTTAAGCAGTTAGTTCCATAGCCTTAGTTCCAATTAACGCTAAACGAGATTGATTTCTAGTCAATGCCTATGGGAAAGTCTAAGCTATAATTTGCATAGAAGTGAAGTCTACGTGAAGCCATATATACGTTCAATCTTTAGAGATAGAATCTAGACAAGATGACAACTTATTCTGATACAAGTGATACTAGCATATTTACATGTCACATCTCTAGGTTTTCACAATTTCTTAGAGCCTGGTCATTGCCAGAAAGGAAATCATTACTCTATGGAACTTACACTATGACTAGGGCTAAGAAGACCTTATGATTATTTGCTTTTATTTCGAAAAATAATGGATCAAAATAATGGAGACTGGAGAGAGATCAATATCATTTCATTCTAATAGCATCTATTTCTAGACTAATAGCATATCGAATACTTCTTATAGAGCTAGAATAAGTTCTTCGTTGTAGCTCAGGGGAACCAGCTAGCTTCTTCGCCATAGCTCATGGGACTAGCTAGGAATCAATTACACCATAGTGACTTTCTTATCACTACTTATGGGAATAGGAAGGAGTCATGACTCAATAAGAAACCATCACAAGGAGATGAATGTATACCTTATCCAGCTTCACTCTCTAATAGTGAAATAACTCCTAATAAGGCTAATCAAAAAGTCAGAAAGAAAGAAAGAGAGAGCTTAAGTTAAGGCCTTACTCCATGAGACCAGGGACTAAGACATGAGACTCAGGACACTACTGAAGCTATTATCTTAGGGTGGCATGGGGCTAATACTAAGTTCATACTGGTAGGCAAGGGACTAGGGACTACTATAGGGTTGGTACAAAGACTAATACTATTTACCATATGGTAGTATATAGTGCATGGAGATTAAGGCATTCCTCTGGCTAGTAGTACCTTAAATAACTAACTAAGGGCTAAAGCTTACACTCTGGCTTCACTCTATGGCTTGTCTCTAGAGCTAATTAGTACCAATGGAATCTCTATGGCCTATTGGTTATCAATTTGACGTCTTGCCAACACTTTGAACTGCGATCTTCCTCCTGGAAAAGAAGACTTCAAGCTTCAAAAGGAGGTATTCACGCTCGCTATAGCCTCTTTATCACATCTATCTCGCCTATTTATTGAATCATCAATCAGTAAGAATAAAATCCACTTAAGTGTTCCGATGAGAATGATTGATTCCTCAGCCTCGAAAAGAAAATTGATTAATCAATAATGGTGAATTAGGAGGTTTGGTGAATTCAGTTCCAAGCGACCTATTTTCCTGCTCCGATCTAGGGAGCCCAGCCCGAGTAGCCAAGCCAAGCCGAGTATCCAGCCCAGTAGCCCATGATCCCATGATCCCAGCCCAGCTATGATTGGCAAAGAATCCTAGGATTGACAACAAGCATTGACTAGCAGCATCTACACCTGTATCGAGCACCAGCATCGACTCTTGGCATACATCAAATAGTGGCAAAGAATCCTGGATCAATGCATCGAACCTGTATCGAGTAGCGGATTGACTCTTGGCATCGACTCCTGTATGATAACTGGGCATGTGGGATTGAAAATTGGTCATTTTCAACCTCCTAGTCATGGAGTATAGGTCACAGAGAACTAGGTACAGAGAGTATGGTTTATGTACTACAGGGCATGGAGAACTCAACATGGCACAAAGACACCTCCTGTTCACGTCTAACTGAGGATGTGGTATGGACAACAGTTCACGTCGAATAGTTTACTTATTCTAGGTCATATAGCATGGACCTTCTATCACTGACTAGCATTAACTCTTATCTCAACTATTGGTTAGCCCTATGGAATGACCCTATGGCGACCACTGGTTATTAGCTTACCCTATGGAATGACCTTCGCAATGACTACCACCTGTAATCGGCAATGACTAATCCTGGAAATGAGTGGAAATCGTGAACATTGGGCATCATATCTCCTTAGGTCTGTTGAGAATGTACATTTCCTTCCTCTCTTGGGTATGAAGTAACAATGGGGACCTACCTTCTTTCGGGTATGCAATGAAGGTGACTCGGGTATGCAATATGGGGGGCTGATTCTCTCGGAAAGAACCTTTCGGAAATGACCTTTCGACAATGACTAGTTATTTAATAACCTTCTTACAATGACCTTATGGAAATGATAACTATCAATGGCTAACCAGCTAGAAAGGAAAAGTGAAGCGTAGATATGTGAGTATCAGCAATATGAAGGAAAGGATTTGCTAAACATTGTATATTTTGGTAGTAGTGCTTAGAGTAAGGTTGTCTATGCAATAACAACCACTAGTATGTAGGTGTTTTTTTTTCTGCACCTACCTGGATCTATTGAATCACCACCTGGGAATCCTAGGTATTAGTTCCGTGCCTCCTTAGTCCTCAATGAGAAAGACACTTTACTTACAATGGACAAGTCTCACGTAGATATGCTACGGATTTGTGATATGGCAATATCCTAAATGTGACTGGCAGCGATGATACACTATACTGGCTATTCGTGGCTTACCGGCTTGTAATGACCTCCAAGTAATGAGCTATGTGGGGCTTTGCTGGTGCTGTAGCTTTCTTTCCCTCCCCTGTTGGTTGGATGTGATGATGCTCTTAGCCGGTGGTAAAGGTTCTGAATCGTTGGTCAGTGGAACCACCTCTACCTCTACCGTAGAATGTGTGCTATCAAATAAATAACTCACTATCAATCCCTGCCACCTCATTGAACCCCGTTAACTAGAGCCCGCTGGGATGCGAGTAAAGAAATCCATTTCCTTGTCATTCAACTTGAATCAGCAGGGCCTTCCTTCAACTTGGTACCACCTTTCTTCTTTTTTACCACCTCTCCATAATAGATTGACCCTGCTATCAAAATAATGGGGTTAGAGAAAATCAAACACCTTGCTTCCTCCCGATTAGGCTCCTACCCCATCTGATAGCGATAGGCTAGGTTCACAGAGGTTGCACAAGCACGCTCGACTAAAAGGAGAGGAAAATTGACCTGGTTTACAAGCTTTTCATTTAACTAGAAAGAAGCCCTATACCACTACGCCACCTTTCATTAGGGAATTTCCCTTGGGGATTGCAGTGGGTGGGTAAATAGTAGTTGAGCCTGCTTGCACATAGAGGTAAAAATTCATGCATTTTTTGTGTCTCTGTTTGTAGAGGAATAGTATGATCCTGGATATGAATAAGATCAGAAACACCATCATTGAGGTAGACAATGCAATAGCTTTGGTTATTTGTGAGTCCATTGGGCTATTCCATTCCACCATTTCAATAGCTTCGGGTGGTTTCACTTCTCTTTGCATGAGTACTCTCTATACCTTCAACCTCGAGATCCTTCCACTCATTCAAAGACATACTATCCTTCACATCTAGATCTTCCTTTCACGATAATAAGACTCTCGATCATAGGCGGCATTAGCCACCATGGTAGAATAGGCATGAGTAACCACCTGTTAGAATGGATAGAAACCCACCTAGGAGAACAACCACCACATGGGAAGAAATAACTACCCACCTATAGGTGAACAATGGGTTGTCCATCTCGAGCTACATCTATATATGTAAGTAAATAGTGAAACTGTACCTGCTGCTTACTTTCCCTTACTAATAACTAGTAGAGCTTCTAGATACTAACTAACTAAGGGGCATAGACCATCTCAGAACCCTTAATAGATAGTTAGGGATGGTCCAGTGATAGCATTTTTGTAGGGTCGCTGATGCAGGGCCATTGATTGTTGTTTTTCCAGTGCTAGAGGTCAAAATGTTCCATTGATAAAGTAAGTTCAGTAGTTTGTATGTCAAGTAGTAGATTGGTGTAAGGCTTGCCTGTAGAGTGTCAGGTTGGTGTGGGTTCTAGTAAGTCTACTTGATGTGGGGTTTTAATGTGTAGGTGAGAGTGTCTAAGGTTGGCATGGTGAGGTAGGTTCTTTCTCTAGCAATGGGTGTTTCAAATAAGGTGGGTACTTACACATAACACGATAATAATGTATAACTGTAGCTCTCTCCACTGCTTCTGGATTTGAATCACCTGGCTTTGGATGCCACCTTTGCTACTGAAACAAAATGCAATTCAACTGGATACTAGAGCATTTATCCATTTGTAAGTCACACGATTGGATTGTATTGCAACACTAGTCTCACCTCATCGTACCTGAAGGTACAACCTGCATAAAGGTGGTATTCCAGGTTTATGAAGTTGAGGCATATAGGATTCTCTGGAATCTATGTCGTATTCTCGACCGACCTGAAAGCTAACCATTATACTCTATTGACCAAATAGTTGATAAAGCCCCCATTACATGGATGGGGCAACAAAGGATGGACCAACCGAATATCAAAGGAACTTGGTCAACTAATAGCACACAACCTCCTTTCAAACAACAGGTGAAAAAACTATACACCAGTCAGAAGCTAACGTCTACATTTTGACTAGGTACTCACAGCATTCCACCAACCTTTGGGAACAAGCGAACAGATGGAACTAAGCCACTCATAGTCTATTCACTTGAAGTAAACCCCTTCTCCCTATCTCTGAGCTATCTGCCCTGCCTACCTGGATGAAGAAAAGGAAGGAGAATCCTATCCATTATCGATATTCATAGCCTTGCCCAGATTGAGTACCAGAGCATGTAGTAAAACCAATAGGAGAAAATTCAGTAGCTTAGCCTATTTTAGAGCTATTACCTCACTCCGCATCTATCTCAGTTCGAAAGCCAATTTGAGATCTAGTAGCAATTTCATCTGCCAACTGGCACAGATTCATTTATAGATCGAGTGTAAGTTCCAGTCCCTATAGTAGTTTAAGCGCCACGGGAAGAAGCAAGGGAAGCCTCTTTAAGTAATAATAATTCTATGGAAGAAGCAGTGGTTATACACCCAATTGAAGTTCAAGCAGCAGTTCGAGATGTAATCGTGAAAGCTCCTATTATATCCTATAGCATCCTTTCCTGTTCGAGTGTTAATTTGAGATCCTTCCATGTCTCACTTTTATATAGCTCTCCATGCCTTTTGACAAGGGAATGACGATAGTAGCTAAAAATCACCGTACACAGTTTCATGATGAATTGGACGGAAGCGAACATTGAAAGATATAGTGAATAGTGGGGGCCTTTCTATGAAAGTGCATCATGATCGAGAATAACATCCATTCAGTGCAGATCCCGATGTGGATTCAACTGACTAAGTAACAATCCTGGTCCTTTTAGTCAAAGATTCATATTCATAGCCTTTTTCTATTGAATTAGTGCCAAGTATATATAGTGACCCAAAATCTCTTCCATATCCAACATCTCTGCCATATAGACAGCTATAAAATAACCACCAGATGCAAAGGCATATAAAGTAGGGGTACCATCACCAGCATAAGAGAGCAACATCGGTAGCAATGGTTTCAGCAATAGAGTAAACAGTGGCAAAGGCACCATAAACTGCCAGAAGAGAGGCGGGGGCAGAGGTGGTTAGATATCCTATTTCTCCACCAATAGCTCTTATACCTTGGTCGGCATAGGAAAAGGTGGGCACCACAGTAGATCAAGATCCATATTCATTTGCATATCTGTATCCATTTCCCGATCCAATTTCAATTGTAGTTCCAGAAGCAGATGGATATCAAGCTCATTCCCCATATCCTGTAGGGAGCCCCCAACTTCCCTTCGCTCGGGTCCATATCCTGGAGTAGAACCTCCAGTTGCATATCCAATTCTAGACAGAGATTGAGTATGGCCAGTGTCTTTAGGTAATAATAAGTCTATGTGTGTGACACTCCTTTCATTTTGAGAGCCAGCCAGAAAGTGCTTCCAAGCGACACCCCTAGGATTTACCCCGCTTCCTTCGGTCGGTTAAGGAGGGTACAAAGAAAGGCAGGCAGGTACTTCTGCTGGTACGACACTGTTTTGAAGGATTGATTACCACTTTTTGCATTCATTCAGTCATTGGGAAGGAAGAAGCAAGCGAACACTTTGAACATTCATGGGAAAGAAGGGATGGATCTCTTCTCTTTCTTTCATAAACCTCCTTTCAATCACACCTTTCATAAAGTCACCAACCCCGTATGTCGGGTCTAACCACAAGCTGAGCCGGAGTTACATGGATGGATTCATGCATGAATGCCGGCAGGAACTGGGCCTCCTCTTTCCGCCCTTTCGATAGGGAATAGTTATAGATAGAGATGAATGAGATGAACTACTTCGCGCTCTGTTCTGTAGGCCCACGACATAAGGTTTTTGATACGTTCTACCGCTTTATACCTACCGAACTGAACTATACTTTCTGAGAATCAATCCCTTCCTCCCTCTCTAATAAGAGGCCAAAGTATCTAAACAACACAGCAGGTTATCTATGATTGACTGGGTAGGTAGATAGTAACGTAAGGTTACAAAAAAATTTCACTGCAAGCCATTCCTCTTAACAGTCTGTTCCCTTACACACCTGTAGGACCTGGCACAACCTCGATCCTCTATATGAGCCCAATTACTAGTTATTCATAGTTCTGCGGCCACCTACGTTGATTCCCAAAGATATACATATTGACAGCAACCACTTTCTGGAAAGGGGGAAAATGAATTAATACATATTTAAGCCCACTGGTTGCTAGGACATTCAGGAGAGGAAGTACTCAAGCAAGACCTAAGAAAGACTCTTCATTTCAGGTCAGGTCTTCCTTTAAGGTAAGGAAATTCAGGTCAGGGAAAGATAATTAAGGTACTTCTCATTGATTTGATTAGGCATAGATGCCTAATAGTATCAGTATATATTACCAAGTGATGAGAGTAAGGCAAGCTCTCCTTCCTTGTCAAAGGACCATTGCAATAGTTGAGGTGGTAGGGGTATGGGATAAATAGGTTTGGTTGAGTGAGACCATTGGGTATGGGTGGGACTTTGTCAAAAAAGAGTTTCAGAGGAGATGGGAGGCATGAAATAACTCACCTATAGATAGTAGGGCGAATCATTTACTTTTTATAACTACTGATGCTAACGAAAGGAATGGTTCTTCCATGCATGTCGGTGAACCAGATATGCCAACTATAGAGTAGAGGGCCCTCCAGACCTAGTTCTCATATGATTTTATGAGCAGTAGGAATAACCAACCTTGTCCTTGTGTGGATCTCCACTTAGAAAGGAGGGGGAGATTCCCACGGATGTTTTGGGGTCCTCCCTTCACAAGCCCTAAAATAACCCTTCCTTAGTTTAGTTTTGCAAAGGGTAAGCTCAAGCGAGATGCCTCCTAAAGAGTAATAGAGGTGTGCTCTCTTTACTACCATCTTGTACCCTCGTAGGGCCCCTGCTGTACCATTGTATGCTTCATTCGACACATCGTTGTATGCTCCATTTGAGTCACTAGGTATGCTTCTTCAGGGAATTATTGAATCTGTCGCTACGGATCTTGACCGTGAGGAACTAGCAAAATGCCAAATTGTTATAGAAATGATCCGAGACAAAGAGGTCCACGAAGGTACTACTAGGCATGGGTAGCACTTGTTTCTCCCACCAAGTTCTCTATCTCATTCAGTGCTAGCACCCCTTTCTCCAGTAATCACTCTCTATTCATCACTTGATCTGCTTCTCAGTCTCTTAGGTAGGTTGGTTCACCGAGAATGAGGTAGATAGGCCCATCATCCATACAGATTGGTTCGCCAGTGCTCCATTTCTTCCACCCACCCTATATGTACTTCTGTAACTAACACTTTTGTATATCCAATGAGAGATAAAGGTGGCCTTTGCTCATCCCTACCACCCTTTTAGTAGTGATTCGACCTCGCCTGACATCAATAGTTGTTTCATTTTGATCGATAAGTGGACAACCGCTAGAGCCCTTCTATCTATAGGTTGCCGAAAGATTTGCTAAAACATATAGATAGTTCCTGGTTATCCTAAAAGATAGTAAGTTCCCGGACAATGACTGCATGAAATCGGGTGATTCGCTAGTGGGACCTTCTATGGTCCTTCTCCAGCAAAAATGACCGGAAGAAGAAGGAGTCATTGAAACAATCATTATAGAGTTCCCTCCCGGTTGGCTGGTCTCGAGCTTCCTTATCTATAAGTAAACATAATGAACCTTCTGGTTATTTTTGCTAATACCAATATATAGAATACAACTATAGAGGATAGTCCCCTCTGGAAACCATGGCACCTTAAAAAGAAAGATGACTGTCTCGTTAAAGACTGTTGTCTCATCGTTGGAGGAGATCCCCGCAAATGGATGAAGAGGATGCCGAACCCAAATCATTCACTTGCCTTTTCCATGAACCCAACCCCTATTGGTTTGATTGGGCCATACCCCTCTGCCTTCCTTATTAATGGGGTTACCTCCTCTCCCCGGATCACCGAAATGAATGAATAATCGGATATAATGACACCTCAGGGTGATGTAATGAATGCACCTGCCTCCAAACTACTTTCTTCATCTGTTGACTTTGAAAGCCGAATGCTACCCTACTATCGTAGGTTAAATGTCAGATATATGTGATATCGTTAAGCAGTAGCAATCATTATAGAACATGGAGGCAAGTGGTTTCTTTCTCTCTCTTTTTTCGCTCTCATTATCAAAACTTCTCTTCTGGCAAGAAGTATCGATTATTGCCCAATGAGGAGGCAAGCTTTCGCGATCATTACCAAACATGGAAAACCATTATCTCTAAACCTTATTTGTGTAACCAGGCTCTAAGCAGCTTCTCTCCAGTGTAGCGTCCTGTTACTAGTCTAGGATAGATGGGTCTAGGGGGGCCCTTACAGTGTTGTTGTCTGTCTATGTTCTGTGGATTTCCATTGTTAAGGGTAGAAGCGTAAGGCCTATTTTCCAAGAGTATTCGGATAGAGCTTCCTGGGTGGCAGGTTCCCAGATAGTGTAATGTGTATTCGCTTTTTCTTGTTCACCAACCCCTTTCTTTCACTCTCCACTTCTGGCTCCACTTCATGCTCTCATTGCTCGGCCCTCGGTAATCATTAATCATTAAAGAAGGAAGTAAAGAGAGCATTCTGGGTATTTCACTTCATGGGGGGTTTTCACGCTGGGGAGTGCTGGTCAAGTGATCGAATGCTACCTTCCTGGTTCATATTCTCATGTTGGACTAGGTAATGGGGGTTGTTGACTGAAAGCATGAATGATTTTTTCATGTCATACTGTGGGATGCATATTAGGGAATTTGGGTATGTGGGCATATGTGGGGCAGTAAATATAGAAAGCATACAGGGCCATCCTTCTTCCTGGGCGAGGTGTCCTTCCTTCCTTCTCTTTCGGGTATGTCAGTATGGCTATGTCTGACAATGACCTCTAGGCAATGATTGTATATCGGCTATGACTGTATCTAGCCCAGCAACCCGGGAGCCCATCCCATGAGCCCAGCCCAGCTATGACTGGTTACCAACTTCTTAATAAAATAAATATAGAATGCTCCCACTACTACTCATGGGGCTCCCCTCTGATTCCGAATTCATCGTCCCGACCCATAGATATTGTCCTTTGTCAAATGCAAGTCCATCTGTGTGGTAGGGGTTGCCTCTGTTCTGCTTCCCTCCCCCAGCCCGAGAGAGATGTGAGCAAACATCATCAATCAAGTGGGGGCCATATCCTTTTAGGTACCAATGCTAGATGACCTTCCCTCTAGCTAGAAATTTGCAAGAAAGAACGAATACGTAATTACGTATATAATAGATGCCTTCAGATTAGCACCTACTGACCTTCGTTGAGATCAGTTTCTTCCATTCCATTGGAAGGGCAATGAACAGGAAGGAATTCAATCCAGCCAAAGAGAGTCCACTACTTTGTTAATGGGTACTGAGCTAAATGTTTGAAAATAGAAACCACCAACCACTAGAAAGTTCACGTCAGGCATGTCCCGGAGCGAGCGAAGGTCTGATCATAGCCGCATCATCGAGGGAGCTATGAGCCCTCCCTCCAGAGCATGTGATCCTTCAAATCGAGTTCATTTTTAGGCCAAGAGGGTGCGAATCATAGCTTGACCGTTAGGGAGAGGGTGCCCCCGGCAGGGCTCTCAATTAAAGGAGAGGTTGAAAGTAAAGAAAGAACCAAAAATCTAAGAAATAAGTAAAATTATGGGGCTCATAACTTCAGGATCAAGGGGCCAAGTTTCACTTTCATGGGCCTGCTTAGTTGTTTTACTGTCGCTATTCATCCCCCCCCCCCCCCATGGGCCAGTGTGCCTGAAGATTGGAGTATTAATTCCTATACCTATACATGTCAACTACATGTTATAACCATGCTTTATTTCCCTAATATAGAAGTAACTAAGTAATGAAACGGGTCTTGTTATGGATATAGGGTATATCATTACCAAGTAATTTCCATTACTATTCATACATAAGGGCTATGGTCTCAGTGTCATTAGCAAGAGGTTAAGTGTTATGTTAGTTATAGAATAAGCTATACCCTTACCTATGGGTATCCTAATCACTAAGAGTAACTAAGCATGACTAATCACATTCTAACCTTTCTTAAAGCTTACCTTATAGTTATGATCATTATATTTCAATAATGTACTTACTCTATAAACTAAGGACATCATTACACTTATCTAATAAAACTTACTCTTATAGGTGTACTATTACTATCATTATACTAATATCGAAGGTTCAACATCATGCTTACTCTCTTCTTATGGATATGCTTGTGTGGCCTGTGTGCAAGCTGATATATGTGTTATAACTTCCGTTTGAGGTAACTAGCCTATACGCTTGTCTATGTTTCCCATGGTCACTCGTCAATCTATGATCTGGAACCAAGAAAACTTGCAATATATAGTAATACTAGTCATTCTATCTAATGGGAATCATACTAACCAGGAGACTAATATGTTTGAATCATAATAATATAGCCACATATTACTCATATGCCACTAATACAGGGTGTTATGACCTATCAATAAGCCTAACCTGAATCCAGGTATTATGGTAATTACAACACATGTATTACCATGTTCATAAGCAGATCAAAGTACTTATAACAATAGATCCAACCTATCGCTATCTATCCCTATGCAATAAGCTTAATTATAGCACTAACTATGGTTTAGCTAATAGATCCGTAATGATTGAGCTTGATATTCACACCTACTCCATATGTCCTAGTTGGAACCATTGTTTCTTATGGAATGCTTAGTACATCTAACACTCAGTACATGTGATACATCATTGTAATCCATTACATCTACTATAAGCTATATCCTCTTATTTATAGAACATATGGTAATAGTACATCAATGATACTACTATAATTAGAATGAATACGGTCATTGCTATTACACTAGTATGTATAGTATGATTCCAATGTAATAAGTAGAAAGTAGTGAAACATGGAGCTTAATAGGTATAAGCATAATAATAGCTATTAGGTTAGTCATAATGATAGTATTAGTACTATCTTGTAATACTTGTTTACCTATAAGGATAAGCATGATCACAGTGATTCAGCTTGCTTTACTAGTATGAATAGTGATACTTATGGTATTAGTACTATATCTATACACCTGTAGAAAGAGTATAGAGTAAGAGCTTAACCATGGAGTGTAACTAAGATAATCATATAGAGTGACTTATGTCACTACTTATGTGAATATTATGGGATATTTTGGAACAAGACATAGGTCTTGTTATCATGAATTGTATATGTTGTATCGTAATCACTACATGTAAGGATATTCCTAATCTATTGATAATGTAAGCTTAACTAGACTAGTTCCATAGGTTAGCTGTGAATATCGTAATCAATGGAAGCTGATCAATGTGTGTTGTGCTTAAGTGAGGCTAGTGTATTACAACTTATACCATTTATTGGAACATAACCTCATACTATTTACTACTTAAGCTGGGCTTCTTTCATAAAGCTAGTTTTGATAGAGTCCTAATTAGGGAAATAAGGTATGTGATCTATCCCCTATTAACATGACCCTTATCACAATGGGAACCACTATTACGAGAAGGAATAACTGGTCTAACGATGGGCTACTATCAGATCCTACCTTTTCTTTGAACTATAGGAGATAGATTGTTTAGTCTTTAGGAAGTAGAAAGAGGATGTGCAAGCGGCCTCGACCATAAGGCTGCCATCAATTATATATGTAATTACGCTTGCTTTATTACTTGACACAAAGTATTGAACGTTCCTCCTTACTATTGGGGGGAAATCAAAGGTTAGTTAGTCTACGGTTCTCATGAAGCCTTCATCTACTGCTAGAGGTAATGAATTTGGTCTCCATCTTCCTCCATCATTTGAGATCAGGTATGAGCTGAGTAACATGAAAATTCCAATGTATCTTTATGAAGTTTTGAAGTCTCATCTCCATAGAAAGGAAGCGCTCTGCACCTCCTAGGTTGTTGTCATTTTGATATCCTTTCTCGACCTAGGGCAACAAAGTTTCTTGGGGTTGTGATTCCCCTTCTTCCTGATGCTTAAATAGGGACTTAGCCAACTCTTCTTCATCTTCATCATCCTTATGATACTCATAATCAAGTCTAAAGAATTTTTTATCTTCAGGGATGGTTCAATATTTTGGCTTTTGTTGCATGATGTAACTTATAATAAACCACCATGCACCTATTTGATTTTGAGCAAAATTTTCCTTGAGGACATCATCCCTTCAATCATGTGGTAGGAAAACACATTTACAATCATATTTGTCAATCACTTGATCATCTTTTGTAGGGGTGGCATAGATTCACTTATCTCTCATCCCAACCTCCATCCATATGGTTCCCTCCCCAATTGATTCCACTATCTTGACAGAACTACGATTATTGAAATATCATAAATTGGAGTGAGTCTGATCTTTGGGTTTGCCAGATGTAAAGGGGGATTACTGGTTTGTACACCTTTAGTTTCTTATTCCTTTGGCTAAGCCCATGTATTCCGAGCCAATAATTCCAACTAAAAATAGAGGATCGGAGCTCTAATTGGATGGATCTATCTGTTAATCACAGTGATTAGTCCGAAGTACCATGATATGTTCCATCGACCGGTCCCAGGTGTAAATAGGAGGTCCCTGGTGCTAATGATATGTCTAGCCCAATATTTGATCCCCTTTGCATCCATTACCTTCGCAATCATATGCTTATCTGTTTCCAGTCATATAAGGTAGGTCAGAATGGGTACGCTAGTCCCAATTGTAAGTGTGAGGTAGGCATTCACCTAGCTATTAGTCATTTTAGCCTTCTAAGTTGCTCAGCCAGCTCGATAAGTCCATCAATTCCTAGGGATTAGATCACAGGTCTGAGCTTCTTTGGTATTAGCGGATTCATTCATCCGTTAATCGAAATTAGTCCATCCGGTGATTGCATTAGTGCCATCCATTTCTAGGTATTCCATTCGCAGGTATTAGTGATTCAGTCCATCCGTCACAGCTATGAGTCTTTTAGTAATCCCTGCCCTTCCCAGCTATTAGTGGATTGGTCTGTCCCAACTATCATTTCATTAGTCCCTTGGAATGATTAGCCGATTAGTCCTCCCTTGGTTAGTCCATATTAGTATTAGTCCATTTGGAAGGTGCATTACCAGTCCGATCACCTGTGCCAGTTATTAGTTCATCGGCCTTCCCCATCAATGAGTGATTTTATTTAGTTTGTTAGCCCAGCTATAAGGTACCTAGTCTTCTATTAGTCCAGCTATAAGTCTAGTGTGAGCTATCAGTCTAGTGATCGTACATCCGATGATATAATTATGTCGAAAATGGGATTTATTGCTTTCTGAAACCAAGAAACTATCAAGTATAGAAGCGATCTATCTCTATTTGGCATAAAAAGAGATATTGATTTCTAGCTTAATCTAGGCTAAAGAACCTCTTTCTTCCACTAGTGGCATTTCGGTATTCATAGTGTTACCAAAGTAAGAATCTGTTAAAATTCAATTTTGGTTCTTGCATGTTGTTGTATCTATCCGAATGCCCTTGAACAATGCTTTCTCCCTCCATGTGAAGCCCTTCCATCCATCCCATCCCATCCGATCCAAAACTCACTCGCTATTGGGGTATTCCTAAGTGGGTTAAGTGAGGCAGGCAGTAAATATAGGTGGGTAACTAGAATAGTTGGTTGGTTATAAGAGGTACTAAAATTAAAGGGAAGCATATCCTAGCAATGTGGTCTTTATTCATTCATAAATTGTATCTAGGTGACTGGGTTTAGTTCAGCTCGTCCCCCCGAGAAAGAATTATAACCTTTACTATTGACTTTCCATAGGCTCACTTACCCTAACTTAGAGCTTTGGATGGGCTTGGAAATAATGCACTTCCTAGATTCAGACTTATTGGTTTATGGTAAATTATTTATATACATGCTTCTTTCAAGTTCTAGATATCGGTGCCAGTATTTGAATCCTATTGAGACACTTATTCACTTCTCACCTTTAGCATCCTCCTCATCTTCAGTTTCATATGCAAGAGGTACGCAGTGAGTCATACACTTATTATTTATATGATTATGACCCTACCTAACTTCTAACTATCCAATTTCTTACTTTGACAAGGCCGCTACCCCCTATCGGTCGAGTGTCTGAGTGTCATGAATCGATATCATATATGTAATAATGACTCTAGATGTACCACCGTTCATGACATACTTCACAATTATAATGGGTCAATCCTCCATTTCGCTCATTTTAACAGCTCATCTTACTCCTACTCCGAACTCTTAGAAGAACTAAATACTCTGTGTGGGTGAGGAGCCAACCATCTTCTTCCACCCTACTCTTGTCACCAATTTCTTCGTTGGGTGAGGAGCGGAGCGGAACAAACTCGAAGAGCAAGCCAAAGGGAGAGGTTAATAGAATAGAGCCTCAAGGGTAAGGTTCGAAGGTTATGTCCAGTTTAAGTGGTTTAATCATAAAGAGCATACAGGGCAGGTTCCAACCTCAAGTGTCAAGGTTTGAGTCCAGTTTACACGTGGCAAGGCATTAGAGCTTCCTGGGAAAATGTGAGAATATGAAAAGTAAGGCATAATTAAAGACCTCTATTGTGTGTCAATACCTCTTCTTATCGTGATTCAAGGCCTCTGTCCAGCCAACAGTAACACATAGATATTAACAAGTCTCTATTTGACATCATATATCCATGCAATAAATTCTCATCTGAGTTCAACCTGACCATAGCATGGGTTAACACTTATCCATGCAATTGAAACCTATTCTATTTGTCACAGGAGACTATGGCTTTCACTTGGATTGAACTCTAGGGTGGGAGACTTTGGCACCCAACCAACCCATGGAAAGGCTCTGCTGTGGAGACAGCCTCTGGTAGGGGCTTTTTCTAGTATAAATTATAGCATCTATATAGATAGAATCAATGACTTGTTCATGATGATATCATATGTGAACCACGTGGATATGGATTGAACGGGCATGGCCTAGTTCTCTAACATCAGCAGCACCTGGCTGGCTTTGGCGAGATCCTATAATAACGTCTTGAGCAGACTAGGGCTGTTGGAAAACGTCAACAACGTATCCATGCAGGTAGAGAAAGTAAAGTATGGCAAGTAGAGAGGTTGTAGTAGGTCCAATTGGCTCATGGCAATGACAACTTCTATATGCCGATATTCTCTATGTATGATTTATATGGTTCAAATGGATTAGCATTGCCCAGCTCTGGAATTGGCACTTTGCTCTATAGTGGATGGAGACTTCAGATTTCATAGGCCTTGTCAGCTATGGAAGTGGGCCTTGATGAGTTTAGAGAGAAAGTTCCTATGCCCGTATAGTATTTGAAAACGTCTTTACGCCAGCTCATATAGTAACACTTCGATATGCAACATCTAGGGCCTAGAATCTAATGGCCAGGGCAAAACTTAGATATGGAAACATCATATTATGTTCAAACGTATATATATATATATATATATATATATGAATCCAATGGTTACAATGGACTTTGTCAATGTTTCTATGGTGACATCATATATTGATGGCTTTACTGTCTCTGGCATCAAATATAGATCTAGGTCTATGGAGGAGAGAGCCTCCATAGTTCCAGGTCCAATAGGCCCCATACTAGCAAGTCGAAATAGGTTTTCACCATAGGTTTAGCTTTAACTCCAAGTTGCACTAATTAGTTAGAACAAACTGTGTTACAAGGCGACACACGAGAAAGGGAGAGTGAGTGCATGCATGGGCTTGAGACTCTGCGGCTTTAGCAGAAAGGTAGGGCACCTTATATTAGCATAGCTTCATGTGCCAATCAATGGATCACTGGCAATAGACAAGGTCAACTTTGATATGACGACATCATATAGTAACACATAGAGTGGATATGGCACATCATATTGAACCAAGTAGATATGCAAGTTCAAGTGTCATGGAGAGCTCTCTCTGGAGCCCTGATTTCAGTAGAGCCAGTTAGAGATAACGACATCATATATGAACACATTGTAGTAGATATGGCTGCGTAGAGGTTTGCAGGTAAGGTGAGGTGTTTAATAGATCGTCTTATCCTATTTCAAGTGGGAAATTGAAACTTAGATATACCAGTATAAATTGCCTTGGTACTGTAAATAATTCTGGTAGTATTAGCATCTTAGCACTAAGTTCATTATAACCTCTTGGGTAAGGTTAACAACTATAGCGACAAGTATCATTTCTAGTGGAACTGAACATAACCGTATTATTATTTGCTAGAGCTCAAGTGGATGCATCCAACTAAACTTCAGTTTGTGTTGTTTGTTGCACCAGGTAATGGGAGAATTTGACAGTAAGGTACACCTCTTTGGAACCTTTCTAACTAACAAGGCTTAAGCTATGGTCTCCTACCAGTAGCATCGAACCTGTATGTAATGGCAAATAAAATCCTAACATCAGAAGCTAATCCCTGTGGGACTAGCTTCTCTTAAGAGAGGCTGGTGAAAGGTTAGGGTATATATGAGAAATTATTAGGTGCAAGGACGTATGTCTCGAAGTGATATTGTATAGTAATAGATTGTAGTAGTAGGTCCAGCTATTGAAGCTTCTTCGTTGGAGCTCTTATAAGTAGTTGTTTTTCTCTATTTCTTTTGAAATGGACAAGTTAAACATCTCGATGGAAGTTTATGAAAATGTCTAGAGCCATAGAGTATGGCTCCACTATAGTAGTCTTAATATTTATTGAATGAAATCTAGATAGTGGATAGCTCAAAAGGGTTCATAGATGTTGTACCCTTCTATTCCTAGCCTTGCTGAAGCAAGTGTTGTTGGGCAGCACTCCATCCTTCCCCTAGGGTGAAGGCAGTAATAAAGTCAAGGGTAGGGTTGTATCATGTAATCCGATGCTTATAATATAAGGTCCTAGGTTGGAAATAACTAAATATATCTACTAGGATGAAGGCAAGTATGGAGTAAGTCTGGAGTCAAGGTCTAGTGGAAAAGGTCTAGTATGCACGTAGGTAAAAGGAAGATAGGCAGCGAGTAGAGTAAAGTGAAATAGTTCTACTCTAAACGTTGTACCACCTAATATTTCTTAATGAAGAAAACCATCTATCTCCTTGTAGTGAGAAGGCCCCTTGTAAACCACCAATACTCTATTTTGAAGTCCATGCATCCATCCATGCATCAAATCCCATCCTGCCTAAAGAAGTGAAAAACTATTTATAGGTCCTACCAAGGTCTAAATTTATCACGTGGTCTATGGCTATGAGATCTCTGTATTACGGTGGGTAGGTTGTGTGGAAAAAATGAAATAAAGGTATTTCTCTAAAGCTTGCCTGAAATTCAATATATAGGCCTAATCCCTAATTTGTGATAAGATCAAAAGAAAAGGTATAAAAGAGCCATTCCAATGTTTTATCTATCCATTCAATTCAAAAAATCTTCTCAGATTCAGTTTTGACTAAGTAAACCTTTTGTTTGTCGTAATTCTGAGGCATAATCCTCCCTCCATATATTGGGGTTTAGCGGGCACCCACATTGATCATTTCTATTTAGAAAACTTGATTCATTATGGCATTCTTAAATAACTTCGGCTATTTTGTTCACTTTTTTTGTTTATTTTCTTCTGGGCTCTATATTCAGGCACCAGGTGGGTTCAGTTAATCCAAATAAACCTTCTGAGATGTGTGTTTTGCTAAAGCAAATGGCCCATCGTTGATCTGGGTTAGGAGGCATATGATCTAGATGGAATCCCAAACTTTCATTTTCTTTAGTTAGCCAAATAGTTAATTGAATGCATGTCTGATGATTCTTTTCATAATCCATCCAATCTCCGGGGTCTGGTTGGCTGCTTATACAAGAAGCTACTACTGGGTCTTCTTTTCTTCATGCCTGTTTGGCCTATTCACTCTGTGCCTTGTCTTTCTTCCTGGCTTCATCCAATTCCAATCCTGGGTCTCTATCTCTAGCAGGTCCCTCAAAATTATAAGTAAAGGGGTAAAGGGCTACCAGGTCTAGTTGTTAGTAAAAGAGGGGTAAGGTTTACCATCCCTCCATCAATTCATGCAATCAAGACATCCATCCCTCCATAAGTTCGGGTAGTTAATAGTAGTACCTCCTAAGTGAATAATATAACAGTGAATTCTACAAATTTTCTAAAGCATATCCTGACAATGTGGGTCTGGACATCCACCCACCATATCCTAAAATCTTGAAGCCCATATAATTCCATATACCCAAGCCATCCATCTAGAGCATTGAAATCTATATGAAAGGGACCACCCACCTTATGAGCTACTGAAACATTCGTCCCTCCATGCATCCCATCCATTCCAAGCTCGCTCATACAATTGATCTCCCGACCTGCTAATATCAAATTTCAGATATATAGTGAGTAGCCATAAAGCGATTCATTCAAGTGTTACTAGGTATAATAGATCTATATCTTCAGGTGGATAGGTTGTTTGGTGGAAACCAGGGAGTGAATAGTGTCTACCCTACAAGGTGCTCCTGGCTTAAGAAGAGGTTGGGCATGATTGTCCCTCCATGTCTCCAACGGTTTCGGCAGTGAATAAAGTCGGTAAGGTGATCCATCCCCATCCACTCAGTAGTCTCGTCTGCCCAACAACATTCTCTCAGGTCTACCTTTCCTTTCTTAGACACCTAGGACGAGTTTAGAAAGGAGGTCGGTAAGGTAGGCATGGTCTATATATATTGCTCGTTTCTTGGGAGGGCACTCTAACAGTGCTCCTACTTATAACTAAACATCCTCCTGGAAGCTTGACTCTTAGATATTGTAGCTTGAAATGATAACAGTTTATGGCCTAGCCTTCCCAGACACTCCTTCCTTCAGAAAGTGACAATTCATTCCAGTGAATTGGATAATGAGATCATCCATTCACATTCTAATTGGGATTGGGTTGGGTCTCCTCCTAACTCTATTGGTTATATTTGGTCCCATTCAAATAAATAAAAGGGGATTAACAAAGGGCGAAGTGTAGTCAGCGTAGTGTGGGAACGGTGGAAACAACTATTCTATTTGGGTAACTAATTGGGGCTCCTGAAGGTTAGGTTACGTAGTCCTGACGAAGGGGCTCATGCGTGACATAATGGGTATTCTATTTTGGGTCTATCTCATCTCAAATATATCTAACATGATAGGATAATATATAAATAGCAAGAGGATATATATCCCAATAGCATTTATATCATCTCAGCTCAGACTCAGCAACTCAATTTAGTTTAGTTAGGAGTGCATTCAACTAACTGCTTGCCATGAGAATATTTAGTTAGGAGTGCTACTGCCTGCCATGTTTAGTCTGCCTTCCCCGCTAAAGGAACTCCTACCCTGATATATTGAGTTAGGAGTCTATCCCACTATCTTATTAGATCAGACCCAATAGCAACTCATATTGTGTCCTGTCCCTATTTCCCATGCCTGTCTTGTCCCTATTTCTTATTCCCATGTAACTCATCTCATCTCATGTAACAACAACAAAAGGCATAGCATCTTATATAATGTCACGTGCCTATTCGCTGAAGAAATGGTCAATAAATGGTTGGGCTTCTTAGAACACCAAAAAGCATGTTCTTCCATCTAGAACGAATGACTTAAATACCTTAGCGTTTGATGGGGCAAGTGGAATTTAGCTCGACCGGATGGTCATTCAGAACATGTATGGATGGCTCGGCTTGGCAGGTTAGATTGCTTAGTTCACTTGAATCAGTCAATAGAAGGTTAGGTGAGGTAGCTTGCGAGAATAGCTATTGGATGGTTTGATGGCTTGGCTTGGCAGGTTAGAGGGCTTGTAGGTAGGAGCATAATTACATATATAATAGCAGCATTTTCTGCTAAAGCATAATTACATATATAATAGCAGCATTGTCGAAGAAAAGAATAAAAAATGCATAATTACATATATAATAGAAACATTGTTCGCTAAAGCATAATTACGTATATAATTCATGACCAGCAGAACGATCCCTAGGGACATCCTAAGAGGGGCGAGTGGCAAACGAGCCGCTCTAAATACCATTGGGAGGGCGAGGGTGGAAATGTGAAGTGTCTTGTTTAGTTCAAAAATGCCGCCCAAAGTACTTCTACGCAAGGTAGGTCTTTGGCGTTTTCTACTAGGATGCGTAGCTTGAAGCCTTTGAATCACACCAAATCTGGAAGGGGGAAATAGCTCAGTCGGTTAGAGTGCTGGTCTGTCACGCCAGAAGTCGCGGGTTCAAACCTCTTTTTCCCCGATCATGCCAAGTGGCATGAATAAGGTTGCGAGCTTCTCCCTTCCCTTTGGTCTGCCTACCTATAGGCTAGGCTCCTCGATCCCTAGCTACAGATATGATCCTAACAAACCCTTATATAACAGACAGATATGATCCTGATTCACCCTTCTCATTTATTGCCCCTTCCTTATATATATATTAGAGAAGTAGAGGGCTCTAAAACCCTGTAATCCTTATCCCTGATCTGATAAATAGAAGCATATCCTTCTGAGAAGTTAAACAAGGTTCCTCCAAATCCTCCACTCTACTTTCAACCTTTAGATCCAGATCTGCTGAATTTGCTGCAGGAAGATTCTTGCCCACACTAACCCTTGGATCCAGCTTTGGTGATTCTACTGCAGGAAGATTCTTGCCCACACTAACCTTTAGATCCATACCCATGAAATTAGATCTAGAAGGACCATAAACTTGTCGATCCAGTGTGGAAGGAGAAGTAGCACTAGGGCTTTTCCTCTTTAGGGTTACCTTAGCCCTAGATGGGCATTCCCGGATCAAATGACCGTGAATCTTGCAGTAATTACATCTAAATGGAAGCTTTTCGCAATCTAAGATCTGAGATCACTGCTCACCTTCACATTCAAAGAGAATCTCTTCTGGAATCCTTCCATCCAACGATCTCTTGACCAGAATCCTCTATTTAGCAATAGAGCGACCTTACTAACCTTCAATGTTTGTTAGAGAATCAAGCCAATCTTTCCCCCTCCCTTCTGAGGCATATCAAGACTCAGATTGGGCAAAAAAAAGACCCTAAGAAAGATACATAACTCCCAAAGAAATATGGGTTGATCAATCCAATCCTCCTTCACTCACAAGATTCTGCTAACGATAATAAGGAATTACCTTTAGTGATCCCGGAAATAGTACATCACCAAACTATAGCACATAATGTATCTCTCTAGTTCTACTTGCAAACAAAGAATTTGTGGTTTCTGCTCCTATTCTATCTTCCTCCCCTCCCTCCCAACAATAACTCATTGATTGCTCAGGTTACTTCAATTCTACAAAAACCAAAATAGCCACTCTTTCATCTTCGGTGGCTTAGCGGTCATTCCTAGTTTTCGAGTGAGTGGGGGATGGCTTTCAATTCAAGATGATGGGAGGGATCGAGAATCACTACTAAAGGGTCCCATAAACTACGTATAGAAGTATCATATACATCCGTAGCTTTACATTTCACCAACTCATCACCCCCAAACTGATTTTGTTAGATCCAAGTTATACCGCTATAGCTTCTTTATTTTCCCAAAGTTGTGTGGACCAGTAAACATGAGATTTGTTCTATGGTCTATATTGGTTATTGGGGACGGGGCAGAATCGTAAACCTTGTTCATTCAATCAAAATATGTTCCAAAAAATAATGGATTTTTCACCCTAGCTGAGGTGGGATAAATATGTATGTATGCCTGGTGATGGATTGGGTTGTCCTTAGCATGTGCATGGTATTTCCCATCCCCCACCGCCTTCAACCTTTTCCCATTCGGGAGCATCCCACCTTCTACTTCACTTATGCCCACCCATACCTAGCTTAGTTACCCATACCTAGCTTAGTTGAGATGCTCAGCCCATGCACCCCACATCTACACCCCAACCTCCCCTTCTATAGTTAACCTGCGTAGTCATCCATACCTATAATCCCTCCACTAGTCATCGCTTAGTTCTATCACCTAGCTTACTCTGTTGGGATTAATCACGAGACCCATTATACATTTCGAATACCCACGTACCGGATGCCTTAGCACCTATACATATGCATGCTCTATATGAAATTGATCTTCACCAGTGGAACTAGCTCTTTGCCCAGAAGGGCATCCCCTTTAAACATTGAATTGAGAAATCAATGTGACGGGGTTGTTAATACGTAGATAATAGAAAAGTGTTATCACCTCCCAATCTTATTTTTCTCTATTCCCATCCCTAATCCCTTACCTTTTGAACCGGCCCCCCTTCGAATGTTTTAGCTCTCTTCGACTTGCTCATGGCTAATCGATCGTGTATAGGTGGGGCGGGCATACTACTTCTTCCAACAATGGGAAGGACCATAGGAAGAATTGAACCATGGGAAGGACCATGACGAATGAGAGAAATGGGAAGGGAGCGATCTATAGGACTATCACCTTCTTTCAGAGCGAATCGAACCATGGGATAAACCAATGTACGTGTATGAAGCTAACACCTTCTTTTACTAGATCTTCCAACCTTTCCAAAGTCAGAATCAGAGATAGAGAATAGCCTCAACTCGATTTTAGGGGAAGAAAGAAGCAACGAAACACGAGGTGGAGTCACTTCAATCAACACCTAGGAACAAGAACAACTGGAAAATGGGAAGGTTTCGCATGAAGATGTTCTAACGGTTATTTCCTATTGACGAATGACCTAGATGCTTGGTGCCGCGCTATGGATAGAAACAACTGATATGCCATAGGTTGACCCAACCATTTCTATTCCGGTCGCTTCCAAAGGCAAAAGGCTAGGGATCTAGACTATTGAGTAGGGAACGAAGTTTAGTTAAATAGGTCCCTTCTTTGAACACAGTGGATGCTGCGTGCATAATGCTACATGCGAGTCAGAACGCACCTTTTGTTCATTATTCAAGAAGGACTAACGCTATCTAAACTCAAGGATTTGGGGGTTCAGAATTCAGTAGTTTGAATTAGCTCTGATTGGAAAGGTTGAAAAGATAGATAGATAGATAGATGGATGGGAAATGGGTAGAGCCATTCCATCAGGTTGTAGAGATCTCGACCTCCCTCTCTTTTTTAAGTACCTGTCATTGAAGCACTGATCTTGGAGATAGGTTGACACATTTATGCATTGACCTCTCAGATAAGTTATCTACCCAAAAATAAGAGATCTCGACGAACGGGATATCTTTGAAAGGTTTCCCTCTTATTTTAGCTTATCACCTTGGCGGAGGTTTTTGACATTCTCCCTACTCATTTTACCATTTTCTCTTGGCGGAGGTTTGCAATATTGAGAAACTCCCCCACCCAATAAGTCAATTGAAATGCATAATTACATATATAAGAATCTTCCTTTCGGTAACTAGAGAGATTTCAATCTAGATATAACTTATATTTCTTCTTCTGCACTAATGCTAAGGAAATGGCTAAGACTAAGACTCCTTATGGCAGTCTATAGTGCATGGAGCTTCAGGCAGTTTCCATACGGCTAGTAGTAGTTATGGCTCCAAGCAGTCCTAGAAGAGCTTATGGCAGGCAACAAGTGTCTATACTGTAAAGACACAACCGGAAGGAAGTCCATAGTGCTCATCCATACGGTAAGACCTGGGCGGCTAGTATTTTTTACTGCAGGGCTTGACGAAAGAACCCAATGGAGCTGGTCAATGTTGCTATGATGTTTTTCTAGGAATGTGTGGCGAGAAAAATGAAAAAAGGCTAGCTGGTGGGCTAGTCTTGCTGGTTGGGAGAAGGAGAAATGGGCTAGCGGGGCATCCTTGCCACCATGGGTTGCCTGAAGAGGTGTACTGGAAGAATAAATGAACTAGCGTGGGATTACCTATGTGCTCCTTGCTTGCTATATTGAGTTATTTTATCGATTGGGAAAGAGATATTGGCTGGGACTGATGAAAGCTGACACATGATACCCGATAGTAGTTGATTGCTGCTTGCCCAATAGATCTTACTTATGCTAAACAGACCTAGGCAGGTGATATAACCTCAAGGCCACAGTCTCACCTACCTGATGAGATATTTGATCTTGTCAGCGAACCAACAGCCCTAGGAAACCCCCTTTCCAAACATAGCCCTCGAACTTGACCCTCTCTACCCTCGACCTCGATGCCTACCTCACTTATCAATACGAAAAAATAGATCCTACTCGGGCTGGGCTGCACGGTTGGGTTGCTCGGTTGGGCTACTCAGCTTGGCTACTCTTTATCTACTTGGCCACTCTACTAGGGCTACTCTCTATACTCGCCTAGGATCAGGGGCTGGGATTAGGGGTGTGATGGAATACCGAGCTTGGCTACTTGGCTGATTTAATTGGCTTGGATACTCAGTTGGGCTCATTGTCTGCTCGGCTAATCCGTTGTGGCTTCTCAGCTGCTTGGCTAGTCAAATGGGCTTGGCAACTAATTGAATGGGACTAATCACAGGGAGAGGGAGGGGCCTAATCGAAGGGGACTAATCCAATAGGGGGAAGGGGTAAAATAGAAGTGAAAAGTGAAATAAGCTCTACCAGAGGGGACTCTAGTCTCTACAATGTAGGTATAGGGATATTGGTTAGATGGGTAATAAGCTCCGACAAAGGTGAAAGGTCAAAGTCTTAGGAGGGAAGGGATAAAATCTCTGAGAAGGTGAGGGTTTCTATACACCGTAGGAAGAGGGATGAACCGGTAAAGGGAAAGCATACCTCCGAGAAGGTGAGAAGGTCAAAGCTCCACCAAAGGGTAGATGGTCATTCTACCCGTAAAAGGGCTAAAGGCTCCGCCAACGAGAGAGGAAGGAACTACTTGTCCATATCAGGCAAGGCAAAGACAGGGAAGGCACATATAAATAAAGGCATAAACAACAGTACAAGATAGTAAGGATAGGGCAGTAAGGTAGAGCAGTAAGGGTGGTAAGGCATAGTAGGTTAGTACGCTAGACGAAGTAATAGCTCTTCAAATGTTATTGGATCTTTTAGATAGCTAGAGGTAGGGTAGAAAAGATTCTATTTTTAAAGGCACTAGGTGTTAGCATAAACGGATTAATGCCATAAATTCGCTAAAGGAACCAAGAGCTAACCCACTGTAGTGCATTGATCTTGGCGGCATTCCTTAGAGTGCTGTTGTGATATAATCTGCTAACTGCCTCACTCAAATTTGGCCCCTGATTTCATGGGGGCGTGGGCTCGTAAACGCTTCTACGTGACATGAAGTAGTAAGGGTCATTTTCAATAGAAAGCCAAAGTGTGCTTCCTTAGTTATCTGTTTCCCGTGTGTTTGCGTGAAAACTAAGATCGTGATTTCCCTTGTAGTGAATCAATAATTAGCTATAATCACCTCGAGATGGTTGGGCTAGTGATTTATAGTTAATGGGTATGTTTCGGTTATACCATTTTTGAGGTGAGTTATCCATCGATAGGTCTGTTTCGCTACCAGGCTTACGGGTATGAATTGCTTGGGAGGAATACCAGCCACCTAGGTCTTTCTTCTCCTGGATATGAGCAGCACAAGGTTAAGCTTCGCAAGCCATTCACATTGTTTGCTTCACGAGGTGCAAACCTCTTTGCTTTGCCAATGTTTTGGGGTACTATTTCTTTTATTCCCTCCACCTGCCCCAAGGTAGGAGGCCAAGGGGTATGCTAACTAGATTTCCTCTTGCCCTAACTCCTATGGATACGTCCCTTTGGCTTTGTCTATAGGTGAGGGTAGGGTAGCTCTAGCGTACAGTAGGTAAGGCAGTAGAAAGATTGAGTATACATAGGTAGGTAGATAGGAAAGTGATTCCCCGCGACCCTGCGATCGAAAAGGCGGTCGCATGTTACATTTTATTTTCTTTATTATATTCAATTAGACTACCACAATTATGAAGCCAAGATGAAATATTGAACCCACTACCTTAGTTACGTATGCGTGCCTTACTACCCTATCTATGCATACACCTGGACCTTACTACTTCTACTTACTAACAACCCTACCAATAGAAGATGGAGCGGGACTACCAACCCATACCATTATGCATCCCGTAACAGCCATAATCGGTCTTAAAGCAATCTCATGGTAGGCCCTTTCACTCAAAATGTAATGCGTCTAGTAGAGATAGAACATAATCGTAATAAAAGCTCTCTCTATTTCAAGGCCCTTTCTTCCCTCTAGGCAGCGTGTCAGTTCTTTCAGAGACCTCGTTCATCCCATTTAATTGATGACATGTCACCTTCCGCCCACTCTCACTATCATACAATTAATCGCTCCCTGTGCTATAGCACTTGTCTCCTATAGTTACCTATCGATGCACTTCAAATTTCTTATTGGACGCGCTTTCTTGAGCACTTTGAACCTTAACTATTTACCCGCCTAAAGCCTTTTTGGGTGGACAGAGACACTCAAGCTAAAGCCCTCAGTGAGGAGGAATTGGAAAGCCAGATGCATCAAAGATGGAAGGAAAGAAGGAAAGTTCTACCTAAAGTGAACAAAGCCAATGCTTTATGCCTGATACCTCGTTTTTACCTTTTGCCTTCATCAATAGAACAGAATCAGTTAACAGTCAACAAAAAGAATCCAAAAGAAAAGAAGCCATTTTCCTTTAGCCAAAAGTATTTCAATAGGAGCCTTTAATTGGTAGGAAGGAGTCTCTCTTTAGCTATGATAGAAGGATATCATGAATTCCAGGTTGATCGCCTTCTTTATGTTTATGCTTGCAGGCTTTACGAATTTACCCAACGAAAATCGGCTCGATAAACCTAGAACTTCAAGCCAAGTCTATGTCCACAAAGTAATGACACCCGACATACATATGTTAGAAAGTGTGGCTATCACGTGAGGTAAGGAAAAGGAAATGCATGGATTTCTTGCTTTTTATACCTGCCCAGGATGGATGTAGGGCAGCCATATGTTACAGAATTCTTTATTGACTCAGGATGTGCAAGCAGGCTCGACTAACAGGAGAGGCCTGGGAGGGACTCACTCATTCATATGGGTGAGGAATGAAACCATAGAAAAGAAACATGTTGAAAGGGTGATCAAGCGAACTCTCGAACAATGAGAGAGGAATGTAGTCACTTGTCCGTGACAAAAGGAGAGCAAGGTATGTGAAAAACTTTTGGAGATGAGACTGTCTTTCCATAATGAACTGTGAAGTGCAGGGTGTAGATGATGTATGTTGTAGTCCATGGAAATGATGTGCTGGTGCTCTAGAACTCTGGCAAGATACTAGATGAGGCATGGTGTGTTGTTGATAAACTGTGGTGGTGATCTGGAAGGCACCAGGCTATGATAATGTGCCTTATTATTGTGTTGTTGATTCTGTTGTGGACCGCTATGTGTGAGGCTGAATGCGCTGTGCATGGAAGGCAAATGAAAGGGTTGTCCTGAGGCTGAACGTATACATCGATAGGCCTTGCTGAGTAATAATATGCTATATCTGCAAATGATATCAGATGATCTGGATGATCGCTAGACATAAAGAGCACTGGTGTAGGGGCTATTCAAACGCCATGTACGTAGAGAGCGGATCCAAACTGTGGGATTGGGTGTTGATGTGAGATGTGCCTGGAATTCGTGATGAAATGAAGGATTGAGGCTACATTAGTCTAACTATGCTGGAGTGACGGTGCCCTCGTATGCCTATCGGAATTGGTAATATGAAAAAGTATCGACTTGCCATAACTTCACCACCAGCTTATGTAATGGTGGCAGTGCTTGGAACCAAAATATCATATCTTCTAGATTGAATTGTGAAGCAGCTGCTAAAGGGATATGGCTAGTGCTTTAGAGAGTAGGTGTTGTTCTACACTGGTACGAGGTTGAACATGTTCAAAATATAAATGCCAATGAAGTGGCCATGGCATATCTGTGTGTTGGGCACTTGGACTGTGTTCTGCGTCCATAATCTCTTCGGCAGGAGGTGGAATGCTAAGAAGAGAGTGAGACAACATTGGACCAGGCATAAGGCAATGGGAGCATGGGTACTATAGTGGAACTTATCTTGGGTCAGCGCCAGGGCTGAGATGGAGGAAATCAAGGTGTGCAATATATAAGTCCATAATGAGAGGTGGAATTACTAGGAATCGTGTCAAAACATGATAACAATGTGAGCCATCGTGCCAGAGACTGTTGATGTGTAGCCTCCTTAACCACTTAAGCAGAGGCCAGATGCTGGAAACCCTTGTGGTGACTATGATTTTCCTATAGCCAGTGTCAATACGATGAGCTGGATTGCGTTGGCTGATACGTGACAGTGTCCTTGTGGGCTGACAGGTAGTAACCCAAGTGGCTCTATTGGTTGGGCACGCTATGAGTGATAGCAAGGTGGAATAATTCTCAGGTATAGAAAAGACACCAATATCTAGGACCTTTTGTGCCATATTCTAAACAAACTGAATGTGGGAAATATGAGGTAGTCAAGAGAGAAATCCCATATAGCGGAAAGTTAAACCCTATTGGAGGATTGTGCTTATTTCTGCTACGCAAAGGAGATGGAGGTCATGGGAGAGATTAAATACTCTCTAAATCCTATTGTCTAAACTTGTGTTGTAAAACCTTTGGTTTCGTGCTCTATGCACCATGTAGTAAGACCGCGGTGATTCATCAAAACATCGTACATGTGTCTGGGCATAAGATTTTGCGATCGGGTCTGTGCCATTGGGTAATAGATTCATTGGCGTGATAGATGTACAAGGATAATGGGCCCCTAATTTTTCTGCTCTTGTAGTTTGAGGGAAACGATAATCACTGTGCCCAGAAAAGACGCGTTGAGGGTTAGGGCTACGTGGATGGGAAACACATGCCCATGAACTCCTGCTCATCTTGGTACCTTTTTATAAGTGGTATTTGTAATGACCAGCATTGAAGGACGCCCGAAATAACAATATTTCGTGAACTGTTGTATTAGCGATGTCATCGATCCTATGATTTCCGCAATGTCTTTAGGATGTAAGGCAAGCTTCCAGTCTAGTTATTTGAGCTGAAAAAAGCTATGCACCATGTGTCATAAGATTTTTTATTGTAAGCCTGGGTGTAATTGATTCTCTCTTTTGAGCATGCATGGGCAACCCTAGGAGCTGGTCGTTTCATGAGGCCCGGGAGGCTCCAATGGCTCTCAAAAAAAAGGAATCATGATCGTAAAGATGTGTGCTTCATATTTGGCTATTATTGTCGGTCTTCGTGTAGACATAGTGTTTGGGAAAAGTATACAGAACATAAGGAGGTTGCAATGTTGGTTTATCAGAGCAGGTATGACTGAAGTAAGAAGATATGTAGAGAGATCAGCCTACGGGCCTCAAAATGATTCTATCAAACTTTGCTTGCACGTACAAATCAGAGATAAGAAGGTCCTGGGTAGTTGGTATAGGGGGACCTGTGAATTAATGTGCTTTAAGATCCATAATTGCACCGTTCCAACAGGGATTTGGGAGTGGGGATTGGAAAAAAATAAGCGAATGTGGAGAGAGGCACTAGCTCTACAACCTATCCCCTTCACCCAACCCATAACTAGAAGAATTGTCATTAGGAACTGGGTTTGGATCTCCTCTCATCTAATGATTCTTTCTGGTTATTCCAAACCATAATTCTCTTAGGGAGAAATTGTAGAATAGAAAAAATCCCCATTCCGTAGTAAATGTGGTTTCGGGTCTATCCCCTTTAGCTATTCTAACTTGATGGTAGCCTGAGAAGCCATATGTAAAGGAGTACACCTCATTCTCCGCTTCACTCTTTGATGTGACCTCAATGAATTATTATATAATGGGCGGGGAATGGGTAATGATCATTGGATTTGGCCAACCCCCTGTAGTCCACACCAATCCCAATTTCTCCTTTCTATCTATCCCGAATGACGACTGAGCTTCTCCATAATTTGAAACTGGTGGAATCAAGCCTGCTTTTAACACCTCGTCTATTCCCTCCCCCACCTTTACCTCCACATATGGGTTTCATCCACAAGGCTCTTATGTGGTAGGTTTCGCATCAGGCTTCGACTATGCATAATCCTAGCCCTTTCCTTAATTCCCCACACCCCTAAATTACCAGCCAATGAAAAGGAATGATAGCAGATCGAACCAAGGGATATCCACGCATCTGCCGGGGTGCACTTTCTATACCAGGCATGTGGGAAAAACCTATGACCCTTCTTCGTCACTATTTTAAGCTTCAATATGCTGGTACCCCATGGTTCGGGTTCTCTACCATCTCCATCTCTCACGCCCACCATGCTCCCCAGTGGCAGGCCTTGGAATAGGTCCTAGAGCTTGACAATGAGCTGATCCAACCCCCTTCCCAACCCGCAGTTGAAACCCTAGCAGTTCATATAGAGTATATATGGGTGGAGTAGAGATAGGTTCTTCATCCCATCGGTTCATACGGAATAGATATAGGTGCTTCACCAGTCCGTATATAATCGTACAAGAGAAGAACGCATTCCAAAGAAGAGCTATGATAGATGGAACGAATGGGATGACAGAGCTTCTTGAGTTGGAGCCCACTTATTGAGATCGCACCCTTCGTACAATTATAATGATAATAAGTGTCTCACAATAAGAATAAGAATAGCCCAGATAAGGTTGTTTCTTCCCACCCCACCCCCCCCCATAATCAATCAAAGGGGATGTTGGGCATTGAATTTCATTCTGCAATTGATACTTCCCTCTTCCCTCGTACGTGTGGTGTATCCTCCGTCCCATTTGCCTGTTCCCCTTCCCCATCCCTTTATGAAATAGATAGTAAGATTCCAGCCATTCTAGCCCCTACTATTACTAATTTTCTAGCCTTATTATTATGAATTTTCTAGAGCATCTTATAGATTGGCTGATAGATCAGCTTCTTTATTAGACTACCACCTATGATAAGGTTGTTAATACGTATAAGAATAATGGCCACCTGGCCCTATTCTTCTTATTTGCCCACCCTTTATATGCATCATCTATGTAATTATTACTAGTAGTTAAACCTTATGGCATAACCTTTGCTTCATAATCAGAGCAATAATCATGCTTATAGAGCTTATAGGTTGATAGTAACCAGTAATCATGTCCTATTCTAACATCTCGATAAAGGTAATACAGCTAACTAGTATGTAAACAATGTTCTTAATAGTATAACAATGCTATTACTTCTATCACTATTTTTACAGTATAGTATAACTAGTACTCTCATTGAATCCCATAAAGGTTAGTAGTACTCTAATTATAAGCATAATAAAACATGTGACCTATAAGGTATCCCAGAAATAGGTGAATTCAATAGATGAAACCACGTATTATGGAATTACTGTAATCATCATAACTCTAAGCTCATGATACTTGGAGTGATATGGCACCATAACTATGATATAAAAGTATTCTTAACTAGTGTAATCAATAAGACTAAGCTCCTTGTAATGGTTTTAAAGCCCGTACTCATGGAAATCACATATCTAATACAGAGTATGTGTTATAACTATACATTAATTATAGAAACATCATAGGTTTTCATCAAGTAGATGGGTTTCATAGTACCAGTAAGCATCATTACTTACATAAGCTCCTGTTATGGAGTAATCTAACCTGTCAAAGTTCCTAAATAAGGAGAATGATTGATGTGTAATCTCTTGTCATTGATTTCACTAGGTGTGAAAGAGTACTCATATTACTGGTATGATAAATATTATGTAGAATACGTATATTGATTTCATATGATAGGTGTTATTAGTAATAAGGTGACTTTGAGTGAAATGGGTTTGATTAATATAAGCTTAGACAAGTCCATAGAAAAGCTTCATATTACAAGAGGTATGCACAATGAATAGCGTGAGTGAACTATACCCTTACTAGCTCTTCATATATAAGGATAAGATATGGTATTATTACTAGAAAGGTTATGAATTCCAACATTACTCGTATCTAAGCCTAGTTACTAATAGGGAAGCTAAGTATACAAAAGGATGATAGATATGGTATTGACTCATGACATGGAACCCAACATGTTACAAGGCTCATATGTGTTCTGAATAAAGGTAACATCATTGATTAGGTGATCATACTGCTTGATATAATAGTGATACAGGTTGTTCCATCATTATAGATACAACAATTGAAGAGCAATATAATCCATTAACTGTAACCAAATATAAGGGATTACTACTATCTCATGTTAAGTAGATACTATGATCACACTAGCTTAGAGAACCAAGGAGCTTAGCATGTAATTGATTAGGGAAACCTGAAAACCCTGTTCATTGCTATACAGGTAATGTTCAATCTTATGTAGAAGTGTGATGAGTACATGTAACTAATTATGAAAACAACGTATACAACTAGTGTTACAAAAAAACCAGTAAGCTTAATCATACAGGAAACATAGAACCATTACCATTGTTACTTAGATTAGGTGAATAGCTCATATTACACAAAGGTATAAGCTGAGTTATGATATATGTCCCATGTATTGAATATGAGAACACTGGTGATTAATGTACACAATAGATATGGGTTAGTAAGCTGTAAGTAATTCGTGTTTGAATAGAGTTACAAGCTTAGATCGTCATAACAAGAACAAGACATTTATGTACAAGCTCATAAGTAGTGTATTACCACATATTATATAATACATCACTTATCATATTAGATCAAATACCATTGATATGACTTATACTAGTATCGATATCACCATATTACACTATGTTGATCACTGTTTCATTATGGATCTCTCTTATTAGTAAGAATGGGATCTGATAGTTATGATTGAATATAGGAAGCATATAGGTTGTATAAGCTTAGACCCATATGTTATGCAAATAGTGATACTATACTGAGATGCACATATTACTGGTATTCTCTATACTAATCAAGCAGGTTTTAGTTATAACTATGCAAGCTGTTTTATACGTTAATGAAACTAGTATGAACAAGTACAAGCATTACTATCTGCATACTGTAATTGAGAAAATACCATAAGTACGCGTAGTAATTATAGTGTGTATACCCTTCTTGATGAGGCAACTTATAATCTCCATTATTTCTTATCAAGTAGGTAACAGTTTGGTAATCAAGCGTAAGAAAACAAGAGGTGAATCACGTTATTAGAGTAATTAATGGTATCCACATTAACTAACACTAACCTGTAGCTGCTTAGTAGTATTACAGCTCATATTCAATTCGATACATATTAGGGAAAGAGCTTGTGTGAAATATGATGAAACCATAGTGAAAGCTTAGTAATGGTAACAATAGTGATGCCCCTAATGAAGTGTTAGTCTAGTAGCATGTAGATATAACACCATAGTGATACTGAGCCTAGTATTGATAAAGGTTGAATAAGCACTGCTATATCAATGCTATAAGCTATACATATCGGATACTTGCCTTTCCACTCATGTTGAAACTAATGACTAGTATTAGCATAGTTAGTGGTAAACTCTATTCCCATGATTAAGTTGCACCCATATTAGTAGATCAAAAAAAGTGATCTGTACTAGTGATCCAAGGATAAGTATACACGAATGCGCTATAAAATAATGTATAACAAAGCTCTCTTTTGTCCACAACCTCTATATTCACAGTAATGAGCTTGGTCAAAATACACATGCTTTATCCTTATTATGGAAAGAGTGTATCTATATTTATGCCATTAGTAAGCATGAAATCGACATATGTATTCAGGTTAAGTTCAATCAACTAGTGTTCTATGATAATATGATTACCATTATGGTTTCAATAAGGTACAAGCAAGGAGAACCTTATATATAAGCTTAGAGCTGTTAGTTATACTAGGTAAGAACTAATCTGTACTCTATTAACTCCATTGATTTGTTGAATATGAAGCTATAACCCTTTGTAATCTCATGTATGTATTGATAAGCTGATATCCAAGGTAATGAAAGCTGGAAAGTAAGCATGACTCTAATCTGGTATGTGTTTGAAGCAAGTGATTAGGGCGATCAAATTAGTCCATATTTTTTATTAGCATGATTAAGTATATGCTTCTACTGTGGTTACTAGTTCTATTAGCATTGATTAACCTGCTTATTGGTAATGTTTCACCTACCATCCTTTTAGAGTATCCATGCCAGTGTTTTCCTTTCTTCGATATGAATATATCATCCACCAACCATGTCCTGCTACTAGAACAAGGCTATATATCATAATGTAAGGCTTATCCATGGTTATAGTACTATCTATCATAATGTAAGTACATCCATGGTATTAGTACTATATATGCCTAATTGTGTCAGTTGCAATATAATATTGAATGTACGAATTACTATGAGTAAAATACAAGCATATATGCTGCATACTCACATGGCATAGACTCTATACTACCAATCCCATCATATTCTATAGATAAATGCATATGGGAGAAGTATTAGCATAAGGTTTGAACAAGAGCTTTAATAAGCACCATACTTATACTCTGCATCATACTACTCAATATGTGTAAGTATTCATAAGAGTAAACCGAATCAATGGGAATAGCTTACTCATGCCTATCCTATAATAGCGGTACTCGTTATGTGTAAGTATACTCTAAGGAATAGTACTTTCATAATATATAACACATATCCTGTATTGATCTGTTTCGTGACGTGTCACTGAGCGTAATTAGCACCATTGTTTCCATAATATGTACAAATCAAGTGATTAGATACGACACCATAGAGTAATGATGAAGCCTTATACTATGATCCGTTTTGTGTTAGTTATACTAAGCTTTACCATTGTATGCATAATATATGAACATATGTATCATGATACTTATACTAGCCTTACTTCAGCTTCTTGAAACCTTATATATCACAGCCCATATGACTCTTACTTTGATTACTGTAACTTCACCTCTTACCTTTATTACAAGTATTGATCCGATTTAGATTCCCATCATTACTGTTATGTCACTATCATTGATTTAAGTACCTTTCTCATAATCGTATCCTATTCGATTACTACTACTTATGGAAACATAGTACCTTCATAACTAACATATCTGATTTCATTACCTGTTTATCCATAGGTGATGTACAGATCTATAGCCATTGATTACTTAGAGCTTTGACTCATTAGATATGGTACCTAGTACTGTACTAACTAAGCTCTTTGTGCTAAGCTTGTATATCATAACTAGTATAAGCTTATTGAAATGATTACACACCATTAACTTGTATAACTCGTATATGAGACAAGTTGAACCTTTGATTAGGGACTAGTTATTAGTATTAGCTCACTCGGCATGGAATTAGTAGTAGTCTTTGTGTTCCCATAATTATGAAGAGTGTAATAAATACCGTATATAAGCTCAGCTTTCATGTAACTACTAAGTGTTCCTAATTTCTCTATATGGTATTCATTCATATTCATTACAAAGATCAGATTAGGTTAGATTGATATACTCATAGCATATCCACATGGTGAAAACGGGGTATGTAGACTACTAGTTATACATATTGAATAGTAAGTAGAATTCTTACTTATAAGGTGAATTATGAACATTACGTAACTGGTTGGAATCAGTATGAACGAGCTTATGTAATCTAAGAACCTTAACCTTACTTCTATACGTGATTGATTATGGTGCAATTGTTACTAGTTGATATGGTAACAAACTGAACTAAGCTCCAATAAGCAAATACTAGCAGGTATATGATCTATAACCTATAAGCTTAACATGGTGGTAATAGTGATAAGAAACATTATAACAATGATACGAGTGAGCTTAAGTTGTAACAGTAACATGATCAGTCTAAACTCCATAACCTTTCAATGGGGTTATATTATAGTACAAGACCAATGCCCAGACTAACATAGGATGTGTATTATGAAGATACTGCCCATTGAGGTTGAAAGCTAATACGCTATCCCTTAGTTCTAGTGAACACGGTATATCTATAACTTGAACCGATCAATTTGGGAACATAGTAGTCATGTTATCTCCCTTGTACCCATAACTAATGGGATTACTACTATATACGACATTGTCCGAGTACCAGACATAGATTGGGCGTCGATATATGGAACATATGGAGATTAAAGCACAATCATATGGACTAGATACGATACAATGGACTTCATAAGCTCTCATAGTACAACCCTAACTAAGCTCATAGTAATGTAAAGATCACATATCCTATCATGTTTCCATAGTAAAGTGTTTCCATTGCCATATGTAACTGATATCATGGTTGTTACGTAACTAGACATAGTACAAACATCCTAGGATTCAAGTATATCGATATTATGAATAGTATGATCACTATTTTTCTCACCCTTATGACACATTGATTACACTATCACTATGCTGATATTCCTGGAGAATTAGCTATGATAAGTTGAACAAACTGTGATGTAAGAACATGTAGTTACAACACATATTCAAATAAGAGCTGAATATAACTCTATTCCAAGCTGTTATGTGATTCCTTATGGTTACATGTTGAACTATGAGTACCAATATAACTATAAATAAGGTTATGGTACTTATTATAATGTACTATTAAGCTTCCATAATAATTACGTATCTATAGTATTCCAATAGTATGCTATATAAACCTATGTCAACAGTGTATCACAGGCACCCTTAGCTTGTATTAGTAATACAATCCATGATTGATTAGTCTCATACTTACACTATTCTAATATAAGGGAATAGCTTAATGTAACCAAGGAAAATTTTAAGAATGGAAAATTATCTTGGAGTTTAAAAAATGGCGAATCTCACTAGTCCCTAATATTCAAACTATAAAATGCATAATGATGTATTTGTAAAATTATTCAAATTTATAATGATATTATATATATTTTCCATATAATGTGGGAAATTTTTAATGTAAAATAATTTTATATTGTAAAATTTGGGCGAATCATTTTTCTAAAAAAATGGAAATTGGCGAATCTTTTTTTTGGAAAAACCATTGAAAATTAGCCCACCTGCGAATATTAGCCCCTAAAATTTTCCCTGAATGTAACTACAAATTTGTCTTTATAAGTAATGGTTACATTACCATCATTAAGCTTGATGAATATGCTAATCTCTGTAATAGTTTAGATACCAGAACACTATGTTGAAGATTAGTGATAAGCTCTAATATGATGTTACAAGCAGTTATGGTTATGCTTGATGTACACTAATATATAAGCAGTGGAATACAACTAGTTCCATATTCAATTACTTGATATGTTGGAGTTACTTGCTATCTCAGGATAATCACTAGTAATACCATATATGTTAGATAAGGAAGAGCTTACTACGAGATGTGCTATACTTTTCCTTGTACTAATATGAGTCATATAAGCTATAAGAACTAAGCTAATATCCATAATAAATCTACTTGTTTAAGCTGTTGAGTAGTCATTACTGAGAAAGCTTAGATTAGCTAATACTATGTTACATTACTCTATTATAGTTACAATTCTTATAAGGATAAGTACTATCTCCATTGATTCATATTAGATAAGACTAACTACAGGGTAAGTAAGGAACAATGAAACCACTGTATTCTAGTGATTGTGTATACCTTGGATCCAATGACTATGGATTGACTGTGTCATAGTTTCCCTAATTGACATACTATGTGTCATCTCTGAATCATAGTCACTTTGATTACTCGTACTAGTTAAGAGCTGGAATCACATGTGTAAGTAACTACGTAATGAATACTAGTGATTAGTTACCTGTTACACCAGTACCTATGTCAATGTTGTAAACTCAAGACATGGTAGTGATTAGAGCTACAGACATTAGACTAGTGCTTATAAATATGATGCTTTTTTATCATGGTACATTTGATCTTACCGGAATAACAGTATGAATAAGGATATCCATAATAAGTGATAGGGTTCTGTATGCATTACTATCTTTAAACATAACGGTATTACTACTAATATCCATATCTAGCACTGATAAAGGCTCATTGATTACTCTGAATACGTAACAGTCATGTAATGAATAAGAGTTATACAAGTGTTTACATAAGAGCTTTATAAAACATAATAGAGATGATGAAGCTAACATGAATGGTGTTACTTCTATCGTTAGTATGATGTTGAATGGCTTACTTAAAACACTAATGCTAACATGGCTATAATGTGATTTCTTTGTAAGATACTGCATAACCCTAATCACTTATAAGTTGTTACTATCACAATTATTCCATAAGATACAACTACCATTAGTTTGGGTTACTTATAAGGCAATAGTTTATGACAAGCTAAGTAAAGCTATAAGAAACATACATGTCCTATACTTTTTATAATCATACTAATAAGGCTAGTCCAACATAGGTATGAGATTTCTTACTATAATCTTAACTCCCCAATCTAAGGGCATTGAACAATAGTGGTAATACAGGTCTTTGGTTCAACATAGAGCTTCTATAATGATATCACACTATTTATATACATTGATTACTGTTCTCATTATCCATAATATTATGATCCTGATTGTTTGTTCCTTATGATATTGCACTCCTTTCTATAGAATCTGGCTCTAGTCCTAGAACTTCAACTACTGCTACTGGTTAGATGATGTGTTACTTACAATTATATGCAATGAGAGGAGCATAGTGCTTATGATGGTACAACATTAGAAGTTGATAATGCACGGTGAATAATTACATATCTAATGAAAGCTTAGATATATTCTCAGATATTGACTTAGGCCTATCAGGTTCGGCCCAACCATGAAGTTCGCTTAGAACAGAGTCGATAAAACATTCTCGTTTGAAATTATTTATTAATTTCATTGCTCCTTTCCCAATGCAGACAAGCGGGTCAACCTCCTTTTCGGGGCCAAATTGGGAATATACTTATTAGTCCCTGCTACCAATTGTTTTCGCTCTATTGGACCCAAGGCAATCAAACCAGATAGAAGGTCGTATTCATTCAGCCTCACTAGCACAATTCATAAAAGGTCTTAGCGGCCAATGCACAATGAGCGAAGCAATTAACAGGTTGTTCGTTGTATCTGTATCGGACCCCAGCAACCAAGGCAGCCATAGTCTTGTTCGCTGACCCAACTAGACTTCTCCTTCCAGCATTAACTTTATGAGTGGGAGCTACAGGAGCTGGATCTCTATAGTGCAGAAGCTGGATCTCTGTAGTCTCAAAATAAGGCAGTCTCATAAAGGCAATCTTCCTCTCCTCTTGTTCACTGACCCAACCAGACTTCTCTTCCCGGCATTAATTCTATTTGGCCCAAGCAAACCAAGGCAGTTGTAGTCATAACTGTTCGCTCTCATTCCCCAACCAGAAGCCATTCTATCTTTCGGTCTCAATAGCACAATAATCTAAAGGTATTAGTTCCCAATGGATCATTTGTTTTTTCTCTTCTTAACAGGTTCCCATTTCACCATTAGCTTTGTTAGTAGAGTGGTATGGTAGTATATGGGGATGTTCTTAGTTGATAGAAATAGTGTAAATAGTATATCATAGTGGAAATGGCTTCGTAACAGTGTTTTGTCCCTCCCTTTTCTTGTTCATTAGTCTAAGTACTCACATGGTTCCATATCATCCTGTACCATTAGGTGGAAGAGGAACATAGTTTTGTTCCGTTGAGTGTTCGTTGAACCATTGGCTAAAGCTCTTTCTTTATTAGAACGCTATGCTCCTATTATTAGTGCTCTGTTGTAGCTATAGGTTGATTAGCAGATCCACCTTTATTTGTTTGTTCACTCTTGAAGGGCATTATCAGTCAGCTATTCAACCCCCACTCCCTAACCACCCCCCAGGGTCTCATGCAAGTATAATTCTAGCTTTCCCACAGCATAATGGTGGAAGTGTAGAAACGATATCCCACTTCCTCAAGGCAGCAAGTTCACCTTCTCTATCCAACCCCACATCCTCATTACGCAAGTGAAAAATCCCTACCCTATCCCTAAGTTTCTGTAGTCCTAGTGTTCTGTTCAGTGTGTTTAAGTCGAAGTAGTCACCATGTTCCTTTCCTTTTTTCCTGTTCAGTTTGGAAAGAAGCTAACAGAAAAGGGTTATTGAATTATTCACTCTGAAATGGGCTATATTCTCGAAAGCTAAATGGGCTATAGTGGATAGTGCTCCCAATAGGACGAACTAAGCTCACCAAGCAACCTAAGCCAACTAAGCTAATGACTAAGAACCCACTAAAGGACTAACACGAAGCCAACTAACAAGAACTACACGAGCTAAACTAACTGCACTAGCTAATTGGTAAGAACTAACGATGATAAAGGCCCACTATGCCAACTACGCTTACTATGCCAACTAAGAAGAGCCCAATGAGTTGAGGTCCCACTAGCTACCAACCTTTGACCAAAAGAAAGGACACTTGAAAGACTATGAGCCAAGGAAGGGAAGGAGATGATCACCAGTTAATTGCGCTCATGGTTGATTGACTGCTAACGGTTGTGTGTTAAATACCCATTACTTGAAAGACGTAGAGATAGAAGACAAATAATTGTCCAATAAAATACAACTATTTAACTAGAAAGAAGAGCATAGAGGGACTATAAAACCATAGCTCTAAGCTATTATCAAATTAACTAGTCCAATAAAGAGGAAACTATTCCAACTATTACAACTAAGAAAGCTAATTGTGCATTTGCACTTATATAATACAAAAGAATGAATGAATTAGCTAACAGGAATGGTTTACTTACTGTTGAACGAAGAACATGGGCTATATTCTTGGAAGCTAAATGGGCTATAGGGAATAATGGAACCAATAGAACTCACTATGTGAACTAAGAAAACTATGCCCACTCAACTAACGAAGCTAACAACTGGATCAATAAGCTAAATTAAGACCAATGCTACCTGGAAACCATGAGGAGCTAACGGGAATGGTTTACTTATTGACTTATTCACTATAAAATAGGCTATCTGAGAGGAAGCTAAATGGGCTAGATAGAGTGGTTAGTGGAAACTATAGCAATTACTGTGAAAAACTATGCGAACTATGTGAACTATGCTAACTATGCCTACTATGCTAAATAACTAAACTATGCTCACTCATAAGAGCCAACTAAGAGCACTATGCCCACTATGCTCACTAAACAAATTAAGCTCTAACTATGCTAACTATATAAACTAAGTGAACTAAGAGACCACTAAGCTCACTAAGAGCATAAAAGAACTATGCCAACTAAGGCAACTATGCTAAGAACTAAGAGCTAATAAACCAACGGCTAAAAGAAAAGAAAGAGTTAGATAGATGAAAGCTATATGGATGGTGGGAACTATCTAACTTCACTCTCTTGTTGATGCGCCAGGGTTTCGAAGACCCCGAATGTAGTTGTTGCTCTCCTGCCTTTCCCTTCCGGAACCAATAAAGGATTATGTTCGACCGACATTTGGTTATTCTTATGCCCAAGGTGTTCTCGATCTGAACATTATGAATTAATGGAGCACCTAATCCATAATGATTATTCCAATAACTAGCTACATGCAAGCCATCTTCATTACCTTTCTCTTTGACTGCTTGATATGACTTATGTTCTTTATATACCGCTCATTCAAATAACCCCTTGCGAGTTGGGCTGAAAGCGCCCTTCTCGGTTCATTCAGAGTGGGCAGCGAAGAACATCCATCATTTGATCCATGTTAGTGAATTTGATACAGGTTCTTCATTAACTCCGACCTCTTTATTGACTAGAGTAATGAAGTGGCTCAAATGGAAAGAATCAAAGTTGTTGCTGATTTCCTGCATGAATCGTTCTGCCTCGCTCAAATAGAAACATCTTAATGCTTCAGGACTATTTTTTCTGGTGAACAGGTGCTCTTAGCTACAGATTCAACACGCCCATTTGACCAATTCATTGTTCATATCAAATTAGATTCATCTAAAGAAACATTTGATCTTGCGGAATATATATATTATTTGGAAAAGGGTGATCAATCAAATCCTGGTTGTGACGCAGAGACATGCGATGTCAAGAATTGGTTTCCCTATCTCCTAAGTGAAATGGATTGGACCAATTAGCCGCTTTATCAGTCTTTGGATGGATTCATGCTTCATTTGTTCCTACTTCATTCGAGGGTTTGTGTAACCAATTACTTATGACAGACTCACTGGATCAAATCAATAAACAATAGTCTTATCTATATACGTAATAACTGACATAACCGAGTTCATATTCGGGGATTTGCTACTACCAACATGTTCGAATCCATTTTAGTGCTTATCCCCCATGACCAAATCAATATTATAGTGCATAACTCGAATGAAGCACATCTCAATCAGTGAATCTGAGAGAAAGGATTAACTAGGGATCTAAGTAAATGGAATCAAAAAACCAAATCTTCTTTCCATCGTGTTTAGTACTTCTTAGATCAGTCTTGATTCAGCTACAGGAAACCTTAAGGGATATGGGGGAAGAAACTAATAGATTAACCTCGTTCCATTAAGAAACTCAACCTAGTAAGATAAGAAGTGAAATATCATCACTGGATGTTTATTGGTCGGAACTGAGGGAAGGCGAACTTTCCTATCCAGAGCCAGAGCTAGTTCCTCCCACCCCGATCGTTACGATAGTGAAACCAGAAGGGAGGTTATTGATAGTGAAACTGGAAGGAAGGTGGTAATAACATTGCATGCAGTGCTAGAAAGAAGAAAATGGACTTCAGCAACTACTATCCACATTGGTTAGGTCCTGAAGGAGTGAGTAGAAGAGAAGTCAACTCATCCTATTGAAACCCCTGTGGGAGCGGAACAACGACATTCTTATTGTTGCCTTGGATGGCCTAGCTATAGCGCACCCTTCCTTCACCATGTGGGATGGAATTTCTAGTTTGGCTGGCTAGTTAGAGTTTGTTGGCTAGATAGGAGCTACCTGGAGGCAAGATCTTCTCTTCAGTTGGACCCAGGATTAGTTGTTGCCGGAAGGAAGGAATAAACACTACAATTGAGACTTATGTTGCTATTAGGAATTGAAACTCCTTACATTATCTTTTGAATATTCCAACATATGAGCCCATCCCTTGACATGAAACCCAACGAAAGCTCTACTCTCTGCATATTAAGGACACACTTATCACCTCCTAGGAACTCACTCTTTTACTGGGCAAAAAACAACAAGGAAGCTCTGTCAGCTCTCTCTAAGCTCTCTAAGAGAACACTAAGAAACACCAAGCAAGAAGCTCTCTAAGAAACTCCTAGTAAGCCCAATTCATAAATCTCTCATCTCTAAACACTAAGACTAAGAAAACACTCATAACACAATCAAACACTAAGAAACTCCTAGTCTCTAAGCTATCACTAGTAGTAGGAGAATTATGGTTGATTTATTAGTAGGAACAAGAGAGGAATATGTACCAAACTTCATAAAATGATGCTTCCTCCTTTCCTCTGGGACTAGCTAAGCTACTAGTCCTCCCTAATCTTCTGTTTTTAAAGTCTCTGTCTCTATTGCTCCTGCATCCACAATTGGGACTAGATCTGGAGCTATGGGTGCCATTGGTGCTCCTGGTGCTACATCAACTTACTTAAAAGCATAATCGACTTCTTCAACCTGATAAATCAACTAATCCTACATCTTTAGCTATTTATTCTTCAGTCGATGAATCAGTCATACCCATATGAAAGAGAACGAGATCCCTCATATAGAGAACCAGAGTCAAATTTTTCATAGTTTATAGATAAAGACCCAGAACCACCAATAGCTATGGGAGAGGTAGTTGACCAAGTGAAAGTAGTACCAATAGCATAGGTAGAGCCAGTTCCAAGCATAGCACCACCGGATTGAGTAGTCGATCCAGCAGTTGCTGTAGTCTATTATTTTGGTTATGCTTTTGTGAATGGTGGTTTAGCCCTTTATGATCCACTTGAACCAGTCGATTATGCTATAGATTCTATTAAAGATACATAGCTAGTAGTTGACCTTGATCCAATAACTAAAGCCAGGGTATATGCATCAGTAGATCCTTCAGTAGCTTACCCACTACCACCTTACCCAGATCCATCAGTATACCCAACATAGGCAGAGCTATAACCAGTAGCTAAGTAAGCATCAATAGTAGTAGACC
This sequence comes from Pinus albicaulis, assembly GCA_034641835.2. NCBI lineage: Eukaryota > Viridiplantae > Streptophyta > Pinopsida > Pinales > Pinaceae > Pinus > Pinus albicaulis. The sequence goes on along the minus strand of CM076583.1, from coordinate 1,046,355,905 downwards.
TAGCACCAACACCAGCATATCTAGTAGTAGCACCTACACTAATAGCAGCATCCCTTGATACAACAGTTGTTTATTCTGTAGACTAAGTAGTTGTTGGTTCAGTTTTTGAAGCACTAGTAGATCCAGCAGCAATAGTAGATCCAGTGGAACAAGCACCAGCAGTAGTAGTCAATCTAGTAGCTTAAGCAACACGTATTGAACCAGCAGCATCACTAGTTGTTGACCTTGAACTAGTTGATCCATTAGTAGAACCATAAAAGGCATAGGGATAGGCACAAGTAGCATAGAAAGTAGGTGACCCAATAGAATAAGCTAATGACTCAACAATGTATGTGGAAGAATACATAGATATCTTCACTTCACCTACAGGGGTGCCTCTGCACTGTTAATTCAAACATTCAATTTATTTGATACCTAGATAGTAAGTAGCATCTTAGTTAGTTGTTTCAGCACCCCTAGCAGAGGAAGCATATGGCTTAGATGGGAAAGAAAGGGAAATTGATAACCCAAAGAGAAATAGAAGTGAGGTTACGTTAAGTAGCTCAACCGTTAGGGATAGGGACGAGCGAGTGCTATCAAATGGCGTAGGGCCCCCAAAATGGAGGTGGAAAAAATATCGAGTAGTTGGTTCATTCCCCCATGACGAAGGTGGACTTGAAGTGGTAATTGAAAAAGTGAAAGGGTGGTGTATCGATGAGAAATTATATGCCTTGATATAAGGGAAATGAACTAATGAAAGGTGGCATATTCCAACCATCCATCCCAGCCATCCCCATCCACCGCTCCTAACATATGGTGCTCAAGTATCCTTCAAGGAACGTCATATGGTATGGTAGTAATTTCGTAAAGTAGCCAGCTTTGGAACATCCTATCCCTGTTACCAGAGACATTAAGCCCTTCGACTCTGACACAGCAATTCGCGAGCTTGACAGATTGGCCATTCAGCCAATTCACCAACTGTCCCTCCTACAGAATGAACGTCCCAAGAGTGAGACTATCAGCGATACAACCAATAGCGCCTACACCCTCCCTAGCCATCTGCTAAACTGGGTGAGCTAGGACACTGAGGAGCACAGAAATCATCCTTCAAGCACACGAATCCAATTTGATATATGTGGCTGCTCAACTCAAATTTCTATTCATACAATTAGCCATTTAGGCAATCGAAAAGATATGTCACCATTGAGCTAGACATTCATGCATTCCAAGCTAGTGATTCATGCAATCTTGATTCATGCATTCATTATATATATGTCATATGTCATCATTTTTCAATCGATCATAGTCGTCATCAATCCGATCAATCGATCAATCATATACGCTACACTGCCGCATACTATTTATCTATGATTCCACCATGCGTCGTACTATAGGCCATATCATTATTCCTTCCGTACTATGGGAAATATAGGTGATGCATTGAATTATGGTGGTAGGCTTCGTGAGCTAACGCTTAGGCCATGTCAATCCGAGCAATCGAAATCCATCACATCTAACATCATAGTATACGATATATCGATCCCGAAATCCAAAGCCCGATGAAAGACCTAAGCCTGGTGCTAGTGAAAGGTAGGAAATGAAAAGGCCTGGTGGTTTTTTATCTTGATATCGATATGCCTTTACTTATGATGCTACCTTTTCCCTTTACTTATGATGCTACCTTTTCCCTTGATGGAACTAGGTCAACTCCTTGCCGTTAGAGCTCAATCTCAAACTTCAACCTCCACCTTTGCCTTTACTACTCTGGTAGGGAGAGATCAGTACTTGGGTGCTTTCATGAATACCAGTGATTTTGTGCTCAACCGTACTCTATATTTTGAGAGCCTCCCACCCACTTTTTAAGTGCACTTCCCACCCTTTAGTTCACTTCCCACCCACTCTCCCCTGGCTTGAGCTTAGAAGAGAATAGAATAGAAGAGAAAGCTTATCATCTATGTATATTAATATCCATCGGAAGAAGGGAAGATTGGAACCCATGCAATGCGATCAAAAAGAGATTGTAGCCTAGAAAGGATTTCTTTCTTAATAGATGACCTAACATATAATGGATATGAGTCACTTTCCTTTTCATAGATGGTTGGGTGCACCCATGCATGTATTCATAAAAGGGTTATAGCTGTAGTTGAGTGCCATGTTCTTATCTATTGGGTGGGGTGCCAGGCCCTCTTTATTCTAAAAGGGTGTGAAAGCAAGCGCTACTCGCGTCATTGAATGTACGTTGGATGTGCTTTTCCTAGTGATAGATAGGTATGTTATTATGAAATAACCCAATATATTAGCTATGTTGCGGTGGTTGAGCGATGCAACATATATAAGTGGTATTTCTCTCTCCCTCACCATATGAATAGTGAGTCGATGGCGGCCCTTTAGTTCCTTAAGTTCCTCTTTTAGTGGTCGAGTCATGATTATGCATCCTCTCCTTTGGGGCCCCTCCCCCAAAAGAGAGTTGTTCATCGACCTCATGACCTCAGTCGAGTCCCTCCGGGCCTAACCATATTAATAGTTAGTGTTAACTCCCTATCCTCACACATCGATGGCGGCCTATTGTCGAGAGTTTGTCCCTCACCCTCACCATATGAATAGTGAGCCGATGGTGGCCTTATAGTCGAGATTTTTTCCCTCACCCTACCGGGCCCATCGGGCCTTTGGTTGAGTGACTACATACCTCAAAGAGCGCATAACGAAGCGTTGGGATTTTATTCTCTTTTTTACCCTCACTCCATTTAGGATTTTATATTCTATTACTTATTTTATTTTCTACTTTAAAACATGCTCGTAAGTAATATGCTTTTGAAAAGCATGCAGTAGTGCCTAACCTAGCATACCAGGCTAATGGGTAAGCCTGGTTTGGGTACCGAGTGAAAATGAGAAAGAAGGGTTTCCCAAGAAGTAACGGTAGCACTTCAAAGGCAGGGTTTGATTTTGAGGCTGCTTATTCTATTTTGTCAAATGATGGAGGGGCTGGTTCGGTTTATTCTTCCGACGATCAGGGGGGGCTCGGAATCTCGTGTAGTGTAAAGGTGGCCTATTAAATAAAGGCAAGACCTATTGGACCTATCCAAGTGGTCAATCCGCTAGTGATAAGGTATCGTATTGGGATGATAGAGAGTGCGAACATGGAAGGAAACAGATGTAAAATTTGAGAGTGGGAAAGTAAAATATGACCTAGACCTGCCTATGCTATCTGCCTTGGGGAACTTCACCTACACCTTGGGACCCTTTTACTAAGACCTCCACCCTGACACTCCCCCCCCTCCTCTAGCCAAAAATACTCAGTCATACTTCCCTGGTACGCATACTTGGGAAACACTACTGAGGGAGGTCACCAATTACATAAAAAATCCCGATACTGATATAAGTGTTTGCCCTTAGGGGGAAAAAAGGCCCAAGCCCCAAGCCCCCAAGCCACAAGCCTTCAAGCAAGACAGTCAAGAGCCCAGCCCGAGCGGATCAGAGGCAGGCCCCTTAGAGCAGTCATGCCCTTAGAGCAGTAAAGGAGGTAAGCCCCGCCTGATACCCTAACGGCCTCCTGCCTTGCCTTCAAGTATGTTCCCACTTGATTAGTTTCCACTACACCAAGAATTTACGAGTCCCAAGTCCACTCCACCGCACTAGTGAGCAGTGATGGTTTGGGTAAGCACCCAATGAATAGGAGGAGTATAAACAATGATGAGATTTTCTCAAATAAGACCTTGGATGATGGTCTCAAATATCATCTCGCGATGCGAAGCCATGTTAACCTTCCACCCTTGCATGTTGGGGCATAGCAGCAGCCTATCTCACCAGGGTTTAGTGATGGTGATTTCTAATTTGTCGATTTCATTGGCTCCCTTATTACTAAATATAGTTTCCAGTGGTTCACATATCATAATTAGTTGATTTCCTTTTCAAACAAACTATTATTCGACGAGTGGAGTTGATTCTTCTAATTCTGTAGCAGATAATAGTGGATATCATGGTAGAAAGATACAACAACATGATCCAACTCTTGGGTATGATGGTATCAAGATGTGGAAGGCTAAGGAACAAATCCTCAATCTTTTCTAGAATCATTTCTACCAAAATATTGATGATTCCATCTTTAGTTCTCAACCGAGTAATGTTTCTCTCTATCAAGATGCAGTTATCAAGGAGTTATTGTTATCAAATACATTTGATAATGCATTTGATTTCTATCCATTTCCCAAAATGAGCCAAAAGGAGTTGGAAGAAAGGAGAAAGAATCAATTGATTGATTTACAAAATTCAATTGAGGGGTTGAGTATGTGTTTTGATGAAAAAATTGTATTTAAAAGTGTTCCTAGCTTGATCAAACAATTGATTTCTCCAGAAATGATTATTGCTCAGGAATATCTACGGCAAAAGGGTGGCCTATCTGAACAAGATTTAGAATATATTAATATATTTTGTAAATATACTCCAGAGGCAATAATGATTCATGTACTTGGGGCAATGTTCAACCCTTTACAGGATTTATCTGTATTGAGGGTATCAACTTTGATCCAACATATTTCTTCTATTGTACGAGTTCAAGCAATTAATATTGGAATTCATAAATATGCTGGTAAAAAGGACGGTGGTGTGAAGTTATTTTTAAAACGAGAGAAACCAAGGAAAGTGACTAGGAGTGATTATGCAATCAAGGTCGGCTTGGTCGAGTTCCTGGTTGAACGCAGATCGATTACTCTCAAAACAGATGAAAGCTATACGGATGTCTTATTGTTTTCTAAAAATAAGGGTTATATACAATCAAATTGTTACGCTCTGTTTAATTTCGACTTAAGTATCCTTCCGATCAAACTAAATCTACCCATGGTTTCCAAGCCATTACCTTGGAAATATAAGGTAGATGTACCTTCTACTTTAGCTGATCTTGAAGGGGGGTACTTAACCTCCCTAACGTGTGATGTATTTAATAGGTTTTGTCTCTTATCCTCTAAGAACTTACACAATTTCTATCTCCAGTTGAATGATCCTCTATGTCTTTGCGATCTCTTGAATACACTTCATTCCCAAGCCTTTGAGATCAATGAAAACGTCTTGAATTTTATTGTATCAAATCATGATACCCTTGAAGAGGTGGGTCTCCTTATGGATAGAAGACTAGCGAAAGTTAGTCTACCAGGTGTGGCAGACCTATTGAAGGATTTTTACTACAATAATTACTATGGGATTAAGGAGGTTTGTACCTATCACACATTGTGCTCATAATTAGCTAGGTGGGTACAAAAATCTAGGTACAAAGACTTCATATTATTTCTATCGAAGGCATATTCTGGTTATAAATTGTATCTCCCAGCATTCCTTGACTGGAGGGGTCGAATCTACCGCTCACGCATCTTTCATTTTCACGAAAGGGAATTAGAAAGAAGTTTGATAGTATTTCATTCTTCTGCTAAAGCCCCTGAAGAACTAAGCAAGCCTCATGAGGAATCTCTCATATTTACATTAGCATGTGCAGCAGCCTTTAAGTTTAAGAAATTTGTATCGTTAGATCAAGCTTATGGTTGGTATTTGAAAAACCATGAATCAATGGTTGAGTCGGACCATAGTTTAATTAAATTTGCACAGCAAGCTAGTGATCCATTTCAGTTCCTAGCCAAGGTTGTTTCTAATGAAACAATGAGTTATATCAAAAGACTCTATGGTTTTAATAGGGATCCAATCTCTCAAGATGCTTCCGCTAGTGCTTATCAAATAATGAGTTACCTATTGATGAATGAAGAAATGGGTAGGCAAACAAATCTTATTCCATCTCCTGATAATGAAATACAAGATATGTATTTGTGTTTGCAAAATGAACTACTTAAGTACTTGCATCAAGTGCAAGTGTTTGATAAATCGAAGTATTCTATCATAGAATTTTTCTTAATGAGAAAGGTCGTCAAACAACTATTTATGCCTATGATATATGGGAAGACTGTTTTAGCCAAGGCTAAGGAATTCTATTCCCTCACTAAAGTATGCTATTCCTTTTGGGTATTTAAATATCCAGACATCATCAATTGAATGAGGTTGATTATCCTCATTGGTTGGTTCTATTCGGAAATGGATCAACCAGTACTATATAGTATACCGTACTTCACTACCGTGCAAGATTATTTGCATTATAATACAGAATATATATGGGTCTATGATAGAGTATGTAATAAGAGACATCGGGTGAGTCTCCAAGTGCCTACGTTGGATAGGGATACGTGAAAGACTCAAGTGGCTACCTGCATCAAATTTATTCATCAAAAGGATGCTTTTATAGCTATGAAAGTGATGGAGAAATTGACTTTAAAGAAAGCACCTAAATACACTGTACACAATAATTTCATTACAACAGCAGTTTCCACAGCAGGGGTTCCCGAAATTTATACTAAGGTGTTCAGGGAAATGGGTCCTCCACTTCGAATAATTAATGAATTCATTATGCTTAATTTGATCCGATCATCAAGAGGAGATTCCCCTTGGAGCTCTGACTAGGTTAATGATCCTATTCCAGGTGATTAACTTCAAACTCTCTTAATATCTCCGGAGCCTAAGGATAAAAATAAGAAAAACTGGAGTAAAAAGGCCAAGAAGGCCGTGAGTTGTTACGATAAATATGTCAATACTATGTGTGGTGGTCAACGTCATGCTGAGAAGTGGAATTCATTTCATTCACTTCTCAATATTTGGGAGTCTCTCGGGTTTAACTACAGCATGCACTACTGACTATGAAAAAACACATGAAAAAAATCCATTATTATTTAATTTCACCGCTTCAGAAAGTTTATTTGGTTATGATATTTATGAGTTCAATGGGGATTTGACCCAGTTAAAGATGTTAATCGAGGATGAAAGATGCCTTGATCCATATCCAGGGTTGAGAATAGCAGAATTTGGAATTAAATATCCTTACCTTCGCTGTGCCGACTATAAAGTGATAGCATTGGCTGTAATGCGACTTTTAATGAAATACAAGTACAGTCAAGTGTTCGAACATGGTAAATTTACTATTGGTTATAAACTGAATCTACCAACTATAGATGTTTACTTTACAATAGGTCCTGCTATTTCTTTCAATGATCCTTGCGGAAATGTTGTTCCTAACAAACTATATGCTAATATTTTGTCATTAGTAGCTAAAAAGGCAGAGGATTATGAGAATGATGTTCTATCAGGTTTATGCATTTGCATGTATATGGCTGGTATGCAGGACAAAGAGGTAACTCTGACCTACGAGGAGATTGATACAAAACTTCGGGAATTACTTAATGCCAACATAGGTGATGGTGAACGACAAGAAGTTCCAACTATGGGTGGTAGTAAGCGTCGTTATCCCGATCATGTAACTGCACTCGTACCTACGGGTAAGGAAAGGATGCCTTTCCTAGTTGCCGATACAAAGAAAGTTCTAGTAAACGATGTTCATGTCCCTTATGCTGCTGGTTTCTTAGTGGTTTACCTGGGTGAAGATATTGATACCTATTCAATAGACACAGAATTCAGTGAAGATTTCTTATTTGTCCTACTTGAATTTGAAGATAGGAGTAATAAAATGTTGTATGACTTTCTCGAGCATTTAGCAAGGGTAGCGGATCAATCTAATATTCAAACGGTTTATTTCCATAACTTATCCCGCTTCGATGGAATCCTATTAATGAAATATTATGCTAAACATGGAGATAAGTACTCCATAAAACCTCTTATGAGGAACCTTAGGCTTTACGAGTTAGTGGTGCCTCAGGGTAATAAAGTGGTGTTACGTTTCAGAGATTCATTAACTCTGCTCCCAAGTAGTCTGCATACATTGGCTAAAACTTCATGTCCTCAATTAGGTTCAAAAGGCTCAATTCCACATGAAGAGATTCAAGTTGAGACTCTGTATAATAGTAGAGATCAATTGTTGGAATACCTTAAACAAGATATACGTATGTTAGGTGGTGTGATGCAGAAAGCCCAAGAGATTTATTGGACTCAGTTCAAAGTTGATATCGTGAAGTGATTGACATTGTCTTCTCTAGCTATGAGAATTTATCGTATGAGCTATTACGATCGTAATATTTTTCCTATCCATATACCAAGTAGGAACGAAGATACATTCATTCGGCATGGGTACTATGGAGGCCATGTGGATACATATATCCCATATGGGGAAAATCTATACTACTATGACGTCAACTCATTATATCCATATATAATGAAAACATTCAATATGCTGGGTGGCAAACCAGTATGGCATGGGGATTTGGAAGGCCAAGAATTGTCAAAATTGTATGGATTTATTGAGGCATATGTGGTATGTCCGATTACAATTACTCAACCATTCTTACCATATAGGGCTAATAATACTTTACTTTTCCCAATAGGTAAATTCGTAGTTATGTATTATAGCGAAGAGTTAAAATATGCTTGCGACTTGGGTTACATTATTATACCACTAAGGGGATACTTGTTTGAGGAGCAGGCTAGTCCTTTCGCCAGCTTTGTGTCATCCCTCTTCTCCTGAAGACAAGAAGCGAAGGTGTCTGGTCATGATGCCATGGCTTATGTTTACAAGATACTCATGAACTCCCTGTACGGGAGATTTGGGATCAATCCACAAAATACAATCACAAAGGTTGTCAATGGGGAAAGATATGACACTTTGACGTAGAATGAGAATCTAATCTTCGGGGATAAGCTTAGCGATAATCACTATATTGTAAGTTGCTTGAGTAATACAGGATAGGTTGATGAATTAGAGTAGAATCCTCCAAAGATATCGGTTGTTCAATTGGCAATAGCTATTATGGCTTGTGCTCGTATTCATATGTACAAATACATTTCCAGACCAAATTGTTACTATGTTGATACTGACTCATCAGTTCTAGGAAGCCCTCTTCTAGAAGATGAAGTCTCTTCAATTGAATTGGGTAGGTGTAAGCTTGAGCACAATGTTAAGAAAGGGATCTTCATGGCTACTAAGAGTTATTATTTATTAACAGAAGATCAAGGTCATATATTGAAGCAAAAGGGCCCTACAAGAAGCTTGGTCAGTCCTGAATGGTTTGAGTTAAAATACGCTAATCCTTCTCTCACTAAGAAAATGACTATGGCATCTAACTTCATAATCAATTGACATACCCTTGAAATTTCCAAAAAGGAAATCCAAGTACAACTTGGAACCAAAGATGGTACCAAAAGGGATCCTGTATATTCTAACAAAGAGGTTTGGGTAGATACAAAACCTAAGAATGTCATAGACTTTGGTGGTCAAGATATAGCTATTCTAAAATTGAAAAATAAGATTCTTTAGGAGCGGCTTCCAGACCAAGCTTAGATGATGGCTGGTTTGTTTGACCATAATGAAAAGATTCATCAATCTTATGCTAGTTTGCATGAAGAGAATGCTCGTCTATGTGAAGAGAATGCTAGTAATGCAAAGAGGATTGATGGTGTGGATAAGAGGATTGATGGCATGGCTGGTCTGTATAAAGATTATGAGATTCTTCTTAAAAATAATGCTCATATTAGTGAAGATTATCAGAAGATTTTTCAGATTCTTCAGCATAAGGATGCTCAACCTGATGATATGCATGAGATGAATGCTAAAATGTGTGAGATGAATGCTCATCTTTATCAAGAGTATAATAAGATTGAAGAAAAATAGCTTACCATTGACGAAGATAATAAGAATATTTTGCAAATTTTTCAGGATCAGAATAAGCAAGATCGGAATATTGTGGAAACAAAGTTTGAACTCAAAGAACATAATAATCAGCTTATTCAGATTATTAAGTAGAAGAATGAAGAGATTGCTAGACTGGAGGCTAAACTAGGTAAAACTAATAAGCTACCTACTCATAACACCAATAAGCTGAAAGAGCCATCCTGGTGGAAGGAGAAGGAGAGGAGGGATAATAGGAATAAGCTGAAGAAGCCTCTTGGCTCTAAGGGTTACCATAATGGGGCAGGTTATAAGCCTCCTCCGTAAGTAGCAAGATAGGATAGGACCTAGGCTTAAGCTTACCCTCTTTAGCTTTACCTCCCCATTTGGATTCATATGGCTTCGCCTCTTCTTCAGCCTCTTTGACTTCATTCGGCTTCTCCTCTTATGGCTTCCGCTAGCTCGACTTGGCTTATTAGGAGAGCTAGGGGGCCAGGCCTAGATTTCCCACAGCTCGACTTGGTTTATTATGAGAGCTCAGGGAAATCTCTTCCCCATTCACCTTTGGCAGAGGTTTAGGACCTTCTCCCTACAAGATTGGCCCTTTTACCATGGCAGAGGTTCTTCAACCTTGACTTCTCATTTTATCACCTTTCCCTCACCATATGAATGGTGAGTCCCTCTCCTTCGTAACCTCAGTCGAGTCCCTCCAGACCTCTCCTTTAGTTCTTAAAGTTCCTCTCTTTGGGGGCCCCTCCCCAAAATAGAGTTTTTCCTCACACATTACCTCACCCTACTGGGCCTACTAGGCCTCTCCCTCGTAACCAAGGACAAGGGCCTTAAGCTCCCGAATATCAACAAATACTATGAAGTATCCACAACCAACGGTTGAAGGATCAACAACCAAAGGAAGGAATGGGTGGAACTCTTCCTAAAGGATCTATAACCAATGGTTGAAGATCATTAAACCAAAGGTTTAAGGAAGGTTGGGCTTGCCCAATGAGTAAGTTCAAGGACCTTAAGAGTACAACCAAAGGTTGAAAGATGAACCTTTTCATTAAACCAGAGTTTTAAGGATAAACAACCAAAGGTTAAAGGATGAAGGTCAAGGACCTTCAAAGTACAACCAAAGGTTAAAAGGTTTAAGGAGAAACAACCAAAGGTTGAATAATACAACCGAAGCTTGAAGGATCTACAACCTTCAGTTGAAGATCATTAAACCAAAGGTTTAGTAATACAACCGAAGGTTGCATCATGAAGGGGAAGATAGAACAACCTTTGGTTGTATTATTAAACCTTTGGTTTAATGATATTCAAGTGAAGGTTGTAGATCCTTCAACCTTTGGTTGTATTATTCAAACTTTGGTTGTACTTTCAACCTTTGGTTGTTTCTCCTTAAACCTTTCAACCTTTGGTTGTACTTTGAAGGTCCTTGACCTTCATCCTTCAACCTTTGGTTGTTTATCCTTAAACCTATGGTTTAATGAAAAGGTTGATCTTTCAACCTTTGGTTGTACTCTTAAGGTCCTTGAACTTACTCATTGGGCAAGCCCAACCTTCCTTAAACCTTTGGTTTAATGATCTTCAACCATTGGTTGTAGATCCTTTAGGACGGGTTCCACCCATTCCTTCCTTTGGTTATTGATCCTTCAACCGTTGGTTGTGGATACTTCAAAGTATTTGTTGATATTCGGGCCCTTAAGGCCCTTATCATTGGTTACGAGGGAGAGACCCGGTAGGCCTAGTAGGGTGAGGTAACGTGTGAGGAATAACCCTCTTTTGGGGAGGGGCCCCAAAAGAGAGGCACTTGAAGAATTAAAGGAGAGGTCCGGATGGACTCGACTGAGGCTACGAAGGAGAGGGACTCACCACTCATATGGTGAGGGAAAGGTGATAAAATGAAAATTCAAGGTTGAAGAATCTCCGCCATGGTAAAAGGGCCAATCTCGTAGGGAGAAGGTCCTAAACCTCATACAGAGGCGAATGGGGAGGAGATTTCCCCGAGCTCTCCTAATAAGCCAAGTCAAGCTAGGGGAAATCTAGGCCTAGCCCCCTAGCTCTCCTAGTAAGCCAAGTCGAGCTAGGGGAAGCCGTAAGAGGCGAAGCCAAATGAAGCTGAAGAGGCTGAAGAAGAGGCAAAGCCGTATGAAGCCGAATGGGGAGGTAAGGCTAAAGAGGCTAAGCTTAAGCCTAGGTCTTGTCCTATCTTGCTACTTACGGAGGAGGCTTATAACCCACCCCATTATGGTAACCCTTCGACCCAGAAGGCTTCTTTGGCTTATTCCTATTATCCCTCCTCTCCTTCTCCTTCCACCAGGATGGCTCTTTCGGCTTATTGGTGTTATGAGTAGGTAGCTTAGTAGTTTTACCTAGTTTAGTTTCCAGTCTACCGATCTCTTCATTATTCTGCTTAGTAATCCGAATAAGCTAATTATTATGTTCTTTGAGTTCAAAATTTGTTTCCACAATATTCTAATCTTGCTTATTTTGATCCTGAAGAATCTCCAAAATATTATTATTATCTTCTTCAATGGTAAGCTTTTTTTCTTCAATCTCATTATACTCTTGATAAAGACGAGCATTCATCTCACACAGTTTAGCATTCATCTCATGCATATCATCAATTTGAGCATCCTTATACTAAAGAAACTAAAAAATCTTCTGATAATATTCACTAATATGAGCATTCTCTTTAAGAAGAATCTCATAATCTTTATACAGACCAGCCATACCATCAATCCTCTTATCCACACCATCAATCCTCTTAGCATTACTAGCATTCTCTTCACACAGACGAGCATTCTCTTCATGCAGACTACCATAAGATTGATGAATCTTTTCATTATGGTCAAACAAACCAGCCATCATCTAAGCTTGGTCTGCAAGCCGCTCCTAAAGAATCTTATTTTCCAATTTGAGAATAGTTATATCTTGACCACCAAATTCTATGACATTCTTAGGTTTTGTATCTACCCAAACCTCTTTGTTAGAATATACAAGATCCCTTTTGGTACCAACTTTGGTTCCAAGTTGTACTTGGATTTCCTTTTTGGAAATTTCGAGGGTATGCCAATTGATTATGAAGTTAGATGCCACAGTCATCTACTTAGTGAGAGAAGGATTAACATATTGTAACTCAAACCATTCAGGACTGACCAAGCTTCTTTTAGGGCCCTTTTGCTTCAATATATGACCTTGATCTTCTGTTAATAAACAATAACTCTTAGAAACCATGAAGATCCCTTTCTTAACATTGTGCTCAAGCTTACACTTACCCAATTCAATTGAAGAGACTTCATCTTCCAGAAGAGGTATTCCTAGAACTGTTGAGTCAGTATCAGTATAGTAATATTTTGGTCTGGAAATGTAATTGTACATATGAATATGAGCACAAGCCGTAATAGCTGCTGCCAATTGAACAACCGATATCTTTGGAGGATTCCAGTCTAAGTCATCAACCTGGGCTGTATTACTCAAGTAACTTACAATATAGTAATTATCACTAAGCTTATCCCCGAAGATTATATTGTCATTCTGCATCAAAGTGTCATATCATTCCCTATTGACAACCTCTATGATAGTACTTTGTGGATTGATCCCAAATATCTCGTACAAGGAGTTCATGAGTATCTTGTAAACATAAGCCATAGCATCATGACTAGACACCTTCTCTTCTTATCTTCGAGAGAAGAAGGATGACACAAAGTTGGCGAAAGGACTAGCCCACTCCTCAAACAAGTATCCCCTTAGTGGTATAATCGTGTAACGCAAGTCGCGAGCATATTTTAACTCTTCGCTATAATACACACCTATGAATTTATCTGTTGGGAAAAGTAAAGTATTATTAGCCCTATATGGTAAGAATGGTCAAGTAATTTTAATCGGAAATACCACATATGCCTCAATAAATCCATACAAGTTTGAAAATTCCTGGCCTTCCAAATCCCCATGTCATACTGGTTTGCCACTCGGCATATTGAATGTTTTCATTATATATGGATATAATGAGTTGACGTCATAGTAGTATAGATTTTCCCCATATGGGATATACATATCCGCATGGCCTTTGTAGTACTCACGTCGAATGAATGTATCTTTGTTCCTGATTGGTATATGGATAGGAAAACTATTAGGATCATAACAGCTCATACAATAAATTCTCATGGCTAGAGAAGACAATGTCAAGAACTTCACGATATCAACTTTGAATTGAGTCCAATAAATCTCTTGGGCTTTCTGCATCAAACCACCTAACAGACGTATATCTTGTTTAAGGTATTCCAAAAATTGATCTCTACGATTATCCAGAGTCTCAACGTGAATCTTTTCATGTGGAAGTGAGCCTTTTGAACCTAATTGAGGACATAAAGTTTTAGCCAATATATCCAGACTACTTGGGAGTAGAGTTAATGAATCTCTGAAACGTAACACCACTTTATTACCTCGAGACACCACTAACTCGTAAAGCCTAATGTTCCTCATAAGAGGTTTTATGTAGTACTTATCGACATGTTTAGCATAATATTTCATTAATAGGATACCATTGAAGTGAGATAAGTTATGTAAATAAACCGTTCGAATATTAGATTGATCCGCTACCCTTGCTAAACGCTCGAGAAAGTCATACAAAATTTTATTACTCCTGTCTTAAAATTCAAGTAGGAAAAATAAGGAATATTCACTAAATTTTATGTCTATTTAATAGGTATCAATATATTCACCTAGGTAAACCTCTAAGAAACCAATAGCGTAAGGGACATGAACACCATTTACTTGAACTGTCTCCGTATCGGCAACTAGGAAAGGCATCCTCTCCTTACCCGTAGGTACGAGTGCAGTTACATGATCGGGATAATGACACTTACTACCACCCATAGCTGGAAGTTCTTGTGGTTCACCATCACCTATGTTGGCATTAAGTAATTCCCAAAGTTTTGTATCAATATCCTCGTAGGAAAGAGTTACCTCTTTGTCCTACATACCAACCATATACATGTGAATGCATAAACCTGATAGCACATCATTCTCGTAATCCTCTACCTTTTTAGTTACTAATGACAAAATATTAGCATATACTTGCTTGTTAGGAACAACATTGCTGCGAGGATCATTGAAAGAAATAGCAGGACCTATTGTAAAGTAAACATCTATAGTTGGTAGATTCAGTTTATAACCAATAGTAAATTTACCATGTTCAAACACTTGACTGTACCCGTATTTCATTAAAAGTTGCATTACAGCCAATGCTATCACTTTATAGTCGGCACAGCGAAGGTGAGGATCTTTAAATCCCAATTCTTCTATTCTCAACCCTGGATATGGATCAAGGCATCTTTCATCCTCGATTAACAGCTTTAACCAGGTAAAATCCCCATTGAACTCATAAATATCATAACCAAATAAACTGTCTGAAGCAGTTAAATTAAATAATAATGGATTTTTTTTCATGTATTTTTTCATATTCAGTAGTGCACATTGTAGTTAAACCTGAGAGACTCCCAGCTATTGAGAAGTGAATGAAATGAATTCCACTTCTCAGCATGACGCTGACCACCACACACAATATTGACATATTTATCGTAACAACTCACGGTGTTCTTAGCCTTTTTACTCCAGTTTTTCTTATTTTTATCCTTAGGCTCTAGAGATATTAAGAGATTTTGAAGTTCATCACCTGGAATATGATCATTAACCTAGTCAGAGTTCCAAGGGGAATCTCCTCTTGATGATCGGATCAGATTAATCATAATGAATTCATTAATGATTCGAAGTGGAGGACCCATTTCCATGAACAACTTAATATAAATTTTGGGAACCCTTGTTGCGTAAACCACTATTGTAATGAATTATCATGTACAGTGTATATAGGCTCTTTCTTTAAAGTCAATTGCTCCACCACTTTCATTGCTATAAAAGCGTCCTTCTGATGAATAAAGTTGACGCAGGTAGCCACTTGAGTCTTTCACGTATCCCTATCCAATGTAGGCACTTGGAGACTCACCCGATGTCTCTTATTGCATACACTATCATAGAACCATATATATTATGTATTATAATGTAGATAATCTTGCATGGTAGTGAATTATGGTATACTATATAGTACGGGTTGATCCATTTCCGAACAGAACCAACCAATGAGGTTAATCAACCTCATTAAATTGTTGATGTCTGGATATTTAAATACCCAAAAGGAGTAGCAAACTTTAGCGAGGGAATAGAATTCCTTACTCCTTAGCAATGAACCATAAACCTCACAAATATCACGAGCCATGGCTAAAACAGTCTTCCCATATATCATAGGCATAAATAGTTGTTTGATGACCTTTCTCATTAAGAGAGATTCTATGATAGAATACTTTGATTTATCAAACACTTGCACTTGCCACAAGTACTTAACTAGTTCATTTTGCAAACACAAATACATCTCTTGTATTTCATTATCAGGAGATGGAATAAGATTTTTTTGCCTACCCATTTCTTAATTCATCAATAGGTAACTCATTATTTGATAAGCACTAGCGGAAGCATCTTGAGAGACTGGATCCCTATTACAACCATGAAGTATTTCGGTATAACTCACTCTTTTATTAGAAACAACCTTGGCTAGGAACTGAAATGGATCACTAGCTTTTTGTGCAAAGTTAATTAAACTGTGGTCTGACTCAATCATTGATTCACAGTTTTGCATATACCAGCCATAAGATTGATCTAACAATACAAATTTCTTAAACTTAAAGGCTGCTGCACATGCTAATGTAAATCTGAGAGATTCCTCATCAGGCTTGCTTAGTTCTTTAGGGGATTTAGTAGAAGAATGAAATACTATCAAACTTCTTGCTAAATCCCTTTCGTGAAAATTCAAGACACCTGTGCGGTAGATTCGACCTCTCTAGTCAAGGAACACTGGGAGATACAATTTATAACCAGAATATGCCTTCGATAGAACTAATATGAAGTCTTCATGCCTAAATCGTTGTACCCACCTAACTAATTCTGAACAAAACATGTGATAGGTACAAACCTCCTTAATCCCATAGTAATTATTGTAGTAAAAATCCCTCAATAGGTCTACCTCCCCTGGTAGACTAACCTTTGCTAGTCTTATATCCATAAGGAGACCCACCTCTTCAAGGGTATCACGATTTGATGCAATAAAATTCAAGACGTTTTCATTGATCTCAAAGGCTTGGGACTGAAGTGTACTCAAGACATTGCAAAGATGCAAAGGATCATTCAACTGGAGATAGAAATTGTGTAAGTTCTTAGAATATAACAGACGAAACCTGTTAAATACATCACACGTTAGGGAGGTTAAGTACCCCCCTTCAAGATCAGCTAATGTAGAAGGTACATCTACATTAGATTTCCAGGTTAATGGCTCGAAAACCATGGGTAGATTTATTTTGATTATATATAACCCTTATTTTTAGAAAACAATAAGACATCCATATAGCTTTCATCTGTTTTGAGAGTAATCAATATTCGTTCAACAAGGAACTCGACCAAGCCGACCCCAATTGCATAATGACTCCTAGTCACTTTCCTTGGTTTCTCTCTTGTTAAAAATAACTTCACACTGCCATCCTTTTTGCCAACAGATTTCTGAATTCCAATATTAACTGCTTGAACTCGTATGGCAGAATCAATATGTTGGATTAAAATTGATACCCTCAATACTGATAAATCCTGTAAAGGATTCAACATTTCCCCAAGTACATGAATCATTATTGCCTCCAGAGTATAGTTACCAAATATATTAATATATTTTAAATCTTTTTTGGGCAGGCCACCATTTTGCCATAGATATTCCTGAGCAGTAATAATTTCTAGAGAAATAAATTGTTTGATCAAGCTAGGAACACTTTTAAATATAGTTTTTTCGTCAAAACGCATACTCAACCCCTCAATTGAATGTTGTAAATCAATCAACTGATTCTTTCTCCTTTCTTCCAACTCCTTTTGGCTCATTTTGGGAAATGGATAGAAATCAAATGCATTATCAAATTTCTTTGATAACAATAAATCCTTGATAATTGCATCTTGATAGAGAGAAACATTACTCGGTTGAGAAATAAAGATGGAATCATCAATCTTTTGTTAGAAATGATTCCAGAAAAGATTGAGGATTCGTTCCTTAGCCTTCCGCATCTTGCTACCATCATACCCAAGAGTTGGATCATGTTGTTGTATCTTGCTACCATGATATCCATTATTATCTGCTACAGAATTAGAAGAATCAACTCCACTCATCGAGTAATAGTTTGTTTGAAAGGGAAATCGACTAATTATGATATGTGAACCACTAGAAACTGTATTTAGTAATAAGGGAGCCAACGAACTCGACAAATTAGAAATCACCATCACTAAACCCTGGTGAGATAGGCCACTGCTATGCCCCAACATGCAAGGGTGGTGTTAGCCACCTGTAAAATTTGATTATACCAAAGGTGGCTACATTTGTTTTGAGCCTTCAAGGAACAATTTTTCCCTATCAAAAAATGTTGGCTCTTGAAGACTCTTGAAGGCTTCATGCCTCTGTCTAGATCCCACACTGCTGTTTACATCTCAAAATGCTCTGAAATTCTGCTAAAATCCAAAGCCAAATACTGCTACAAAAACCCTTTTTCCCCTTCCTTCTCCTCAAAACTAACCTCCTCTTCTATCCCTCCATTCCCCATGAAAATCCCTCATTTCCACATTTCTGCTATTTCCCCTCATCAAAATTCATTTTATAAGGTTAAAAACCCACTTTTTAACCTTACCAAAACCTTTAATTCCCTTAAAAAATAATTCAAAAACCATAGAAAACACATATTTTCTATGCATCAGACTTTAGCCCCCTCGGGCTAAGTCTCTAATCCTTTTTCGTCTATGCGCCCAAGCGCCAGAACCAACTGCTCAACCTATTGGGCGCTTATCCTTTCCAATAATATTTCTTCACCCAAAAACATTAAAAACCTTTGTTATTCGTGTTTTTGGGGTTTTAATTTATTTTCAAAAGTTTTCCGCCCGTGCAAATTGTGGAGTGATATCCAGCGTCGATCTGCTCCCCAGATCGGATGGTGCGGACTCTAACTTACCATGTGATCCCCGCCATTCAAACCTAAATCATCATCATTGATCTGCTCCGCAGATCGGACGGTGCAGAGCGCGTCTTTCCATGGTCCCCACCATCTGTGTGTTGTTTTCCAAAAACCGTGTGGTTTCCATCGCACCACTCTTCAGTGGATGGCGGTTTTTCCCTGATGGCCAGCGATTCCATACAACGGTTGACGCGTGTCCCTTGTACGATTTGAAAACAGTCGTGTGACCATCTTCCATCGCATGTTATAGTTCGGACCAGGATGCCCAGCGAAATTGATCTCCACCGTCCGATCTGGGCCCACTCATCCAACATCTATCACTCTTCAAAAGTGTCCGATGGATAACCAAGGTGCCCGCACGATAAAAAATCCATCTTACAGCGGCAAATAAATCTCCGCCGTCGATCTAATCTGCAGATCGACGGCTCATATTGCATCGCCCGTTTCTGTTGCCCATTCAACATTCTCCCCACCGTTGACTTTCCATTGCCCAATCCCGACCATCGATCTCTGCACGATCGATGGCTCATATTCATCCTTCTCCTCTGACCATCTCATTCACTCTTGACCGTCGATCTCTGCATGATTGACAGCTCGGATTTAATTTTTTTTTTAACTCATTCCACCATCACTCTCGATAAATCTGGATTGTTGGATGATGCCATCCAATGGCCATGCTTCCTCCATGCCTTCCAATGCTGTAAAACCAATAAAAGCAGGATTTTTTAACAATTTTTTGCATTTTGTAGGGTTTAAATCATTTTTTCGTGGTTTTCAAAGAAGATTCAGAGAAGGAGGGTGACAATCCTCCTGTTTTTGATTCGTCAAAGAAAATCACCCGCAGGGTTGAAATGCACATTTCATCAATGTTTTCTTAGGCATGGATGCCTTATAAACCCTGCGCAGCCCTGCACGACAGCAAGAAAACCATGAATCAGGCACAGTCAAATATTATCAGTGTCGAAGACCAGGATGAACCAAAATAGAGAATTAATGGATAGATTAGTGGGGATTACGTCTAAGATGCTTATCAGAAGCCTAATCCCCTAATAAAACACAGTTTACAGAAAACCTAAAGTGTTTTATTGAAAGGAAAACCCTCCACTGCCACAAGTGGGGGAAAATTGATTCCTCCCAGCGACTAAAGTGCCAGCTTGCCTCAAAGTATTCAATCAGGAGCTGAATTTATTGATTAGGATCAAATATTTTGCCTCGACGCAGACGAAGAGTTACTTCTGCCGGGAATTTAATGACAAAATGTCCGCAGAGTAACCCTAGCATCACACAAAGCCTCAAAGGTCAAAAAAAGCTCCCACCGAGCTTAAATCATGAGTGTAAATCAATTAATACAGTGAAACACCTGTACAGTTTCTTCATTGAGCCCCCCAAGGGCCAAGAAAACATTAACTCTATATTAATTGTATTTGAGATCTTTTATCAGATCTCACCTCCTCATCATTCTATAAATACTTCAGTAGAAGATGAGTGAGGGGTTGGTTGTTGATGTAATTATTGAACAATGTATGTAATTGAGCTTAAGACTCTTATTTGTAAATAGTGATTCATTGGCTCTTGGAGCTCTGCTTGTAACATATAAGTTAGGTTATGAAAGAAAGATGAATTAACACACTGGACTTGAAGATTGTAACTGGTTTGGAGCATCAATACAAGCTTATTTATGGGATCCTGGTCTATGTTGACGGTGATGTTATTCTCATTGTAACTTGTTATTTTATTTCTGTTTTCATTTTGTTTCATTTTATATTGTAAAGAACAGTTTGAACAGGCTTAGGACCTACTGTAAACCAGTAACCTTCTCTGGCTGAAATATCTTTATTTAAATTTTTTCTTCCAACTGTGTTATTTGAAAATGATTTAATTTAGTTTAAGCATAGGAATGTTGGCGTTCCCTCGTCTTATTTTCTTAGTTGAATATTATTTTTAATGTTACTTTCAGTATATGTTGTGTGAAGATGAACTGAAGAAGATATGGTGAGCCCTGGTCCCAGTCTTGTTTGCATAACTGTTTGATTGTTTCCCTTAGAATGTGTCAAAAGCTAGCTAGTTTCAAAGTACTTACTAGATCTTAGGTCATTCTATGTTATCTTTGTGATTGTCTTGAAAGTAACTAAGTAAAGCAGAGCTAGGAGAGGATTTGTGGTGAGCCCAGCCCGCTAGTTTCTACTCCAAAAGTTGCCTTCAAGTTTCCCTTTGTTTTTTATATGTTTTCTATTGAAAGTGTATCAAAAGCTGGCTAGTTTCAAAGTACTTACCAAATCCTAGTTTGCTTTCATATTTTTCTTAAGTTCCTGGTCAAAGGTTGGCTAGTTTCAAAGTACTTACCAGATCCTGGGCTACTCTTTGTTCTGCATCTGTTTTTTCTCCTTCTTGATGTAGCATTCCATTCCATAAATCAAACTTTAAAGAGATCCTTAGACATAGATGACTTGCCCCATGGACCACTCTTGCCTCTTGCTGTCCCAATTAAATCCTATTATGACTCCATAGCCCAATGGACTTAAAACCTGCAATTATCTTTCATCTTGGCTAAAGCTTACTCTGGTTTCTTGCAACTTCTCACTTTTGAACCTCTTTTCATTTAGGACTTTTCAACTCTAACAATAATCATGCACAACCATCCAAAAACAAACAAAACCCTTGGACTTCATAACTAGCCTAATAATATTATCCCAAACTTCAAAGAAAAATCCATCTTTGCACTTATTGGAGAGATCCCTCTCTGGATTCAGGAGCGCAGGATCCTAGAATCCCAAAGTTAGTTGAAACGATGTTGTTTCTGCAGTTTTAGTCTCACCAATCTGCTAAAATTACAGATTCCTAACATTTCTGGCGACTCCACTAGGGAATGACCATAGGACATCAGAGATTTGGTTTCCCCTTAAAAATCTTTATAACACCCTCTGAGTAAAAAGCAGCTTTTTCAAGCACTACCAAGAAATGGTAATCATGATGAAACTTGTTTGAATCAGTGACAATCTAGGTCAACCCTAGGATTCTCATAAGATTTTATCTAACCTTGAAAAATAAGCTAGCTTAGCCATAAGAGTATATTTTCTTTGTCTCACAATCGTAGCTATGTTTTGAAGCAAAGTTAGGACATTCTTAGAAACCACACAAATAAAAAATAACTCAGAAAATACCAAAAACATTTCAGATTGTTAGTAAAACACTTACTCTTAAATTTCAGTTACCTTTTGTTGTGTTTTAATCTATACTCTTAGACATATTCTGGAAAGGGCCAGGTAGCCTCCGGATCTCATCCTCTTTTAGAGGTGACATATCTGGTGAATGCCCTCCCAGTCAATATCTGGTTAGAGTTTGTTGTGTTGCGGGATATCCTTGAAAAAAGATGTTTCACAAGCACTGTGGTGGACAGTG
This sequence comes from Pinus albicaulis, assembly GCA_034641835.2. Lineage (NCBI taxonomy): Eukaryota > Viridiplantae > Streptophyta > Pinopsida > Pinales > Pinaceae > Pinus > Pinus albicaulis. The sequence goes on along the minus strand of CM076583.1, from coordinate 1,046,333,804 downwards.
TAACTCTTTGAAAACACTCTAAACTTTCCACCTGGCGACTCCACAATCTTGAACAGACCTTAAGACTCCACTGGGAAGAACCCTTATCATTATAATATCATTCAAATCCAGTTAGAGGACTGTAGGATTAAAATTTGTGTAAACAGATCAGTTAACCTCTCAAAGATTTTCATACTTGGTTGAAATTTTCTTGTTATTTGGGTCTAAAAACACAGCATAGTGGCTCCTAGAAAGATTCACACTAGAGCCCATCCTGACCCTGATCCACCTGAGATAGTTGATAACCCAGAAAGAATCCTTAGGAAGTCTCCTAAGATTGAATCCTCAACTGTTTTCAGATCATCCTTGAGAGCTAATTCAGTTCCTGAAAATCTCGCGACTCTACAAGAAACACATGGTGGTGGAACCATCAAACATTTTACCTCCTTACGAGCTAAAATTTTTCCACCTGGCGACTCCACACTCCATAACTCTCAAAGACCCCACTGGAGGAAGAACCTGAAAGATGGCCAAGCCTCATAGAAGGGTAGAACATATGGGTTGGATCTGGTTTAAGGGGTTAATTGTTTTTGTCTATCACTATGTTCTGTCCTACTTTAAGACTAATCAAGTGTACAAAGATGAAACCCACATTGAGTATGGGAAAGAACTCAGACCTCAGTCTTCAGACCATGAGCAGACCTATACTCTTGTGAAAAAACTAGTGGGACCAGAGCCTCATGTTATATCTCCCATTTCCAAAGAAGTTTCAAGCAGCCATGAGCCTCCTCTCACTCTACCCACACCCAAAAAGGTCATAGAAAGATATAAGACTCTGGTTTTACCTCTTATCTTCCAGCCCCTTTCTGCAGAACTTATAGACAAGCTGCCCCTTTTTAATGAAGAAAATTCAAAAATCACTACTAACCAGCATGTCTAAAAGCTCAAGGATGTACTTGAATTATATGAAATAGAAGAAGATGATGTGCGTATTAGAATGTTCACCTTGTCATTACAAGGAAATGCAAATATTTGGTTTAAAAACCTTCCAGCTACAAGCATTTTCAGCTTTCATCAATTTGTTTGAGTTTTCCTTGACAAATCGGCATTCCCTGTAAATGTTTTCCTCATCCTAGAAGAATATCAGAATTTGAAAATACAGCCGACAGAGACAGTACAAGAGTTTTCAGCCAGGTTCAGTAAGGTGTACAATGCAATACCTTTTGATGTAAAACCACCTTTAGGATGGGCTCTACTGCACTATCCTAGCTCTTTTGAACCCGAGGTGGAATTCTGTATAAGAGAAAGAGAGCCTTCGAGCCTGGAAGAAATGCAGAGCATAGAAGTTACTGTCGAATACAACATAAAGTGCAGGGAGGAAGAATATGGGGTTGAAACCAGAAATAATGATTGGGAGAGACCTACACCTCCTTCTCAAGAAAAACAAACCAGACCGCTGCAAGACATGTCTTACATGCAAAGCATGTATGATGAACAATACATTAAATCAGAAGACAAACTTGCAGATTATTTCGAGGAAAGACTTGCTGAGATTCCAGAAAGTTTGATGGGTAACGTTGCTTATAATTATGATTTATCTAATACTAATATGTCTGATGATGGTTTTGTCCAAAGGGAAGCCGATCTAACACGGCCATCATCGGTCGATTTAGGGGAAGAGGATCGTGACCATCAACTTCAGGGAAATGGTGAACCAATGCAGGCCATCTATGATAATGATGAAGAAAGCGTTGAAAGCATGATAGCAGATGAAGATTCATTCAATATTCACTCTGTTATATATCAGGTCATCAATAATAATTTCAAAGAAGATGGAAGCCAACGACTCTTTAGCGCAGAGGACAAGGAGGAAAGACATGAAGAAAATCTTGAGCTAGATGCATATCCGGAACCTTCGCCTGAAAGGGTCAAGGTAATGAAAGCAACCCCTGCTCAAGAATATATTATTTTTTTCATAGAGTTCAGTTCACTCCAGCAGAACTAGTTAGGGTCAGAAGAGGAAAACACTACCAAATATGATGAGTCCTCCAGTTCAGATGATGATGAAGAAGAGGGAGAGAAACAAATACAAGACTGTCCTATTGAGGATATACCATCTTCTCAAGAAGAATCTTCTTCCTTTCCTGTCAATAATGATGAAACTTCCAAGCAACTTTCTGATGACATGACCCTCAAAGCTGAAGTCTTGGAAGCAGACGATCTACCAGATATGGAGGACCAGAAAGAAGAGAACCTTCATCTTTTCTTTGTTGATACTTTGGAAGAGTGTGTGGAAATCCCAACTGGCTCAGATTATCAAGAAATGATCCTTTGCAAGAGCCAGAGACATGAAAAGCTGTCATCTCCTGTGATAGTCTTGGTTTTGAAGATTAATCTTCAAAATATACTATGGATACCTCTGACAAACAACTAGAGTTTCTTCTTTTTCTTGACATTACTCAGCTGACTGCATTGGCACTTTTGTATCATATGAATATGTAAATACTCCATGTTTAGAATAGGTTAGATAGGAATGTCAATAAATCTTAGTTCTGAGCATGTAGTTAGTTTTTGTTTTCTGCTTTGAAGAAAAATAAAAAAATTCAAAAATACAAAAACAAAGAAAAGAAAGAAAAGAGGGCAGAAATGAAAACAAGAAAGGCAAAGCCCCATGCCAAAAAAGAGAAACAAGTCTGAAAGTGTGCAAGCTCAAATGCCACTCCTCAAAACACACTGCTAGTTAGTCAAAATGTTTAATCTTGACTAATTAGCTTTAAATTTTTCTGTTCATAGGATAGTGAATTCGATTTTCTAAACTATTCAATCTTGGCTTATCAGTAGATATATTAGGAGAGAAATTGAAGGTTTAAACAAACTCAAAATATGAACCAAAGTTTCCAAAGGGAGATGACTCAAAACTGTTTTATTTTTCTGAGTCATAAAAGAGAAAAACTGGTTCTAATTTTCCCAAAATCTGAATCAGAGAACAAGGAAGAGACAGCTCAAACAAAATAAAAAACAGAGCTATGAAGAAAAGAGAAGGCCATGATGAGAGACTTTCAGATCTTAGGCCTTCCATTTTGATTTTAATTTTCTGCAAATAATAATCTATGTGCAGCTTGTTTTTATGCCATAGATCACAGCAAGTCAAATAGCTTAATATTGACTTGACTGTTTTTAAATTTCTGTTGTAGAATTTAGAGAATGAAAGTCTGTTGGACAGTTTAATCCAAACAGACCGTAGATTAGGTAGAGAAAAATATGAGCTCAACTGTTTAATCTGAGTTCAGGGAGAAATAAGGAGTAGAATTAGATTATTTTTATGCTTTCAAAAGAATAAAATGTTGTGAAAAGAGTTTGCCAATCCAAGTGCACTCTGATGAAGAAAAAATGTTAGATCAGTAGGATTGGGTAGGTAGAAAGTTGTATTGATGAAGTCCATTATTTTTTCATAACTGACATTATTTTTCAGAAGCAAAGCAAGATCATCTAGCAAAAAAAGAGCAATCCAAAGGATAAGTCACATGGTCAACATCACAGAGAAAATAATAGATTAGGCACCAGTCAGCCTCCCAGAGAAATCAAGTCTTAATTCTTGATGCCTTCAAGAAGGCACCATCCCCAAGTGGAGCCACTGTTAGCCACCTGTAAAATTTGATTATAGCAAAGGTGGCTAATTTGTTTTGAGCCTTCAATGAACAATTTTTCCCTATCAAAAACTGTTGGCTCTTGAATACTCTTGAAGGCCTCATGCCTCTGTCCAGATCCCACACTGTTGTTTACATCTCAAAAGGCTCTGAAATTCTACTAAAAATCCAAAGACAAATACTGCTGCAAAAACCCTTTTTCCCCTTCCTTCTCCTCAAAACTAACCTCCTCTTCTATCCCTCCATTCCCCATGAAAATCCCTCATTTCCACATTTCTTCTATTTCCCCTCATCAAAATTCTTTTTATAAGGTTAAAAACCCATTTTTTAACCTTACCGAAACCTTTAATTCCCTTAAAAAATCATTCAAAAACCATAGAAAATGCATATTTTCTATGCATCAGACTTTAGTCCCCTCAGGCTAAGTCTCTAATCCTTTTTCGTCCATGCGACTGAGCGCCATAACCAATTGCTCAACCTGTCGGGCGCTTATCTTTTCCAATAATATTTCTTCGCCCAAAATCATTAAAAACCTTTGTTATTCGTGTTTTTGGGGTTTTAATTTATTTTCAAAAGTTTTCCACTCGTGCAAATTGTCAAGTGATATCCACCGTCGATCTGCTCCCCAGATCGGACGGTGTGGACTCTAACTTACCATGTGGTCCCCGCCGTTCAAACCTAAATCATCACCGTTGATCTTCTCCACAGATTGGACGGTGCAGAGTGCATCTTTCCATGGTCCCCACCGCTCGTGCGCTGTTTGCCCAAAACCACATGGTTTCCATCACACCACTCTTTAGTGGATGGAAATTTTTCCCTGATGGCCAGCAATTCCATACAACAGTTGACGCATGTCCCTTGTACGATTTGAAAACTGCCGTGCGACCGTCGTCCATCGCGCGTTATAGTTTGGACCAGGATGCCCAACAAAATTGATCTCTACCATCCGATCTGGGCCCACTCATCTAACGGATATCGCTCTTCGAAAGTGTCTGAGGGATAACTAAGGTGCCCGCGCAATAAACAAGCCATCGTACAATGGCAAATAAATCTCCGCCATCGATCTGATCTGTAGATCGATGGCTCATATTGCATCGCCCGTTTCCGTTGCCCAGTCAACGTTCTCCCCGCCGCTGAATTTCCATTTCCCAATCTCGACCGTCGATCTCTGCGCGATCGACGGCTCAGATTCATCCTTCTGCTCTGACCACCTCGTTCACTCTCGACCGTTGATCTCTGCACGATTGACCTCTCGGATTTAATCATTTTTTCACTCATTCCACGATCACTCTCGATAAATCTGGACCGTTGGATGATGCCATCCAACGGCCACGCTTCCTCCACGCCTTCCAATGTAATAAAACAAATAAAAGTAGGATTTTTTGACAATTTTTCGCATTTTGCAAGGTTTAAATCATTTTTTCATGGTTTTCAAAGAAGATTCAGAGAAGGAGGGTGACGATCCTCCTGTTTTCGATTCGTCAAAGAAAATCACCCGCGGGGTTGAAATGCACATTTCATCAATGTTTTCTCAGGGATGGATGCCTTATAAACCCTGTGCAGCCCTACACGATAGCAAGAAAACCATGAATCAGGCACAGTCAAAGATTATCAGTGTCGAAGACCAGGATGAACCAAAACAGAGAATTAATGGACAGATTAGTGGGGATTATGTCTAAGATGCTTATCAGAAGCCTAATCCCCTAATAAAACATAGTTTACAGAAAACCTAAAGTGTTTTATTGACAGGAAAACCCTCCACTACCACAAGTGGGGGAAAATTGATTCCTCCCAGCGACTAAAGCACCACCTGTGCGTCAAAGTATTCAATCAGGAGCTGAATTTATTGATTAGGATCAGATATTTTTCCTCGACGCAGCTGAAGAGTTACTTCTGCCAAGAATTTAATGACAGAATGTCTGCAGAGTAACCCTAGCATTAGACAGAGCCTCAAAGGTCAATAAAAGCTCCCACCGAGCTTAAATCATGAGTGTAAATCAATTAATACAGTGAAACACCTATACAGTTTCTTCATTGAGCCCCCCAAGGGCCAAGAAAACATTAAATCTGTATTAATTGTATTTGAGATCTTTTATCAGATCTCACCTCCTCATCCTTCTATAAATACTTCAGTAGAAGATGAGTGAGGGGTTGGTTGTTGATGTAATTGCCGAACATTGTATGTAATTGAGTTGAAGACTCCTATTTGTAAATAGTGATTCACTGGCTCTTGGATCTCTGCTTGTAACAGATAAGTTAGGTTATGAAAGAAAGATGAATTAAAACACTGGACTCGAAGATTGTAACTAGTTTGGAGCATCAATACAAGCTGATTTATGGGATCCTAGTCTATGTTGATGGTGATGTTATTCTCATTGTAACTTGTTATTTTATTTTTGTTTTCATTTTGTTTCATTTTCTACTCTAAAGAATAGTTTGAACAGGGTTAGGACCTACTATATACTAGTAACCTTCTCTGGCTGAAAGATCTTTATTTAAATGTTTTCTTCCAACTGTGTTATTTGAAAATGATTTAATTCAGTTTAAGCATATGAATGCTGGTGTTCCCTCGTCTTATTGTCTTAGCTGAATATTATTTTTTAATGTTACTTTCAGTATATGTTGTGTGAATATGAATTGAGGAAGATATGGTGAGCCCTGGTCCCAGTCTTGTTTGCATAATTGTTTGATTGTTTCCCTTAGAATGTGTCAAAAGCTGGCTAGTTTCAAAGTACTTACCAGATCTTAGGTCATTCTGTGTTATATTTTTTATTGTCTTGAAAGTAACTAAGTAAAGCAGAGCTAGGAGAGGATTTGTGGTGAGCCCGGCCCGCTAGTTTCTACTCCAAAAGTTGCCTTCAAGTTTCCCTTTGTTTTTTATATGTTTTCTATTGAAAGTGTATCAAAGGCTGGCTAGCTTCAAAGTACTTACAAGATCCTAGTTTTCTTTCATGTTTTTCTTAAATGCCTGGTCAAAGGCTGGCTAGTTTCAAAGTACTTACCAGATCCTGGGCTGCTCTTTGTTCTGCATTTGTTTTTTCTCCTTCTTGATGTAGCATTCCATTCCATAAATCAAACTTTAAAGAGATCCTTAGACATAGATGACTTGCCCCATGGACCACTCTTTCCTCTTGCTGTCCCAATTAAATCCTATTATGACTCCATAGCCCAATGGACTGAAAACCTATAATTATCTTTCATCTTGGCTAAAGCTTACTCTGGTTGCTTGCAAATTCTCACTTTTGAACCTCTTTTCATTTAGGACTTTTCATCTCTAACAGTAATCATGCTCAACCATCCAAAAACAAACAAAACCCTTGGACTTCATAACTAGCCTAATATTATTATCCCAAACTTCAAAGACAAATCCATCTTTGCACTTATTGGAGAGATCCCTCTCCAGATTCAGGAGGGCTAGATCCTAGAATCCCAAAGTTGGTTGAAACGATGTTGTTTCTGCAGTTTTAGTCTCACCAATCTGCTAAAATTACAGATTCCTAACAAGTGGAAGGTCAAAACAGCTTCGCATCGTGAGATGATATTTGAGACCATCATCCAAGGTCTTATTTGAGAAAATCTCATCATTTTTTATATTCCTTTTATTCATTGGGTGCTTACCCAAACCATCACTGCTCGCTAGTGCAATGGAGTGGACCTGAGACTCGTAAATTCTTGGTGTAGTGGAAACTAATCGAGTGGGAACATACTTGAAGGCAGGGTAGGAGGCTGTTAGGGTATCAGGTGGGGCTTACCTCCTTGACCACTTTGAGGGCATCACCGCTCTGGGGGGCCTACCTCTGATCCGATAAGGCTGGGCTCTTAACCGTCTTGCTTGAAGGCTTGTGGCTTGGGGGCTTGGGGCTTGGGCCTCTTTTCCCCCTAAGGGCAAACACTTATACTAGTATCTAGTTGGTTTGTGTAATTGGTGACCTCCCTCAGTAGTGCTTCCCAAGTATGCGTACCAGGGCAGTATGAATGAGTATTCCTGGCTAGAGGGGGGGGGGAGGGGGGGAGTGTCAGGGTGGAGGTCTTAGTAAAAGGGTCCCAAGGCGTAGGTGAAGTTCCCCAAGGCAGATAGCATAGGCAAGTCTAGGTCATAGGTTCCCGAGGCTAGTCCAAAAGTGTTAGGTCTCAAGATAGGGCAGGTCTAGTTCTTTAGGTGGGTGGTTGTGTGGAAATAAGGGTAAGGTCGGGGGTAAAGGGGTCATAGCATGCCTCCCCTCCTCTTGCTGTGTGAAGCAATGTATGATATAAGTAGGGTTGGGTGTCTATAGGTGGGTGGGTAGCAGGTCCTAAAATGTAAAGGCTCTTGGATTTCAACCCTATCACTAGAGAATTGACTAGTTTAGGTTGCCAAGTGAAAAGGCGTAGACAAGACATATAATGGATAACTATTTCCTTTGCCACTATCAAATTTGGCGTCTGTTTCCTTCCATGTTCCCACTCTCTATCATCCCGATATGCTACCTTATCACTATAGGATTGACCACTTGGATAGGTCCAATAGGTCTTGCCTTTATTTAATAGGCCACCTTTACACTACACGAGATTCCGGGCCCCCCCGATCATCGAAAGAATAAACCAAACCAGCCCCTCCCTCATCTGACGAAACAGAACAAGCAGCCCCAGAATCAAACCCTACCTTTGAAGTGCTATCGTTACTTCTTAGGAAACCCTTCTTTCTCATTTTCACTCAGTACCCAACCTAGGCTTACCCACTAGCCTGGTATGCTAGGCTAGGCAATACTGCATGCTTTTCAAAAGCATATTACTTACGAGCATGTTGTAAAGTAGAAAAATAAAATAAGTAATAGAATATAAAATCCTAAATGGATTGAGGGTAAAAAAGAGAATAAAATCCCAACGCTTCGCTATGTGCTCTTTGAGGTACGTAGTCACTCAACAAAGGCCCGGTAGGCCCGGTAGGGTGAGGGACGAACTCTCGACTATAAGGCCGCCATCGGCTCACTATTCATATGGTGAGGGTGAGGGATGAAATCTCAACAATAGGCCGCCATCGACGTGTGAGGATAGGGTGTTAACGCTAACCATTCATATGGTTAGGCCCAATGGGACTCGACTGAGGTTACGAGGTCGAGGAAAAACTCTCTTTTAGGGGAGGGGCCCCAAAAGAGAGGATGTGTAAGCATGACTCGACCACCGGGAGAGGAACTTGAAGAACTAAAGGGTCACCATTGACTCACTATTCATATGGTGAGGGAGAGAGCAATACCACTTATATTGTTGCATTGCTTCACCACCGCAACTTAGATAATATATTGGGTTATTTCATAATTACATACCTATCTATCATTGGGAAAAGAACACCTAACCTGCATTCAATGACACGAGTAGCACTTGCTTTCACACCCTTTTAGAATAGAGAGGGCCCGGTGCCCCACCCAATAGATAAGAACAGGGCACTCAACTACAGCTATAACCCTTTTATGAAGACATGCATGGGTGCACCCAACCATCTATGAAAAGGAAAGTGACTCATATCCATTATAGGTTAGGTCATATATTAAGAAAGAAATCCATTCTAGGCTACAATCTCTTTCTGATCGCATTACATGGGTTTCAATATTCCCTTCTTCCGATGGATATTAATATACATAGAGGATAAGCTTTCTCTTCTCTTCTATTCTCTTCTAAGCTCAAGCTGGGGGAGAGTGGGTGGGAAGTGTAGTAGTGGGTGGGAAGTGCACTTAAAAAGTGGGTGGGAGGCTCTCAAAATAGAGAGTACAGTTGAGCGCAAACTCGCTGGTATTCATGAAAGCACTCGAGTACTGATCTCTCCCTACCGGAGCAGTAAAGGAAAAGGTGGAGGTTGAAGTTCGAGATTGAGCTCTAACGGCAAGGAGTTGACCCGGTTCCATCAAGGGCAAAGGTAGCATCATAAGTAAAGGGAAAAGGTAGCATCATAAGTAAAGGCATATCGAGATCGAGATAAAAAACCACCAGACCTTTTCATTTCCTACCTTTCACTAGCACCGGGCATAGGTCTTTCATCGGGCTTTGGATTTCGGGATTGATATATCGTATACTATGATGTTAGATGTGAGGGATTTCGATTTCTTTTTCAATTCATCACCTATATTTCCTACAGTACGGAAGGAATAATGATATGGCCTACAGTACGACGCATGGTGCAATCGTAGATAAACAATATGTGACAATGTAGCGTATATGATTGATCGATTGATCAGATTGATGGAAACTATGATCGATCGAACAACGATGACATATGACATATATATAATGAATGCATGAATCAAGAGTGCATGAATGACTAGCTTGGAATGCATGAATGGCCGGCTCAACGGTGACATATCTTTTCGACTGCCTAAATGGCTAATTGTATTAATAGAAATTTGAGTTGAGTAGCTACATATATCAAATTGGAACCACGTGCTCGAAGGATGATTTCTATGCTCATCAGTGTCCTAGCTCGCCCAGTTTAGTGGATGGCTGGGGTGAGTGTAGGCGCTATTGATCGTATCACTAATAGTCTCACTCTTGCGATGTTCGTTCTGTAGGAGGGACGGTTGGTGAATTGGCTGAAGGGCCAATCTGTCAAGCTCCCGAATCGTTGTGTCGGACTTGAAGGGCTTAATGTCTCTGGTAATAGGGATAGGATGCTCCAAGGCTAGCTACTTTACGAAATTACTACCATACCATATGACGTTCCTTGAAGGATACTTGAGCACCGTATGTTAGGAGTGGTGGATGGGGATGGTTGGGATGGATGGTCGGAATAGGCCACCTTTCATTAGTTCATTTCCCTTATATCAAGGCATATAATTTCTCATAAATACGACACCCTTTCAATTTTTCATTTACCACTTCAAGTACACCTTCATCATGGGGGAATGAACCAGCTACTCGATACTTTTTCCACCTCCATTTTGGGGGCCCTACCCCATTTGATAGCACTCACTCATCCCTCTCCCTAACAGTCGAGCTACTTAATGTAGCCTCGCTTCTCGTTCTCTTTGGGTTATCAATTTCCCTTTCTTTACCGTCTAAGCCATATGCTTCGTCTGCTAGGGGTGCTGAAACAACTAACTAAGATGTTGCTTACTATCTAGGTATCAAATAAATTGAATGCTTGAATTAACAGTGCAGAGGCACCCCTATAGGTGAAGTGAAGATATCTCTGTATTCTTCCACATACACTGCTGAGCCATTAGCTTAATCTATTGGGTCACCTTCTTTCTATGCTAATTGTGCCTATGCCTATGCCTTTTAAGGTTCTACTGATGGATCAACTGGTTCAAGGTCAACAACTAGTGATGTTGCTGGTTCAATATGTGTTTCTTAAGCTACTAGATTGACTACTGCTGCTGGTGCTCATTCCACTAGATCTAATATTGTTGCTGGATCTACTGGCGCTTCAACTAATAAACAAACAACTGCTTAGTCTACAGAATAAACAACTGTTGCATCAAGGGCTATTGTTGTTAGTGTAGGTGCTGCTACTAGATATGTTGGTGTTGGTGCTAGGTCTACGGCTACTGATGCTTACTTAGCTACTGGTTATAACTCTGCCTATGCATGGTATACTGATGGATCTGGGCAAGGTGGTAGTGGGTAAGCTACTGATGGATCTACTGATGCATATACCTTGGCTTTTGTTGTTGAATCAAGGTCAACTACTATCTATGCATCTTTAACAGAATCTACAGCTTAATCGACTGGTTCAAGTGTATCATAAAGGGCTAAACCACCATAATCAAAAGCATAACCAAAATAATAGACTAAAGCAACTGTTGGATCGACTGCTCAATCCAGTGGTGCTATTCTTTGAACTGGATCTATCTATGCTATTCGTGCTGCTTTCACTTGGTCAACTACCTCTCCCATGGCTATTGGTGGTTCTGAGTCTTTATCTATAAACTATGAACACTCTGACTCTGGTTCTCTATATGAGGGATCTCGTTCTCTTTCATACGGGTATGACTGATTCATCGACTGAAGAATCAATAGCTAAAGATGTAGGATTAGTTGATTGATCAGGTTTAAGAAGTCGATTATGCTTTTTAGTAAGTTGATCTAGCACTAGGAGCACCAATGGAACCTGTAGCTCCAGATCTAGTCCCAGTTGTGGATGTAGGAGCTGTAGAGACAGAGACTTCAAAAACAGAAGAGTAGGGAGGAGTAGTAGCTTAGACAATCCTAGAGGAAGGGAGGAAGCATCATTTTCCGAAGTTTGGTACATATTCTTCTCTTTTTCCTACTAATAACTCACCATAATTCTCCTACGACTAGTGATAGCTTAGAGACTAGGAGTTTCTTAGTGTTTGATTGTGTTATGAGTGTTTTCTTAGTTTTAGTGTTTAGAGATGAGAGATTTATGAATTGGGCTTACTAGGAGTTTCTTATAGATATTATTGCTTGGTGTTTCTTAGTGTTCTCTTAGAGAGCTTAGAGAGAGCTGACGGAGCTTCCTTGGTGTTGTGTGCCCAGTAAAAGAGTGAGTTCCTAGGAGGTGATAAGTGTGTTCTTAATATGTAGAGAGTAGAGATTTCGTTGGGTTTCCTGTCAAGGGATGGGCTCATAGGTTGGACTGTTCAAAAGATATAGAGTTAAGGAGTTTCAATTTCTAATAACAACATAAGTCTCAATTGTAGTGTTTATTCCTTCCTTTCGGCAACAGCTAATCCTCGGTCCAGCTGATGAGAAGATCTTGCCTCCAGGTAGCTCCTATCCAACCAACAAACTCTAGCTAGCCATCCAAACTAGAAAGTCCATCCCACACGGTGAAGGAAGGGTGGGCTATAGCTAGGCCATCTGGGGCAGCAATAAGAATGCCATTGCTCCACTCCTACCGGGGTTTCATTAGGATGAGTTTACTTCTCTTCTGCTTGCTCCTTCGGGACCTAACCAATGTGGATAGTAGTTGCTAAAGTCCATCTGCTTCTTTCTGGCGCTGCATCCAATGTTGTTACCACCTTCCTTTCGGTTTCACTATCAATAACCTCCCTTCTGGTTTCACTATCGTAATGATCAAGGTGGGCAGAACTAGCTCTGGTTCTGGACATGAATGTTCGCCTTCCCTCAGCTCCTACCAATAAATATCCAGTGATGATATTGCACCTCTTATCTTACTAGGTCGAGTTTCTTAATGGAACGAGGTTAATCTATTAGTTGCTTCCCCCATATCCCTTAAGGTTTCCTGTGGCTGAATCGAGACCTGTCTAAGAAGTACTAAACATGATGGAGAGAAGATTTGGTTCTTTTGATTCCATTTACTCAGATCCCTAGTCAATCCTTTCTCTCAGATTCACTAATCGAGATGTGCTTAATTCGAGTTATGCATTATAATATTGATTTGATCGTGGGGGATAAGCACTAAAATGGATTCGAACATGTTGGTAGTAAAAAATCCCTGAATATTAACTCAGTGACGTCAGTTATTTCATATATAGATAAGGCTGGTGTTTATTGATTTGATCCAGTTAGTCTGTCGTAAGTAATTGGTTACACAAACACTCGAATGAAGTAGGAACAAACAAAGCATGAATCCATCCAACAAATGATGAAGCGGCTAATTGGTCCAATCCATTTCACTTAGGAGATAGTGAAACCAATTCTCAACATCACATGTCTCTGCATCACAACCAGGATTTGATTGATCACCCTTTTCCAAATACTATATATATTCCGCAAGATCAAATGTTTCTTTAGATGAATCTGATTTGATATGAACAATGAATTGGTAAAATGGGCATGTTGAATCTGTAGCTAAGAGCACCTGTTCACCAGCAACAATAGTCTTGAAGCATTAAGATGTTTCTATTTGAGCGAGACAGGAAAATTAATGGAGGAACTCAGCAACAATTTTGATTCTGTCTATTCGAGCCACTTCATTACTCTAGTCAATCAAGAGGTCAAAGTTAATGAAGAACCTGTATCAGATTCAATAACATGGATCAAATGATGGATGTTCTTTGCTGCCCACTCCGAATGAACCGAGAAGGGCACTTTCACCCCAGCCCACAAGGGGTTGTTTGAATGAGAAGTATAAAAAGAACATAAGTCATCTCAAGCAGTCGAAGAGAAAGGTAATGAAGATGGCTTGCATGTAGCTAGTTATTGGAATAACCATTATGGATTAGGTGCTCCATTAATTCATCATGTTCAGATTGGGAACACCTTGGGCATAAGAATAACCAAATGTTAGTCGAACATAATATTTTATCGGTTCTAGAAGGGAAAGGCAGGAGAGCAACAACTACTCTCGGGGCCTTCGAAACCCTGGCGCATCAACAAGAGAGTGAAGTTAGATAGTTCCCACCATCCATATAGCATTCATCTATCTAACTTTTTCTTTTCTTTTAGCCTTTGGTTTATTAGCTCTTAGTTCTTAGCATAGTTGCCTTAGTTGGCATAGTTCTTTTATGCCCTTAGTGAGCTTAGTGGTCTCTTAGTTTAATTATTTTACATAATTAGCATAGTTAGAGCTTAGTTCATTTAGTGAGCATAGTGGGCATAGTGCTCTTAGTGGGCTCTTCTGAGTGAGCATAGTTTACTTATTTAGCATAATAGGCATAGTTAGCATAGTTCACATAGTTCACATAGTTTTCATAGTGATTTCTATAGTTTCCACTAACCATTCTATCTAGCCCATTTAGCTTCCTCTCAGATATCCTATTTCATAGTGAATAAGTCAGTAAGTAAACCATTCCCATTAGCTCATCATGGTTTACAGGTAGCATTGGCCTCAACTTAGCTTATTGATCCAGTTGTAATCTTCATTGGTTAAGTGGGAATAGTTTTCTTAGTTCACATAGTGAGTTCTATTGGTTCCACTATTCCCTATAGCCCATTTAGCTTCCGAGAATATAGCCCATGTTCTTCATTCATCAGTAAGTAAACCATTCCTGTTAAATAATTCATTCATTATTTTGTATTATATAAGTGTAAATGCACAATTAGCTTTCTTATTTGTAATAGTTGGAATAGTTTCCTCTTCATTGGACTAGTTGATTTGATAATAGCTTAGAGTTGTGGTTTTATTGTCCCTCTATGCTATTCTTTCTAGTTAAATAGATGTAGTTTATTGGACAATTATCTATCTTCTATCTCTACGTCTTTCAGGTAATGGGTATTGAACGGACAACCGTTAGCGATCAATAAACCATGAGCACGATTAACTGGTGACCATCTCCTTCCCTTCCTTGGCTCATAGTCTTTCAAGTGTCCTTTATTTTGGTCAAATGTTGGTAGCTAGTGGGACCTCAGCTCATTGGGCTCTTCTTAGTTGGCATAGTTAGTGTAGCTGGCATAGTGGGCCTTTATCATCGTTAGTTCTTACCAATTAGCTAGTGTAGTTAGTTTAGCTCATGTAGTTATTGTTAGTTGGCTTCATGTTAGTCCTTTAGTGGTTCGTGTTAGTCCTTTAGCGGGTTCTTAGTAATTAGTGGGTTCTTAGTCATTATCTTAGTTGGCTTAGGTTGCTTGGTGAGCTTAGTTAGTCCTATTGGGAACACTATCCACTATAGCCCATTTAGCTTCTGAGAATATAGCCCATTTCGGAGTGAATAAGTCAGTAACCGTTTTTTGTTAGCTTTTGTTAAGCCCCTATATTAATAGTGTAGTCCCTTATTATGTTAGTGTAGACCCCCTTATTGTTATTATTGTACCCCTATAACCCCCATATTTTTATTATTGTGCCCTTAAATTATTATTGCTAGGTCGGCTAGGATTACATTGTGGCCCCACTAGGATTACATTGTGGCCCCATGGACTCCTATATATAGATAGGAGGTTTTGTCATTTGTATCATCCAAGAATTGTTCATTTATGTAATGTATTCGAGGTTACCGCCTCGAAGTGGCTTATTTCTAAGGCGTTGATATCTCTTTTCTTCTAATTTTTGGAGCTGGTTACACAACATTTGGTATCAGAGCTTTGGATTCTAGGGTTACGCTGCTCCAAACATGTCATCGTGGAATTTTTGCTATAACATTTTTTATACGAAGTTTCAGAAGCTGAAATTTTTAGGGTGCGAAGCCAAAATCCTGAGGAAGATTTTATAAAAATTTCAGAGCTTGGTTCGCAATATTTTCGGAGATATCATCTGTGGAAGTTAGGTCTTTTTTCAGGCTCCTAAACGGGTCATCGTGGAATTTGCGCTATAACTTTTTTTCTACGAAGGTTCAAACTCTAAAATTTTTATGGTGCGAAGCTGAAATCCTGAAGACATTCTTCAAAAAATTTCAGAGCTTGGTTCGCAATATTTTTAGAGATATTATCTGTGGAATGTAGTGATTTTTCAGGCTCTTGTATTTCATCTCAAAGAGGTGATCGTGGGCAAATTTCAATAACTCTCTCTCTGGGCATTGGATTGGAGTGCCGTAAACATTGGTCGCAAGAAAACAGACTTTAGTTTCTTGGCTATCAATTTCAGAGACAAAGGACGAAACAGTGACACATGGCAAGTCCTACAATTTCGCTCTACTGAACCAGTCCAAAATTAGGTCATTGTGGGAGATTGGACACAACTTTGTCTTGGAGAATCCAAATCAGGTCAGACCTGTGGAATTCAAAAGAGAATTCAGAGGGCTACTTCAGGGCTGAATTTCAAATATTGAAGGGCTGAAATCACAAAGATAATCCAATTTTAATATTGAGCTCCTCAAAAGCAAGAAAAAGGTGTGTATTTTTCCGAATTGCATAAGTCTTGTTTGAAGAATCAAGTTGAATTGATTCCAAGGGCATATTGAAGAATTTTTTTCATTAATAGGTTCTATTATGCCTCCAAAAAATAATTCCATACCCATTAAGCCCTCAGAAAGCCATACTATGATGCATGAGGAGGAAGAATTGCAATATGAGATATCAAAATTATGGTACCAAGTGCAACAAATTTCAATCTTACGAAGAGCAACTGAAGATGCCATAGATAGTTTAAAAGCAAAAATGGAGGCTAATTTGGATGGTTGGAAGGATCAAATAAAATCTATTATGGATGATAAAGTAGTGGAATATCACAATGAGCATCAACAACAAGTTCTCCAACTCTCAAAGGATAACCTAACTTTGGTGCAAAATCAAATGAAACAATCGGAAGATCAATATCACATCGAAAGAAGTTCTGAAGCAGTCACAGAAACAAGAACTCGACAAGTACAATCAATTTCAAATTATCTTAGCAAGTGGAAGAACTTTCCTGTAGAATATTCCACATGGGACGATGAGAATTTTATACAGAAGCATCAAGAAATAATCAAGCATTGAGGACAACACTTGTTTGAAGGAGAGGGGCATGTTAAGCCCCTATATTAATAGTGTAGTCCCTTATTATGTTAGTGTAGTCTTGTACCCCTATAACCCCCATATTGTTATTATTGTGCCCTTAAATTATTATTGTTAGGTCGGCTAGGATTACATTGTGGCCCCACTAGGATTACATTGTGGCCCCATGGACTCCTATATATAGATAAGAGGTTTTTTCATTTGGATCATCCAAGAATTGTTCATTTATGTAATGTATTGGAGGTTTCCCCCTCGAAGTGGCTTATTTCTAAGGCATTGATATCTCTTTTCTTCTATTTTTGGAGCTGGTTACACAACAGCTTCTTTCCAAACTGAACGGGAAGAAAGGAAAGGAACATGGTGACTACTTCAACTTAAACACACTGAACAGAACATTGGGACTACAAAAAATTAGGGATAGGGTAGGGATTTTTCACTTGTGTAATGAGGACGTGGGGATGGATAGAGAAGGTAACCTTGCTACCTTGAGGAAGTGGGATATCATTTCTACAGTTCCACCATTAGGCCATGGGAAAGCCAGAAGTACACTTGCATGAGACCTTGGGGGTGGTTAGGGAGTGGGGGTTGAACGGCTAACCGATAGTGCCCTCTGGGAGTGAAAAAATAAACAAAGGTGGATCTGCTAATAAACCTATAGCTAGATCATAGCGCCAATAATAGGAGCATAGCGTTCTAAGAAAGAAAGAGCTTTAGCCAATGGTTTGACGAACACTCAACAGAACGGAACTATGTTACTCTTCCACCTAATGGTATAGGATGATACAGAACCATGTGATTACTTAGACTAATGAACAAGAAACGGGAGGGAAGGAACACTATTACAAAGCCATTCCCACTATGCTATACTATTTACACTATTTCCATCAACTAAGAACATCCCCATATACTACCATACCACTCTACTAACAAAGCTAATGGTGAAATGGGAACCTGTTAAGAAGAGTGAAAGCATATGATTCATTGGGCACTAATACCTTTATATTATTGTGCTATTGAGACCAAAAGATAGAATGCCTTCTGGTTGGGGAATGAGAGCGAACAATTATGGTTATGACTGCCTTGGTTTGCTTGGGTCCGATAGAGTTAATGCCATGAAAAGAAGTCTGGTTGGGTCAGCAAATAAGAGGAGAGGAAGACTGCCTTTATGAGACTGCCTTCTTTTGAAACTACAGAGATCTAGCTTCTGCACTACATAGATCTAGCTCCTACAGCTCCCACTCATAGAGTTAATGTCAGGAAGAGAAGTTTAGTTGGGTCAGCGAACAAGACTACGGCTACCTTGGTTGCTGGGGTCTGATACAGCTACAATGAACAACCAGTTAATCACTTCGCTCATTGGGCATTGGCCACTAAGACCTTTTACGAATTTTTCTAGTGAGGCCGAATGAATACGACCTTCTGGTTCAATTGCCTTGGTTCCGATAGAGCGAAAACAATTGGTAGCAGGGCCTAATAAGTATATTCCGAATTTGGCCGCCAAAAGGAGGTTGAACCGCTTGTCTGCATCAGGCAAGGAGCAATGAAATTAATAAAGAATGTCAAATGAGAATGCTTTATCAACTCTGTTCCAAGAGAACTTCATACCTAGGCCGAACCTAATAGGCCTAAGTCAATATCTGAGAATATATCTAAGCTTTCATTAGATATGTAATTATTCACCATGCATTATCAACTTCTAATGTTGCACCATCATAAGCACTCTGCTCCTCTCATTACATATCAACGTAAGTAACGCATCATCCAACCAGTAGTAGTAGTTGAATTTCTAGGACTAGAGCTAGATTCTATAGAAAGGAGTGCAATATCATAATGAACAAACAATTAGGCTCATAGTATTACGGATAATGAGAACAGTAATCAGTGTATATGAATAGCGTGATATCATTATAGAAGCTATGTGTTGAACCAAAGACCTGTATTACCACTATTGTTCAATGCCCTTAGATTAGGGAGTTAAGTAATTACAGTAAGAAATCTCATACCTATGTTGGAATAGCCTTATTAGTATGATTGTAACAAGTATAGGACATGTATGTTTCTTGTAGCTTTACTTAGCTTGTCATAAAATATTACCTTATAACTAACCCAAACTAATGGTAGTTGTATCTTATGGAATAATCGTGATAGTAACAGCTTATAAGTGATTAGGGTTATGCATTATCTTACAAATAAATCACATTACAACCATGTTAGCATTAGTGTTCTAAGTAAGCCATTCAACATCATACTAACGATAGAAGTAACACCATTCATGTTAGCTTCATCATCTCTGTTATGTTTTATAAAGCTCTTATGTAAACACTTGTATAAATCTTATTCATTACATGACTGTTACATATTCAGAGTAATCCATGAGCCTTGATCAGTGCTAGATACGAATAATAGTAGTAATACCATTATGTTTAAAGATAGTAATGCATACAGAACCCTATCACTTATTATGGATATCCTTATTCATAGTGTTATTCCGGTAAGATCAAATGTATCGTGATAAAAAAACATCATACTTATAAGCACTAGTCTAATGTGTGCAGCTCTAATCACTACCATGTCTTGAGTTTACAACATTGACATAGGTACTGGTGTAATAGGTAACTAATCACTATTATTCATTACGTAGTTACTTACATATGTGATTCGAGCTCTTAACTAGTACGAGTAATCAAAGTGACTATGATTCAGAGATTACACATAGTATTTCAATTAGGGAAACTATGACACAGTCAATCCATAATCATTGGATCCAAGGTATACACAATCACTGGAATACAGTGGTTTCATTGTTCCTTACTTACCCTGTGGTTAGTCTTTTCTAATATGAATCAATGGAGATAGTACTTATCCTTATAAGCATTGTAACTATAACAGAGTAATGTAACATAGTATTAGCTAATCTAAGCTTTCTCAGTAATTTCTACTCAACAACTTAAACAAGTAGAGTTATTATGGATATTAGCTTAGTTCTTATAGCTTATATGACTCATATTAGTACAAGGCAAAGTATATCACATCTCGTAGTAAGCTCTTCCTTATCTAACATATATGGTATTACTAGTGATTATCCCGAGATAGCATGTAACTCCAACATATCACGTCATTGAATATGGAACTAGCTATATTCCACTGCTTATATATCAGTGTACATCAAGCATAACCATAACTGCTTGTAACATCATATTAGAGCTTATCACTAATCTTCAACACAGTGTTCTGGTATCTAAGCTATTACAGAGATTAGCATATTCATCAAGCTTAATGATGGTAATGTAATTGTTACTTATAGAGACTAATTTGTAGTTACATTCAGTTATTCCCTTATATTAGAACATTGTAAGTATGAGCATAATCAATCATGGACTGTATTACTAGTACAAGCTAAGAGTGCCTGTGATACACTGTTGACATATGTTTATATAGCATAATGTTGGAATACTATACATATGTAATTATTATGGAAGCTTACTAGTACATTATAATAAGTACCATAACCTTATTTATAGTTAAATTGGTACTCATAGTTCAACATGTAACCATAAGGAATCACATAACAACGTGGAATAGAGTTATATTCAACTCTTGTTTGAATATGTGTTATAACTACATGTTCTTACATCACAGTTTGTTCAGCTTATCATAGCTAATTCTCCAAGAATATGAGCATAGTGTCATAAGGGTGAGAAAAATGGTGATCATACTATTCATAATATTGAGATACTTGAATCATGGGATGTTTGTACTATGTCTAGTTACGTAACAACCGTGATATCAGTTACATATGGCAATGGAAACACTTTAATATGGAAGCATGATAGGATATGTGATCTATACATTACTATGAGCTTAGTTAGGGTTGTACTATGAGAGCTTATGAAGTACATTGTATCGTATCTAGTCCATACGCTTGTGCTTTAATCTCCATATGTTCCATATATTGACACCCAATCTATGTCCGGTACTCGGACAATGTCGTATATAGTAGTAATCCCATTAGTTATGGGTACAAGGGAGATAACATGACTACTATGTGCCCAAATCGACCGGTTCAAGTTATAGATAGACCATTTTCACTAGAACTAAGGGATAGCATATTAGCTTTCAACCTCAATGGTCAGTATCTTCATAATACACATCCTATGTTAGTACTGGGCATTGGTCTTGTACTATAATATAACCCTATTGAAAGGATATGGAGTTTAGACTGATCATGTTACTATTACAACTTAAGCTCACTCGTATCATTGGTATCATGTTTCATATCACTATTACCACCATGTTAAGCGTATAGGTTATAGATCATATACCTGCTGGTATCTTCTTATTGGAGCTTAGTTCAGCTTGTTACCATATCAACTAGTAACGATTGCACCATAATCAATCATGTATAGAAGTAAGGTTAAGGTTATTAGATTACATAAGCTCATTCATACTGATTCCAACCAGTTACATAATGTTCATAATTCACCTTATAAGTAAGAATGCTGCATGCTATTCAATATGTATAACTAGTAGTCTATCATACCCCATTTTCACCATGTTTGATATGCTATGAGTATATCAATCTAACCTAATCTGATCTCTGTAATGAATATGAATGAATACCATATAGATCAATTATGAACACTTAGTAGTTACATTAAAGCTGAGCTTATATACGGTATTTATTACACTCTTCATATTTATGGGAACACAATGACTACTACTAATTCCATGCTGAGTGAGCTAACACTAATAACTAGTCCCTAATCAAAGGTTCAACTTGTTCTCATATACGAGTTATACAAGTTAATGGTGTGTAATCATTTCAATAAGCCTATACTAGTTATGATGTACGAGCTTAGCACAAAGAGCTTAGTTACGACAGTACTAGGTACCATATCTAATGAGTCAAAGCTCTGAGTAATAAATGGTTATAGATCTATACATCACCCATGGATAAACAGGTAATGAAATCAGATATGTTAGATATGAAGGTACTACGTTTCCATAATTAGTAGTAATCGAATAGGATATGGTTACGAGAATGGAAAATTTTAGGGGCTGATATTCGCAGGTGGGCTAATTTTCCCTGGTTTTTCCAAAAAAAAGATTCGCCAATTTCCATTTTTTTATAAAAGTGATTTGCCCAAATTTTACAATATAAAATTATTTTACCTTAAAAATCGCCAATGTTGTATAGACACTATATATAATATCATTATAAATTTGAAGAATTTTACAAATAAATCAATAAACATTTTATATTTTTCATATCATGGACCAGTGAGATTTGCCAAATTTTGAAACTTCAAAATAATTTTCCATCCTTAAAATTTTCCCTGGTTACGAGAAAGGAACTTAAATCAATGATAGTGACATAATAGTAATGATGGGAATCTAAATGGGATCAGTACTTGTAATAAAGGTAACATGTGAAGCTACAGTAATCAAAGTAAGAGTCATATGGGCTGTGATATACAAGGTTTCATGAAGCTGAAGTAAGGCTAGTATAAGTATCATGATACAGGTGTTCATATATTATGGATACAATGGTAAAGCTTAGTCTAACTAACATGAAACATATCACAGTATAAGGCTTCATCATTACTCTATGGTGTCGTATCTAATTGCTTGATTTGTACATATTATGGAAGCAATGGTGCTAATTACGCTCAGTAACACATCACAAAACAAATCAATACGTGATCTGTGTTATATATTATGCAAGTACTATTCCTTAGAGTATACTTACACATAACGAGTACCACTATTACAGGATAAGCATGAGTAGGCTACTCCCATTGATTGGGTTTACTCTTATGAATACTTACACATATTGAGTAGTATGATGCAGAGTATAAGTATGGTGCTTATTAAAGCTCTTGTTCAAACATTATGCTAATACTTATCCTATATGTATTTATCTATAGAATATGATGGGATTGGTAGTATAGAATCTATGCCATGTGAGTATGCAGCATATACACTTGTATTTTACGCATAGTAATTCGTACAGTCAATCTTATACTGCAACTGACACAATCAGGCATATATAGTACTATTACAATGGATGTACTTAAATTATGATAGATAGTACTATAACCATGGATAAGCCTTACATTATGATATATAGCCTTGTTCTAGTACCAGGACATGGTTTTTTTATGATATATTCATAACAAAGAAAGGCAAACACTGGCATGGATACTCTAAAAGGATGGTAGGTGAAACATTACCAATAAGCAGGCTAATCAACGCTAATAGAACTAGTAACCATAGTAGAAGCATATATGTAATCATGATAATAAAAAATATGGACTAATTTGATCGCCCTAATCACTTGCTTGAAACACATACCAGATTAGAGTCATGCTTACTTTCCAGCTTTCATTACCTTGGATATCAGCTTATCAATATATACATGAGATTACAAAGGGTTACAGCTTCATATTCAACAAATCAATGGATTTAATAGAGTACATATCAGTGCTTACCTAGTATAACTAACAGCTCTAAGCTTATACATAAGGTTCTCCTTGCTTGTACCTTATCGAGACCATAATGGTAATCATAGTATCATAGAACACTAATTGATTGAACTTAAGATGAATACATATGTCGATTTTATGCTTACTAATGGCATAAATACAGATACACTCTTTCCATAATAAGGATAAAGCATGTGTATTTTGACCAAGATTGTTATTGTGAATATAGAGGTTGTGGACAAAAGAGAGCTCTATTATACATTATTTTATAGCACATTCGTGTATACTTATCCTTGGATCACTAGTATAGATCACTTTGTTTGATCTACTAATATGGGTGCAACTTAATCATGGGAATAGAGCTTACCACTAACTATGCTAATACTAGTCATTAGTTTCAACATTAGTGGAAAGGCAAGTATCCGATATGTATAGCTTATACCATTGATCTAGTAGTGCTTATTCAACCTTTATCAATACTAGGCTTAGTATCACTATGGTGTTATATCTACATGGTACTAGAATTACACTTCATTAGGGGCATCACTATTGTTACCATTACTAAGCTTTCACTATGGTTTCATCATATTTCACACAGGCTGTTTCCCTAATATGTATCGAATTGAATATGAGCTGTAATACTACTAAACAACTACAAGTTAGTGTTAGTCAATGTGGATACCATTCATTACTCTAATAACGTGATTCACCTCTTTTTTTCTTATGCTTGATTACCAAACTGTCACCTACTTGATAAGAAAGCATGGAGATTACAAGTTGCCTCATCAAGAAGGATATACACACTGTAATTAATATGAGTACTTACGGTATTTTCTCAATTACGGTATGCAGATAGTAATGCTTGTACTTGTTCATACTAGTTTCATTAACGTATAAAATAGCTTGCATAGTTATAACTAAAAACCTACTTGATTAGTATAGAGAATACCATTAATATGTGCATATCATTATAGTATCACTATTTGCATAACATATGGGTCTAAGCTTATACAACCTATATGCTTCCTGTATTCACTCATAACTATCAGATCATATGCTTACTAATAAGAGAGATCCATAATGAAATAGTGATCAACATAGTGTAATACAGTGATATCGATACTAGTATAAGTCACATCAATGGTATTTGATCTAATATGATAAGTGATG
This sequence comes from Pinus albicaulis, assembly GCA_034641835.2. Lineage (NCBI taxonomy): Eukaryota > Viridiplantae > Streptophyta > Pinopsida > Pinales > Pinaceae > Pinus > Pinus albicaulis. The sequence continues at coordinate 1,046,309,260 of CM076583.1, read as the reverse complement.
TATTATATAATATGTGGTAATACATTGCTTATGAGCTTGCACATGAATGTCTTGTTCCTGTTATGATGATCTAAGCTTGTAACTCTAATCAAACATGACTTACTTACAACTTACTAACCCATATCTATTGTGTACATTAATCACCGGTGTTCTCATATTCAATACATGGGACATATATCATAACTCAGCTTATACCTTTGTGTAATATGATATATTCACCTAATCTAAGTAACAATGGTAATGGTTCTATGTTTCATGTATGATTAATCTTACTGGTTTTGTTGTAACGCTAGCTGTATATGTTGTTTCCATAATTAGTTACATGTACTCATCACACTTTTACATAAGATTGAACATTACCTGTATAGAAATGAACAGGGTTTTCAGGTTTCCCTAATCAATTACATGCTAAGCTCCTTGGTTCTCTAAGCTAATGTGATCATAGTATCTACTTAACATGAGCTAGTAGTAATCCCTTATATTTGGTTACAGTTAATGGATTAGATTACTCTTCAATCGTTGTATCTATAATGATGGAACAACCTGTATCACTATCATAGCAAGTAGTGTGATCACCTAATCAATGATGTTACCTTTATTCAGAACACATATGAGCCTTGTAACATGTTGGGTTCCATATCATGAGTCAATACCATATCTATCATCATTTTGTATACATAGCTTCCCTATTAGTAACTAGGCTTAGATACGAGTAATGTTGGAATTCATAACCTTTCTAGTACTAATACTATATCTTATCCTTATATATGAAGAGCTAGTAAGGGTATAGTTCACTCACACTATTCATTGTGCATACCTCTTGTAATATGGAGCTTTTTTATGGACTTGTATAAGCTTGAAGTTACAGTATGTTCTCTATGTTATGAAGTACAACTCTTTGTGATATGAGTACCTAACCTTTGTAGAGTAGCTAGTGTGATAAGTGTTTCCATATAAGCTGATAAGACAAATGTGATATGAGTATGTAACCTTTAGTGATTGGCTAGGATAAGTACAACCATATCTATTATTATACTTATGTTGTAGAAGCTAAGCTAAGGGTTAGATGTTACCTATGCTTTAAGTGATTACCTACGATAAGTGATTCCATATAAGCTGATTACACTCTAATGTGATATAAGTTGACCTATATTGTATGAGCATAGGATAATGTTAACTTACTTGTTATGTAGATACTTATGTGAATAGTATGAGCTATAGAGTCCAAGCTGAGCTAATGAAGTGAGTATTACTATGGATACGTATTAGTATTACTACTATTGTAATCATTGGAGATTTTATCTACCACTTGTATTTCTATATAGAGGAGACCATTTTCATCCTTTATTCCCATAGATATGGTCATATGTCTGAAACATTTACCCTATACAATAATAGGGGTATATATTATACACCCAATCCAAAGCTTTCCACATAAGATATGGACACAACATATGATAGTAATGCAATAGTTACATGACTAATACAATGGATACACTCTACCATAAGTGATACATGGGTTTACTACTCCATATATGTCAAGTTTGTTCACTAGAAGGCAGTGATTACTCGTACAAATATGCAGTCGTATGAGTTAAGGATAATCAAGTGCAGTACTAATACGACAAAAAAGACTAACAAGCTATAAGCATTACAATACATGACCTATTAGCTTCTTGTGACCAAGCTCATTACTAGTATCATTCCAGTCTTATTCTTACAGTAATACGAGCTTAGTTCTAATCCCTATCATAACCAAATTGTATATAATTATTATGTTTATACAATATACATGACCAATAAGCAATGGGATAATAAGAACCGTCGACTAATCAGAGCTTCTAAGTAAAAGCTTCGGCATGAACCTTAATCATAGAGGTATGAGATTACGTATTCTCCATATTAGATTGTGTGATAGGATACTAGTATTACCCTGTATACGAGTGCAATCTAGTTTACATAATGAGTAGAATGACCATAATAATAGTAATGCATCAACTATGACCTTGTAAGCTTAGTTAAGAGCAGTCTCCGTGTTTCCCATATAATAGAGTATGAGTTGTACACGTAAGTAGAGCTTAGTTGATATGACACAAACTAGTACCATGGAATTAGAAGTAGTATCACTCTTATTACATTACCCTTACTATGACTGTGATACCTAAGCAGATAATCCAACATATAAGGGTTATTTTACTATAGAGATTACTATGAGTTCAGTGTTTGGGATGATATTGGAATCCATGTATTTCCATAATATATGATATGTATAAGTATTGATAATACCTTAGCTCTTAGTGTAGAAGCTAAGCTCATAGCTGAATGATGCTATGAGTTATCACTACTACCACTTGAATACAAGTAATAAGCCCATACTAGTTACACGATCTCACAACTATGTTCCTATAATAATAATATATGTAATAGGGAACATTCTACTTAAGGTTTAATGTATTCCCATATTCATTCCATTTAAGGAAAGGTTAAGCTATGTATGTTACTGTGTTGTATTCGTAAGCTAGCATATACAAATCCCATTACTATGATCTATGTATTCTCCATAATCCACTCTCTTTTCAAGCTATGTGTTCAATGGACTAAACTAAACACTCGTACTATATTAGCACCATATAATGCCAATCTAATGGGGTTGGTGCTGCTTATCTCTCTATTCATACTGGTTTTCTTACCGTATAGTTGAACCTAATATAACTACGAGAAAGGCTCTATCAATCTCCTTATTCCACAGATTGTGTCATAAAGCCTGAGCCTTTGGAACCTAGTCAATACTATGAATGTTATGGCACTCACTCATATCAGTAAAGGTCAAGCTTATATTAATCAAACCCATTTCACTCAAAGCCACCTTATTACTAATAACACCTATCATATGAATTCAATATACGTATTCTACATAATATTTATCATACTAGTAATATGAGTACTCTTTCACACCTAGTGAAATCAATGACAAGAGATTACACATCAATCATTCTCCTTATTCAGGGACTTTGATAGGTTAGATTACTCCATAACAGGAGCTTATGTAAGTAATGATGCTTACTAGTACTATGAAACCCATCTACTTAATGAAAACATATGATGTTTCTATAATTAATGTATAGTTATAACACATACTCTGTATTAGATATGTGATTTCCATGAGTACGGGCTTTAACACCATTAGAAGGAGCTTAGTCTTATTGATTACACCAGTTAATAATAAGGAGGCTTTTCTTTTATATCATACTTATGGTTCCATATTACTCCAAGTATCATGAGCTTAGAGTTATGATGATTATAGTAATTCCATAATACGTGGTTTCATCTATTGAATTCACCTATTTCTGGGATACCTTATAGATCACATATTTTATTATGCTTATAATTAGAGTACTACTAACCTTTATGGGATTAAATGAGAGTACTAGTTATACTATACTATAAAATAGTGATAGAAGTAATAGCATTTTTATACTATTAAGAACATTGTTTACGTACTAGTTAGTTGTATTACCTTTATCGAGATTTTAGAATAGGGCATGATTACTAGTTACTATCAACCTATAAGCTCTATAATCATGATGATTTCTCTGATTACGAAGCGAAGGTTATGCCATAAGGTTTAACTACTATTAATCCTTACATATATGATGGGTATAAAGGGTGGGAAAATAAGAAGAATAGGGCCGGGTGGCCATTATTATTATACGTATTAACAACCTTATCATAGGTGGCAATCTAATAAAGAAGCCGATCTATAAGATGCTCTAGGAAATTCATAATAATAAGGCTAGAAAATTAGTAATAGTAGGGGTTGGAATGGATGGAATCTTACTATATATTTGATAAATGGATGGGGAAGGGGAACAAGCAAATGGGATGGGGGATACACCACACGTACGAGGGAAGAGGGAAGTATTGATTGAAGAATGAAATTCAATGCCCAACATCCCCTTTGATTGATTATGGGGGGGTGGGAAGAAACAACCTTATCTGGGCTATTCTTATTCTTATTGTGAGACACTTATTATTATTATAATTGTCTGAAGGGTGGGATCTCAATAAGCGGGCTCCAACTCAAGAAGCTCTTTCATCCCATTCGTTCCATCTATCACAGCTCTTCCTCGGAATGTGTTATTCTCTCGTATGATTCTATATGGACTGGTGAAGCACCTATATCTATTCCATTCGAACTGATGGGATGAAGCATCTGTCTCTACTCCACCCATATATACTTTATATGAACTGCTATGGTTTCAACTGCGGGTTGGGAAGGGGGTTGGATTAGCTCATTTTTCGGCTCTAGGACCTGTTCCAAGGCCTGCCACTGAGGAGCATGGTGGGCACGAGAGATGGAGATGGTAGAGAACCAAAAACCATGGGGTACCAGCATATTGAAGCTTAAAATAGTGACGAAGAAGAGTCATAGGTTTTTCCCACACACCCGGTATAGAAAGTGCACCCTGGTGGATGCGTGGATATTCCTCGGTTTGATTTTCTATCACTCCTTTCCGTTGGCTAGTAAGTTAGGGGAGAGGGAGATTAAGAAAAGGGCTAGGGTTATGCATAGTCGAAGCCTGATGCCAAACCTGTCACACAGGAGCCATGTGGGTGAAACCCAAATGTGGAGGTAAAGGTGGGTGAGGGAATAGATGAGGTGTTAAAAGCAGGCTTGATTCCACCAGTTTCAATTTATGGAGAAGCTCAGTCATCTTCTAGGATAGATAGAAAGGAGAAATTGGGATTGGTGTGGACTACAGGGGGTTGGACAAAGCCAGTGATCATTACCCATTTCCCGCCCCTTATATAATAATTCACCGAGGGCACATCAAAGAGTGAAGCAGAGAAGGAGGTGTACTCCTTTACATATGGCTTCTCAGGCTACCATCAAGTCAGAATAGCTAGAGGGGACAGGCCCGAAACCACATTTACTACGGAATGTGCATTTTTTCTATTCTAAAATTTCTCCCTAAGAGAATTATGGTTTGGAATAATCAGAAAGAATCATTGGATGAGAGGAGCTCCAAACCCAGTTCCTAATGACCATTCTTCCAGTTATGGGTTAGGTGAAAGGGATAGGTTGTAGAGCTAGTGCCTCTCTCCACACTCGCTTGTTCATTTCCAATCCCCACTCCCCAATCCCTGTTGGATCGATGCAATTATGGATCTTAAAGCACGTTAATTCATAGGTCCCCCTATACCAACTACCCAGGACCTTCTTATCTCCGATTTTTACATGCAAGTAGAGTTTGATAGAATCATTTTGAGGCTTGTAGGCTGATCTCTCAACATATCTTCTTACTCCATTCATACCTGCTCTGACAGACTAGCGTTGCAACCTCCTTATGTTCTGCATACTTTTCCCAGCCACTATGTTTTCACAAAGACCAGCGCTAATAGCCAAATATGAAGCACACATATTTATGGCCAGGATTCCTTTTTTTTTAGAGTCGTTGGAGCCTCCCAGGCCTCATGGAACGACCAGATCCTAAGGTTGCCCATGCACACACAAAATATGGAATCAATTACCCCCAGGTTTACAATAAAAAAACTTATGACACATGGTGCATAGCTTTTTTCAGCTCAAATAATTGGACTGGAGGCTTGCCTTACATCCTAGAGACACTACAAAAATGATAGGACCGATGACAGTGCTAATACAATAGTTCATGGAATGTTGTTATTTCGAGCATCCTTCAATGCTGGTGATTACAACTACCACTTATACAAAGGTACTAGGACGAGCAGGAGTCCATGGGCATGTGTTTCCCATCCATGTAGCCCTCTCCCTCAGCACATCTTTTCTGGGCACAGTGGTTATCGTTTCCCTCAGACTACAAGAGCAGACAAATCAGGGGCCCATTATCCTTGTACATCTATCATGCCAGCGACTCTATTACCCAATGGCATAGACCCAATCACAACATCTTAAGCCCAGACACATGTACAATGTTTTGATGAATCACCGTAGTCTTAGTACATGGTGCACAGAGCATGACACCAAAGGTTTTACAACACAAGTTTAGACAATAGGATTTAGAGAATATTCAATCTCTCACATGACCTCCATCTCCTTTGCGTAGTAGTAATAAGCGCAATCCTCCAGCAGGGTTTGAATTTTTGATATATGGGATTTATCTCTTGACTACCTCATATTTCCCACATTCAGTTTTTTTAGGCTATGGCACAAAAGGTCTTAGATATTGGTGTCTTTTCTATACCTAAGAATTAGTCCACCTTGTTTCCACTCATAGCATGCCCAACCATTAGAGCCACTTGGGTTACTGCCCGTCAGCCCACAAGGACACTGTCACGTATCAGCCAATGCAATCCAGCTCATCGTATTAACACTGGTTACAAAAATATCACAGTCACCACAAGGGTTTCCAGCATCTGGGCTCTGCTTAAGTGGTTAAGGAGGCTATATGTCTGCATTCTCTGCCACAATGGCTCACATTGTTATCATGTTTTCACACGATTCCCAGTAATTCCACCTCTCATTATGAACTTATATATTGCACACCTTGATTTCCTCCATCTCAGCCCTAGCACTGACCTGAGATAAGTGCCACTGCAATACCCATGCTCCCATTTCCTTATTCCTAGTCTAATGTTGTCTTACTCACTGCTTAGCATTCCACCTCCTGTCGAATAGATTATCGATTCAGAACATAGTCCAAGTGCCCAACACATAGATATGACATGACCACTTCATTGGCATTTACATTTTGAACATGCTCAACCTCGTACCGGTGCACAGCAACACCTACTCTCTAAAGCCCTAGCCCTATCCCTTCAGTAGCTGCTTCACAATCAAATCCAGCAGATATGGTGTTTTGGTTCCAAGCACTGCCACCGTTACACAAGCTGGCGATGAAGTTATGTCTTGACGATACTTTTTCATATTACCACTTCTGATAGGCATACAAGGGCACTGTCACTCCAACACAGTTAGACTGACACAGCCTCAATCCTTCATTTCATCATAGATTCTGGGCACATCTCACATCAATACCCAATCCCACAGTTTGGATCAGCTCTCTACGTACACGGTGTTTGCATAGCCCCTACACCAATGCTCTTTATGTCCAGCAATCATCCAGATTATCTAATATCATTTGTAGATATAGCATATTATTACTCAGCAAGGCCTATCGATGTATGTGTTTAGCCTCAGGACAACCCTTTCATTTGCCTTCCGTGCACAGCGCATTCAGCCTCACACACAGCGGTCCGTAGTATAATCAACAACACAATAATAAGGCACATTTTCATAGTATGGTGCCTTCCATATCATCGCCACAGTCTATCAGTAGCACACCATGCCTCATCCAGCAGCTTGCCAGAGTTCTAGAGCACCAGCACATCGTTTCCATGGATTAAAACATACAACATCTACACCCTGCACTTCATAGTTCATTATGGAAAGATGGTCTCATCTCCAGCATTTTTTCACATACCTTGCTCTCCTTTTGTCACAGACAAGCGACTATGTTCCTCTTCCATTGGTCGAGAGTTCACTTGCTTACCCTTTCAACATGTTTATTTTCTATGGTTTCATTCCTCACCCATATGAATGAGTGAGCCCCTACCAAGCCTCTCCTATTAGTCAAGCCTACTTGTGTATCCTGAGTCAAGAAAGAATTCTATAACCTATGGCTACCCTACATCCATCCTGGGCAGGTATAAAAAGCAAGCAATCCATGCATTTCCTTTTCCTTGCCTCACGTGATAGCCACACTTTCTAACGTATGTATGTTGGGTGTCATTACTTTGTGGACATAGACTTCACTTGAAGTTCTAGGTTTATCCAGCCCATTGTCATTGGGTAAATTCGTAAATCCCGCAAGCATAAACATAAAGAAGGCGATCAACCTGGAATCGATGGTATCCCGCTATCATAGCTAAAGAGAGACTCCTTCCTGTTGGTTAAAGGCTCCTGTTAAAATACTTCTGGCTAAAGGAAAATGGCTTCTTTTCTTTCAGATTTTTTCTATTGAATGTTAACTGATTCTATTCTATTGACGAAGGAAAAAGGTAAAAAGGAGGTATCAAGCGTAAAGTGCTGGCTTTGTTCACTTTAGGTAGAACCTTCCTTCTTTCCTTCCATCTTTGATGTGTCTGGATTTCTGATTCCTCCTCATTGAGGGCTTTAGCTTGAGTGTCTCTGTCCACCCAAGAAGGCTTTAGGTGGGTAAATAGTTAAGGTTCAAAGTGCTCAAGCAAGCATGTCCAATAAGAAAGTAGAACTGCACCAGCAAGTAACTATAGGAGAGAAGCGCTATAACACAGGGAGCGATTATTTGTATGATAGTGAGAGTAGGCGGAAGGTGTCATGTCGTCAATCGAATGGGATGAACGAAGTCTCTAAAAGAACTGGCATGCTTCCTAGAGGGAAGAAAGGGCCTTGAAATAGAGAGAGCTTTTATTAAAATTATGTTCTGTCTCTACCAGACGCATTACATTTTGAGTGAAAGGGTCTACCATGAGATTGTTTTAAGACCGATTACGACTGTTACGGGATAAACAATGGTATGGGTTGGTAGTCCTGATCCATCTTCTATTGGTAGGGTTGTTAGTAAGCAAAGTTAGTAAGGTCCAGGTGTATGCATAGATAGGGTAGTAAGGTACACATAGGTAACTAAGGTAGTGGGTTCAATATTTCATCTTGGGTTCATAATTATGGCAATCTAATTGCATATAATAAAGAAAAGAAAATGTAACATGCGCCCACCTTTTTCAATCACAGGGCCATGGGGAATCACTTTCCTATCAACCTACCTACCTATACTCAATATTTCTACTACCTTACCTACTGTACGCTAGAACTAGCCTACCCTCACCTATACACAAAGCCAAAGGGACATATCCATAGGAGTTAGGGCAAGAGGAAATCTAGTTAGTGTACCCCGTGGCCTCCTACCTCGAGGCAGGCAGAGGGAATAAAAGAAATAGTACCCCGAAACATTGGCAAAGCAAAGAGGTTTGCACTTCGTGAAACAAACAATGCAAATGGCTTGCTAAGCTTAACCTCGTGCTGCTCATATCCAGGAGAAGAAAGAGCCGGGTGATTGGTATTCCTCCCAATCAATTCGTATGCGTAAGCCTAGTAACGAAACAGACCTATCGCTGGATAACTCACCTCAAAAATGGTATAACTGAAACATACCCATTGACTATAAATCACTAGCCCAACCATCTCCAGGTGATTATAGCTAATTATTGATTCACTACAAGGGAAATCGCAATCCTATTTTTCACGCAAACACGCGGGAAACATATAACTAAGGAAGTACACTTTGGCTTTCTATTGAAAATGACCCTTACTACTTCATGTCATGTATAAGCAGTTATGAGCGCACACCCCCATCACATTGGGGGCAAGATTTGAGCAAGGCAGTTAGCAGATTATACCGCGACAGCACTCTGAGGAATGCTGCCAAGATCAATGCACTACAGCAGGTTAGCTCTTGGTTCCTCTAGTAACTTTACGGCATTAATCCATTTATGCTAATGCCTTGTGTCTTTACAAACAACATATTTTCTACCCTACCTTTAGTTATCCGAAATATCCAATAACATTTGAAGAGCTACTACTTCGTCTAGCGTACTAACCTGCACTGCCTTACCACCCTTACTGCTCTACCTTACTGCCCTATCCTTACTATCTTGTACTGTTGTTTATGCCTTTATTTATATATGCCTTCCCTGTATCACCTTCCCTATCTTTTCCTCACCCGATGCAGAAAATTAGTTCCTTCCTCTCTAGTTCGCAAAGCCTTTAGCCCTTTTACAGGTAGAATGACCATCTACCCTTTGGCAGAGCTTTGACCTTCTCACTTTCTCGGAGGTATGCTTTCCCTCTACCGGTTCATCCCTCTACCTACGACGTATAGAAAACCTCACCTTCTCAAAGCTTTTAGCCCTTCCCTCCTAAGACTTTCACCTTTCACCTTTGCCAGAGCTTATTACCCATCTAGCCAATATCCCTATACTTATGGTGTAGAGACTAGACTCCCCTCTAGTGGAGCTTATTTCATTTCTCACTTCTATTTTACCCCTTCCCACCATTGGACTAGTCCCCTTCGATTAGGCCCCACCCTCTCCCTCTGATTAGTCCCATTCAATTAGTATCCAAGCCCATTTGACTAGCCAAGCAGCTGAGAAGCCACAGCGGATTAGCTGAGTAGCCCATGAGCCCAACCGAGTATCCAAGCCAATTCAATCAGCCGAGTAGCCAAGCCCAGTATTCCATCACACCCCTGATCCTAGCCCTTGATCCTAGGAAAGTAGAGAGAGTAGCCCTAGTAGAGTGGCCAAGTAGATAAAGAGTAGCCAAGCCGAGTAGCCCAACCGAGCAACCCAACCATGCAGCCCATCCCAGGGAGTATCTATTGTTCCATATTGATAAGTGAGGTAGGCATCGAGGTCGAGGGTAGAGAGGGTCAAGTTCGAGGGCTATGTTTGGCAAGGGGGTTTCCAAGGCCTGTTGGTTCACTGCTTTCTTTTGGTTCGCTGACAAGATCAAATATCTCATTAGCTAGGTGAGACTGTGGCCTTGAGGTTATATCACCTGCCTAGGTCTATTTAGCATAAGTAAGATCTATTGGGAAAGCAGCAATCAACTACTATCGGGTATCATGTGTTAGCTTTCATCAGTCCCAACTGATCTCTCTTTCCCAACTGAGAAAATAACTCAATATAGCAAGTAAGGAGCACATAGGTAATCCTGCGCCGGTTCATTTTTTCTTCCAGCCCACCTCTTCAAGCAGCCCATGGTGGCAAGGATGCCCTGCTAGCCCATTTCTCCTTCTCCCAACTAGTAGGACCATCCCACCAGCTAGCCTCGTTTCATTTGTCTCGCCACACATTCCTAGCAAAACATCCTAGCAACACTGACCAGCTTCATTGGGTTCTTTCGTCAAGCCCTACATTAAAAACTACTAGCCGCCCAGGTCTTACCATATGGAAGAGCACTATGGACTTCCTTCCAGTTGTGTCCATAAAGTATAGACAATTGTTGCCTGTTGTAAGCTCTTCCCGGACTGCCTGAAGCCATATGGAAACTGCTTGAAACTCCATGCACTATAGACTTCCATACGGAGTCTTAGTCTTAGCCATTGCCTTAGCATTAGTGCAGAAGAAGAAATAGAAGTTCTATCTAGATTGAAATCTCCCTAGTTACCGAAAGGAAGATTATTATATATGTAATTATTCATTTCAATTGACTTATTGGGTGGTGGCGTTGCTCAATATTGCAAACCTCTGCCAAGAGAAAATGGAAAAATGAGTAGGGAGAATGTCAAAAACCTCTGCCAAGGTGATAAGCCGAAATAAGAGGGAAACCTTTCAAAGATATCCTGTTCCTCGAGATCTCTTATTTCTAGGTAGGTAACCTATCTGAGAGGTCAATGCATAAATGTGTCAACCTATCTCCAAGATCAGTGCTTCAATGATGGGCCCTTACGAAAGAGAGGGAGGTCGAGATCTCTACAACTCGATGGAATGGCTCTGCCCATTTCCCATCCATCTATCTATCTATATTTTCAACCTTTCCAATAGAAGCAGCTTCAAACTACTGAATTCTGAACCCCCAAATCCTTGAGTTTAGATAACATTAGTCCTTCTTGAACAACGAACAAAAGGTGCGTTCTGACTTGCATGTAGCATTATGCGCGCAACATCCACTGTGCTCAAAGAAGGGACCTATTTAACTACACTTCGTTCCCTACTCAATAGTCTAGATCCCTGGGCTTCTGCCTTTGGAAGCGACCGGAATAGAAATGGTTGGGTCAACCTATGGTGTATCAGTTGTTTCTATCCATAGCGCAGCACTGGGCATCTAGGTCATTCGTCAATAGGAAATCTTCCTATAGCAAGTGTGGGCAAGAATCTTCCTGCAGCAAATTTGCCAGATCCGAATCTAAGGGTTGAGAGTAGAGTGGAGGATTTGGAGGAACCTTGTGTAACTAATCAGAAGGATATGCTTCTGTTTATCAGATCAGGGATAAGGATTGCAGGATTTTACAGCCCTCTACTTCTCTAATATATATATATATATAAGGAAGGGGCAATAAATGAGAAGGATGAATCAGGATCATATCTATCTGTTATATAAGGGTTTGTTAGGATCATATCTGTAGGTAGGGATTGAGGAGCCTAGCCTATAGGTAGGCCGACCAAAGGGAAGGGAGAAGCTCACAACCTTATTCATGCCACTTGGCATGATCGGGGAAAACGACGTTCGAACCCGCGACTTCTGGCGTGACAGACCAACACTCTAACTGACTAAGCTACTTCCCCCTTCTAGATTTGGTGTGAGTCTAAGGTTTCAAGCTACGCATCATAGTAGCAAACGCCAGAGACCTACCTCACGTCGAAGTAATTTGGGCGGCATTTTTGAACTAAACAAGACACTTCGCGTTTCCACCCTCGCCCTCTCGATGGTATTTATAGCGGCTCGTTTGCTACTCGCCCTTCTTAGGACGTCCCTGGGGATCGTGCTGCTGGTCATGAATTATATACGTAATTACGCTTTAGTGAAAAAAATTTCTATTATATATGTAATTATGCATTTTTTATTCTTTTCTTCAACAATGCTGCTATTATATATGTAATTATGCTTTAGCAAAAAATGCTGCTATTATATATGTAATTACGCTCCTAGCTACAAGACCTCTAACCTACCAAGCCAAGCCATCGAACCATCCAATAGCTATTCTTGCAAGCTACCTCACCTAAGACTCTACTGACTGATTCAACTGAACCAAGCAATCTAACCTGCTAAGCTGAGCCATCCATACATGTTCCGAATGACCATCCAGTCGAGCTAAATTCCACCTACCCCATCGAACGCTAAGGTATTTAAGTCATTCTTTGTAGATGGAAGAACACACTTTTTGGTGTTCTAAGAAGTCCAACCATTTATTAACAATTTCTTCAAGGAATAAGCACATGACATTACATAAGATGTTGTGCCTTTTTTTGTGTTACATGAGATGAGATGAGTTACATGGGAATAAGAAATAGGGACAAGAAAGGCATGGGAAATAGGGACAGGACACAATATTAGTTTCTATTGAGTCTGATCTAATAAGATAGTGTGATATGCTCCTAACTCAATATATCAGGGTAGGAGTTCCTTTAGCTCTGAACTAAACTAAATTGAGTTGCTGAGCCTGAGCTGAGATGATATAAATGCTATTGGGATATACATCCTCTTGCTCTTTATATATTATCCTATCATGTTGGATATATCTGAGCTGAGACAGACCCAAAATAGAATACCCATCACATCACGCATGAGCCCCTTCGTCGAGACTACGTAACCTAACCTTCATGAGCCCCAATTAGTTACCCAAATAGAACAGTTGTTCCCACAGTTCCCACACTACGCTGACTACGCTTCGCCCTTTGTTAATCCCCATTTAGTTAGTTGAATGGGACCACATATAACTAATAGAGTTAGGAGGAGACCCAACCCAATCCCGATTAGAATGTGAATTGATGATCTCGTTATTCAATTCACTGGAACGAATTGTCACTTTCCGAAGGAAGGAGTGTCTAGGCAGGTTGGGCCATAAACTGTTATCATTTCAAGCTACAATATCTAAGAGTCAAGCTTCCAGGAGGATGTTTAGTTATAAGTAGGAGCATTTTTAGAGTGCCCTCCCAAGAAACGAGCAACATATACAGACCATGCCTACCTTACCGACCTCCTTTCTAAACTCATCCTAGGCGTCTAGGAAAGGAAAGGCAAACTTGAGAGAACTCTGTTGGGCAAACGAGACTACCGGGTGGATGTGGATGGATCACCTTACCGACTTTATTCACTGCCAAAACCCTAGGAGACATGGAGGGACAATCATGCCCAACCTCTTCTTAAGCCAGGAGCACCTTGTAGGGTAGACACTATTCACTCCCTAGTTTCCACCAAAGAACCTGTCCACCTAAAGATATAGACCTGTTATACCTAGTAACAATAGAATGAATCGCTTTATGGCTGCTCACTATATACCTGAAATTTGATATTAGCATATCGGGAGATCAATTGTATGAGCAAGCTTGGAATGGATGGGATGTGTGGAGGGACGAATGTTTCAGTAGCTCATAGGGTGGGTGGTCCCTTTCGTATAGATTTCACTGCTCTAGATGGATGGCTTGGGTAGATGGAATTAGATGGGCTTCAGGATTTTAGGATATGGTGGGTGGATTTCCAGACCCACACTGCCAAGATATGCTTTAGAACACTTGCAGAATTCACTGCTATATTATTCACTTAGGAGGTACTACTATTAACTACCCGAACTTAGAAGCAACACTAGATGGATGTCTTGATTGCATGAATGGATGGAGGGATGGTAAACCTTACCCCTCTTTTACTAACAAATAGACCTAGTAGCCCTTTACCCCTTTACTAATACTTTGGAGGGACCTACTAGAGATAAAGACCCAGGATTGGCATTAGATGAAGCCAAGAAGAAAGATGAGGCACAGAGTGAATAGGCCAAACAGACAAGAAGAAAAGAAGACCCAGTAGTAGCTTCTTGTATAAGCAGCCAGCCAGACCCCAAATATTGGATGGATTATGAAAATAATCACTAGACATGCATTCAATTAGCTATTTGGCTAACTAAACAAAATGAAAGTTTGGGATCCCATCTAGATCATATGCCTCCTAACCCAGATCAACGATGGGCCATTTTCTTTAGAAAAACACACATCTCAGAAGGTTTATTCGGATTGACCAGACCCACCTGGTGCCTGAATACAGAGCCTAGAAGAAAACAAATAAAAAAAAATGAACAGAATAGCCGAAGTTATTTAAGAATGACATAATGAATCAAGTTTGCTAAATAGAAATGATCAATGTGGGTGCTCGCTAAACCCCAGTAGATGGAGGGAGGATTATGCCTCGGAACTATGACAAACAAAATATTGACTTAGTAAAAACTGTGTCTGAGAAGCTTTTTTGAATTGACTGGACAGATAAACCAGCAAAATGGCTCTTTTATACCTTTTCTTTTGATCTTATCACAAATTAGGGATCAGGCCTATATATTGAATTTCGGGTAGGCTTTAGAGAAATACCTTTATTTCAGTTTTTCCACACAACCTACCCACCTTAATACGGAGACCTCGTAGCCCTAGACCACGCAATAAATTCAGACCTTAGTAGGACCTATAGATAGTTTTTCACTTCTTTAGGCAGGATGGGATTTGATGTGTGGATGAATGCATGGACTTCAAAATAGAGTATTGGTGGTTTACAGGGGGCCTTCTTACTACAAGGAGATAGATGGTTTTCTTCGTTAAGAAATATTAGGTGGTACAACATTTAGAGTAGAACTATTTCACTTTACTCCGCTCACGGCCTGTCTTCCTTTTACCTACATGCATACTAGACCTTTTCCACCAGACCTTGACTCCAAACTTACTCCATACTTGCCTTCATCCTAGTAGAGATATTTAGTTATTTCCAACCTAGGACCTTATATTATAAGCACCAGATTAGATGATACAACCCTACCCTTGACATTATTACAGCATTCACCCTAGGGGAGAGACGGAGTGCTGTCCAACAACACTTGCTTCAGCCAGGCCGGGAATAGAAGGGTACAACATCTATGAACCCTTTTGAGTTATCCACTCTCTAGATTTCATTCAATAAGGATTAAGGCTGCTATAGTGGAACCATACTCTATGGCTCTGGACATTTTCATAGACTTGCATCGAGACGTTTAACTTGTCCATTTCAAAAGAAATAAAGAAAAACAACTACTTCTAAGAGCTCCAGCGAAGAAGCTTTAGCAGCTGGACCTACTACTACAATATATTACTATAAAATATCGCATCGAGACATACATCCTTGCGCCTAATAATTTCTCATATACACCCTAACCTTTCACCGGCCTCTCTTAAGAGAAGCCAGTCCCACAGGTATTAGCTGCTGATGGTAGAATTTTATTTTCCATTACATACAAGTTCGATGCTACTGGTAGGAGACCACAGCTTAAGCCTTGTTAGTTAGAAAAGTTCCAAAGAGGTGTACCTTATTGAAAACTTCTCCCATTACCTAGTGAAAAAAACAACACAAACTGAAGTTTAGTTGGATGCGTCCCCCTGAGCTCTAGCAAATAATAATAAGGTTATGTTCAATTCCACTAGAAATGAGACTTATCGCTGTAGTTTTTAACCTTACCCAAGAGGTTATAATGAACTTAGTGCTAAGATGCTAATACTACCGGAAGTCTTTACAGTACCAAGGCAATTTATACTGGTATATCTAAGTTTCAATTTCCCACTTGAAATAGGATAAGATGATCTATTAAACACCTCACCTTACCTACAGACCTCTACGCAGCCATATCTACTACAATGAGTTCATATATGATGTCGCTATCTCTAACTGGCTATGCTGAAACCAGGTCTCCAGAGAAAGCTCTCCATGATACTTGAACTTGCATCTCTACTTGGTTCATATATGATGTGCCATATCCACTCTATGTGTTACTATATGATGTTGTCATATCAAAGTTGACCTTATCTATTGCCAGTGGTCCATTGATTGGCACATGAAACTATGCTAATATAAGGTGCCCTACCTTTTTGCTAAAGTTGTAGAGTCTCAAGCCCATGCATGCACTCACTCTGCCTTTGCCGTGTGCTGCCTTGTAACACAGTTGGTTCTAAATAATTAGTGCAACTTGGATTTAAAGCTAAACTTGTGGTGAAAGCCTATTTCGACTTGCTACTATGGGGCCTATTGGATCTGGAACTATGGAGGCTCACTCCTCCCTAGACCTAGATCTAGATTTGATGCTAGAGACAGTAAAGCCATCAATATATGATGTCACCATAGAAACATTGACAAAGTCCATTGTAACCATTGGATTCATATATATATATACGTTTGAACATAATATGATGTTGCCATATCTAAGTTTTTCCCTGGCCATTAGATTCCAGGCCCTAGATTTTGCATATCGAAGTGTTACTATATGAGCTGGCATAAAGACATTTTCAAATACTATAGTGGCATAGAAAATTTCTCTCTAAACTCATCAAGGCCCACTTCCATAGCTGACAAGGCCTATGAAATCTGAAGTCTCCATCCACTACAGAGCCAAGTGCCAATGCCAGAACTGGGAAATGCTAATCCATTTGAACCATATAAATCATACATAGAGAATATCGACATATAGAAGTTTTCATTGGCATGAACTAACTGGACCTACTACAACCTCTCTACTTACCATACTCTACTTGCTCTACTTGCATGGATACGTTGTTGACCTTGTCCAGCAGCCCCAGTACACTCAAGACATTACTATAGGAGCTCACAAAAGCTAGCCAGGTGCTGCTGATGTCAGAGAAATAGGCCATGCCCGTTCAATCCATATCCACGTGGTTCATATATGATATCGTCATGAACAATTCATTGATTCTATCTGTATAGCTGCTATAATTTATACTAGAAAAAACCCCTGCCAGAGGTTGTCTCCATAGCAGAGCCTTTCCATGGGTTGGTTGGGTGCCAAAGTCTCCTGCCCAGAGTTCAATCCAAGTGAAAGACGTAGTCTCCTGTGACAAATAGAACAGGTTTCAATTGCATGGATAAGTGTTAACCCATGCCATAATTAGGTTGAACTCGCATGAGAAGTTATTGCATGGATATATGATGTCGAATAGAGACTTGTTAATATCTACGCGTTACTACTAGTTGGACAGAGGCCTTGACTCACGATAAGAATAGGTCTTGACACACAATAGAGGTATTTAATTACACCTCACTTTTCGTATTCTCACATTTTCCTGGGAAGCTCTAATGCCTTACCATGTGTAAACTGGACTCGAACCTTGACACTTGAGGTTGGAACCTGCCCTGTATGCTCTTTATGATTAAACCACTTAAACTGGACATACCCTTCGAAACTTATCCTTGAGGCTCTATTCGATTAACCTCTCCCTTTGGCCTGGTCTTCGAGTTCATTCCGCTCCGCTCCTCACCCAATGGAGAAATTGGTGACAAGAGTAGGGTGGAAGAAGATGGATGGCTATTGAATGGCTAGCTCCTCACCCACATGGAGTATTCAATTCTTCCAAGAGTTTAGAGTGGGAGTAGGATGAGTTGCTAAAATGAATGAAATGGAGGATCGACCCATTATAACTGTGAAGTATGTCATGAACGGTGGTACAGCTAGAGTCGTTATTACATATATGATATCGATTTATGACACTCGAACACTCGATCAATAGGGTGTAGCGGCCTTGTAAAAGTAAGAAATTGGAGAGTTAGAAGGTAGGTAGGGTCATAATCATATAAAAAATAAGTGTATGACTCATTGCATACCTCTCGCATATGAAACTGAAGATGAGGCGGATGCTGAAGGCGCGAAGCGAATAAGTGTCTCAATAGGATTCAAATACTGGCACCCATATCTAGAACTTGAAAGAAGCACATATATAAATAATTTACTATAAACCAATAAGTCTGAATCTAGGAAGTGCCTTATTTCTAAGCCCATCCAAAGCTCTAAGTTAAGGTAAGTGAGCTTATGGAAGGTAAATAGTAAAGGTTATAATTCTTTCTTGGGGGGATGAGCTGAACTGAACCTGGTCACCCAGATACAATTTATGAATGAAGACAGACCGCATTGCTAGAATATGCTTCCCTTTCATTTTAGTACCTCTTATAACCAACCAGCTATTCTAGTTACCCACCTATATTTACTGCCTGCCTCACTTAACCCACTTAGGAATACCCCAATAGCGAGCGAGTGTTGGATCAGATGGGATGGGATGGATGGAAGGGCTTCACATGGAGGGAGAGAGCATTGGTCAAGGGTGTTCGGATAGATACAACAACCTGCAAGAACCAACACTGAATTATAACAAATTCTTACTTTGGTACCACTATGAATACTGAAATTCCACTAGTGGAAGAAAGAGGTCCTTTAGCCTATATTAAGCTAGAAATCAATATCTCTTTTTATGCCAAATAGAGATAGATCGCTTCTATACGTGTTAGTTTCTTGGTTTCAGAAAGCAATAAATCTTGTTTTCGACATAATTATATCACCAGATGAAAGATCCAGGATGAGAGGTTGCGGCCATATAGCCATCTATTTTCACCCCGCATGGTTGGGACACATATTCTGTTTCACATATTCTATTTGAAAGCTATCTTCATCCCTAAGAAGGCTAAGGATCTCATATTAAATGGAGTGCACATCCCACTGAGGGACCCATATCCACGCTACAAGGCTAAGGAAATTAGGGACATAAGGCCATCTATGAAAGGAAAAAGGTATTGGATCATCGGTAAGATCAAAGCCTGGGAAAGGTAATAAATTCTTGATTGGATCAAAGCCGAGCAACAGATTGGCGATAGATCTCCTTACCCTACTGCATTTCCTGGATCTATCTCTTGCAGGATATCCCTATGGATAAGTGGTATATGTCCATTATTCATTTCTGATCTAGAATACGAAAAGGTAGGTAGGTGTTTCCATGGAATATAAGCGGCATAGAATTATGTGTTTCATATAAACATGTTTTTACTGAAACAAATTCCACCCACCCTATATTCCTTCTAGGATCCCTACCAATTTGTATGTGTGACATCCTCTGAACGTATAGGATTTTCTGGATCGGTTAATCTATATTGGAAATAACTAATCCATTTCATCTTTGGTCCTTTTTGTAACCCTCAATCAGTAAGCTGAGCGAAGGTAGGTTCCGGGTGTGTAGGGTGCAGGGTTAGCTCCTAATCTTTAGCAAAACTAGTACTAAGTACTCAAGGATGAAATTGATGGCATACAACTCACACTAGACTTATAGCTGGACTAATAGAAGTCTAGGTACCTTATAGCTAGGCTAACGAACTAAATAAAAGCACTCATTGATGGGGAGGGCTGATGAACTAATAACTGGCACAGGTAATCGAACTAATAATGCACCTTCCAAATGGACTAATACTAATATGGACTAACTGAGGGAGGACTAATCCGCTAATCGATCCTAGGGACTAATGAAATGATAGCTGGGACGGACCAATCCACTAATAGCTGGGAAAAGCATGGATTACTAAAAGACTCATAGCTGCGATGGATGGATTGACTCACTAATACTTGCAAATGGAATACCTGGAAATGGATGGCACTAATGTAATCACCGAATGGACTAATTATTATTAACGAGCAAATGAATACCAAATAAGCTCAGAACTGTGATCTAATCCCTGGGAATAGATGGAATTATCGAGATGGTTGAGCATCTTAGAAGGCTAAAACGACTAATAGCTAGGTGAATGCCTACCTCACACTTACGATTGGCACTAGCCTACCCATTCTGACCTACCTTATATGACTGGAAACAGATAAGCATACGATTGCGAAGGTAATGGATGTAGAGGGGGTCAAATATTGGTCCAGACATATTATTAGCACCAGGGACCTCCTATTTACACCTACGACCGGTCGATGGAACATATCATGGTACTTCAGACTAATCACTGTGATTAATAGAGAGATCCATCCAATTATAGCTCTGATCCTCTATTATTAGTTGGAACTATTAGCTCAGAATACATGGGCTTAGCCAAAGGAATAAGCAAATAAAGGTGTACAAACCACTAATCCCCCTTTACATCTGGCAAACCCAAAGATCAGACTCACTCCAATTTATGATATTTCAATAATCGTAGCCATGTCAAGATAGTGGAGTCAACTGGGGAGGGAACTGTAGGGATGGAGGTTGGGATGAGAGCTAAGTGAATCTATGCCACCCCTACGAAGGATGATCAAGTGATTGAAAAATATGATAGACAATGTGTTTTCCTACCACATGATTGAAGGGATGATGTCCTCGAGGACAATTTTGCTCAAAATTAAATAGGTGCATGGTGGTTTATTATAAGTTACATCATGAAACAAAAGCCAAAATATGGAACCATCCCTGAAGATACAAAATACTTCAGACTTGATTATGAGTATCATGAGGATGATGAAGATGAAGAAGAGCTGGTTAAGTCCCTATTTAAGCATCAGGAGGAAGGGGAATCACAAGCCCAAGAAACTCTGCTGCCCTAGGTCGAGAAAGGATATCAAAATGACAAAAACCTAGGAAGAACGGAGCGCTCCCTTTCTATGGAGAGGAGAGTTCAAAAATTCATAAAGAGACATTGGAATTTTCATGTTACTCAGCTCATACCTGATCTCAAATGATGGAGGAAGATGGAGACCAAATTCATTACCTCTAGCAATAGATGAAGGCTTCATGAGAACTGCGGACTAACTAACCTTTTATTTTCCCCCAATAGTAAGGAGGAACTTTCAATACTTCGTGTCAAGTAATAAAAAAAGCATAATTATGTATATAATTGATGGCAGCCTTATGGTCGAGCCTGCTTGCGCATCCTCTTTCTACTTCCTAAAGACTAAACAATCTATCTCCTATAGTTCAAAGAAAAGGTAGGATCTGATAGTAGCCTGTTGTTAGGCCAGTTATTCCTTCTTGTAATAGTGATTCCCATTGTGATAAGGGTCATGTTAATAGGGGATAGATCACATACCTTATTTCCCTAATTAGGACTCTATCAATACCAGCTTTGTGAAAGAAGCCCAGCTTAAGTAGTAAGCAGTATAAGGTTATGTTCCAATAAAGGGTATAAGTTGTAATACACTAGCCTTACTTAAGAACAACATGCATTCATCAGCTTCCATTGATTATGATATTCACAGCTAACCTATGGAACCAGTCTAGTTAAGCTTACATTATTAATAGATTAGGAATATCCTTACATGTAGTGATTACGATACAACATATATAATTCATGATAACACAACCTATGTCTTGTTTCAAAATATCCCATAATATTCACATAAGTAGTGACATAAGTCACTCTATACAATTATCTTAGTTACACTTCATGGTTAAGCTCTTACTCTATACTCTTTCTATAGGTGTATATATATATTACTAATACCATAAGTATCACTATTCATACTAGTAAAGCAAGCTGAATCACTATGATCATGTTTATCCTTATAGGTAAACAAGTATTACTAGCTAGTACTAATACTACCATTATGACTAACCTAATAGCTATTATTATGCTTATACCTGTTAAGCTCCATGTTTCACTACTTTCTACTTATTACATTGGAATCATACTATACATACTAGTGTAATAGCAATGATTGTATTCATTCTAATTACAGCAGTATCATTGATGTACTATTACCATATGTTCTATGAATAAGAGGATATAGCTTATAGTATATGTAATGGATTATGTTGATGTATCACATGTACTGAGTGTTAGATGTACTAAGAATTCCATAAGAAACAATGGTTCCAACTAGGAAATATGGAGTAGGTGTGAATATCAAGCTCAATCATTATGGATCTATTAGCTAAACCATAGTTAGTGCTATACTTAAGCTTATTGAATAGGGATACATAGCAATAGGTTGGGTCTATTGTTATAAGTACTTTGATCTACTTATGAACATGGTAATACATGTGTTGTAATTACCATAATAATTTGATTTAGGTTAGGCTTATTGATAGGTCATAACACCCTGTATTAGTGGCATATGAGTAATATGTGGCTATCTTATTACTATTGAAACATATTAGTCTCCTAGTTAGTATGATTCTGATTATATAGAATGACTAGTATTACTATAGATGGTAAGTTTTCTCGTTTCCAGATCATAGATTGATGAGTGACCATGGGGAACATAGACAAGTGTATAGGTTGGTTACCTCAAACGACAGTTATAACACATATATCAGCTTGCACACAGGCCACAGAAGCATATCCATAAGAAGAGAGTAAGTATGATTTTCAACCTTCAATATTAGTATAATGATGGTAATAGTACACCTATAAGATTAAGCTTTATCAAATCAGTGTAATGATGTCCTTAGTTTATAGGGTAAGTACATTATTGAAATACAATGATCATAACTATAAGGTAAGCTTTAAGAAAGCTTAGAACATGATTAGGCATGCTTAGTTACTCTTAGTGATTATGATACCCTTAGGTAAGGGTATAGCTTATTCTATAACTAACATAACACTTAACCTCTTGCTAATGACACTGAGAACATAGCCCTTATGTATGAATAGTAATGGCAATTACTTGGTAATGATATACCCTGTATCCATAACAAGACCCGTTTCATTACTTAGTTACTTCTATATTAGGGAAATAAAGCATGGTTATAACATGTAGTTAACGAGTATAAGTATAGGACTTACTACTCCAATCTTCAGGCACACCGCCCCACAGGGGGGGACGAACAGCGACAGTCGAATGACTAAGCAGGCCCATGAAAGTGAAACTTGGCCCCTTGATCTTGAAATTATGAGCCCCGGAATTTTACTTATTTCTTAGATTTTTTATTCTTTCTTTACTTTGAACCTCTCCTTTAATTGAGAGCCTTGCCAGGGGCACCCTCTCCCTAACGGTTGAGCTATGCTTCGCACCCTCTTGGCTTGAAAATGAACTCGATTTGAAGGATTGCATGCTCTGGAGGGAGGGCTCATAGCTCCCCCGATGGTGCAGCTACGGTCAGACCTTCGCCTACTCCGGGACATGCCCGACATGAACTTTCTAGTGGTTGGTGGTTTCTGTCTTTTCGGACATTCAGCTCGGTACCCATTAACAAGGTAGCAGACTCCCTTTGGCTGAATCGAATCACTTCCCGTTCATTTCCCTTCCAATGGAACAGAAGAAACTGATCTCAGCAAAGGTCAGTAGGTGTTAATCTGAATGCATCTATTATATATATAATTACGCATTCGTTCTTTCCTGCAAATTGCTAGCTAGAGGGAAGGTCATCTAGCATTGGTACCCAAAAGGATATGGCCCCCACTCAATTCATGATGTTTGCTCACATCTCTCTCAGGCTGGGGGAGGGAAGGGGAATGGAGGCGGCCCCTACTACACAAATGGACCCGCATCTGACAAAGGAGAATATCTATGGGCCAGGACGATGAATTTGGAATTAGAGTGGAGCCCCATAAGTAGTAGTGGGAGCGTTCTCTATTTCTTTCATTAAGATGTGGGAAACCAGTCATAGCTGGGCTGGGCTCATGGGCTAGGCTCCCGGGCCATTGGGATGGATACATTCATAGTCAATATACAATCATTTCCAGGAGGTCATTGTCAGACATATCCATACTGACATACCCAAAAGAGAAGGAAGGAAGGACACCTCGCCTAGGAAGAAGGATGGCCC
Organism: Pinus albicaulis; assembly: GCA_034641835.2. NCBI lineage: Eukaryota > Viridiplantae > Streptophyta > Pinopsida > Pinales > Pinaceae > Pinus > Pinus albicaulis. The sequence continues at coordinate 1,046,285,002 of CM076583.1, read as the reverse complement.
TGTATGATTTTTATCTTTACTGCCCCACATACGCCCACATACCCAAATTCCCCAATATGCATCCCCCAGTATGACATGAAAAAAGCATTCCCGCTTTCAGTCAGCAACCCCCATTACCCAGTCCTGCATGAGAATATGAACTAGGAAGGTAGCATTCGATCTCTTAACCAGCACTCCCCAGCGTGAAAACCCCGCATGAAGTGAAATACACAGAACGCTCTCTTTACTTCTTTCTTGAATGATTAATGATTACCAAGGGCCAAGTAATGAGAGCATGAAGTGGAGCCATAAGCAAAGAGTGAAAGAAAGGGGTTGGTGAACAAGAAAGAGTGGATACACATTACACTTTTCGGGAACCTGCCGCCCAGGAAGCTCTATCCGAATACCCCTGGACAATAGGCCTCATACTTCTACCCTTAACAATGGAAACCCGTAGAACACAGACAGACAGCAGCACTATACGGGGGCCCCCCAGACCCATCTATCCTAGACTAGTAATAGGACGCTACACTGGAGAGAAGTTGCTTAGAGCCTGGTTACACAAATGAGGCTTAGAGATAATGGTTTTCCATGTTTGGTAATGATCGCGAAAGCTTGCCTCCTAGTCAGGCAATAATCGATACCACTTGCTGGAAGAGAAGGTTTGATAATGAGAGCAAAAAAAAGAGAGAAAGAAACCGCTTGCCTCCATGTTCGGTAATGATTGCTACTGCTTAACGCTATCACATATATCTAACATTTCACCTACAATAGTAGGGCAGCATTCGACTTTCAAAGTCAACAGATGAATAAATTACTTTGGAGGCAGGTGCATTCATTGCATCGCCCTGAAGTGCCATTCTATCTGATTATTAATTCATTTTGGTGCTTCGGGGAGACAAGGTAACCCCATTAATGAGGCAGGAAGAGGGGTACAACGCAATCAAACCAATAGGGGTTGGGTGCACGGAAAAGGAAAGTGATTGATTCGGGTTTGGCATCCTCTTCATCCATTGGCAGGGATCTCCTCTAACGACAAGAAAATAGTCTTTAACGACATAGTCATCTTTATTTTTGAGGTGCCGGGGTTTCCAGAGGGGACTATATTCTATAGTTGTATTCTATATATTGGTATTAGAAAAACTAACTAGAAGGGTCATTGTGTTTACCTATAGATAAGGAATCTCGAGACCAGCCAACTGGGAGGGAACTCTATAATGATTGTTTCAACGACTCCTGATTCTTCCGATCATGTTTGCTGGAGAAGGACCATAGAAGGTCCCACTTGCGAATCACCCAATTTCGTGTACTCATTGGCCAGGAACTTACTATATTTTAGAATAACCAGGAACTATCTATAAGTTTTAGCAAAACTTTCGGCAACCTATAGATAGTAGGGCTCTGGCAGTAGTCCACTTATCGCTCAAAATGAAACAATTATTGATGTTAGGCAAGATCGAATCACTGCTAAAGGGGTGGTAGGGATGAGAGAAGGTAGCCTTTATCTCTCATTGGATATACAGAAGTATTAGTTACAGAAGTACATATAGGGTGGGTGGAAGAAATGGAGCACTGGCGAAACAATCTGTATGGATGATGGGCCTATCTACCTCATTATCGGTGAACCAACCTAACTGAGAGACTAAGAAGTAGATCAAGCGATGAATAGAGAGAGATTACTTGAGAAATGGGTGCAAGCACCGAACAAGATAGAGAACTGGGTGGAAGAAACAAGTGCTACCCATGCCTAGTAGTACCTTCGTGGACCTCTTTGTCTCAAATCAGTTCTACAATAATTTGGCGTTTTTCCAGTTCGTCACAGTCAAGAGCCGTAGCGACAGATTCAATAATTCCCTGAAGAAGCATACCTAGTGACTCGAATGGAGCATACAATGATGTGTCGAATGAAGCATACAATGGTGCAGCAGGGGCCCTACGGGGTTACAAGATGGTAGTAAACAAAGCACACCTCTATTACTCTTTAGGAGGCATCTCGCTTGAGCTTACCCTTTGCAAAACTAAACAAAGGGTTCTTTTATGGCTTGTGAAGGGAGGACCCCAAAACATCTGCGGGAATCGCCCCCTCCTTTCTAAGTTGAGATCCACACGAGAACAAGGTTGGTGCTTCCTACTACTTAGAAACTCGTATGAGAGCTAGGTCCAAAGGGCCCTCTACTCTATATTTGGCATATCTCGTTCGCCGACATGCATGGAAGAACCATTCCTTTCGTTAGCATGAGTAGTTATAAAAATTAAATGATTCACCCTAATATCTATAGGCGAGTTATTTCACGCCTCCCATCTCCTCCGGAACTCTTTCTTAATGAAGTCCCACCCATACCCACTGGTCTCGCTCAACCAAACATATTTATCCCATACCCCTACCACCTCAACTATTGCAATGGTCCTTTGACAAGGAAGGAGAGCTTGCCTTACTCTCATCACTTGGTAATATATATTGATACTATTAGGCATCTATGCCTAATCAAATCAATGAGAAGTACATTATTTCTCTTTCCCTGACTTGACTTTCGTTACCTTAAAGGAAGACCTGACCTGAAATGAAGAGTCTTTCCTAGGTCTTGTTTGAGTACTTCCTCTCCCGAATGTCCCAGCAACCAGTGGGCTTAAATATGTATTAATTCCTTTTCTCCCTTTCCAGAAAGTGGTTTCTGTCAATAGGTAGATCTTTGGGAATCAATGTAGGTGGTCGCGGAGCTATGAATAACTAGTAATTGGGCTCATATAGAGGATAAAGGTTGTTCCGGGTCGTACAGGTGTGTAAGGGAACAAACTATTCAGAGGTATGGCTTGTAGATAAAATTTTTGTAACCTTACGTTACTATCTACCTACCCAATCAATCATAGATAGCCTGCTGTGTTGTTTAGATACTTTGGCCTCTTAATAGAGAGGGAGGAAGGGATTGATTCTCAGAAAGTATAGTTCAGTTCGGTAGGTATAAAGCGGTAGAACGTATCAAAAACCTTATGTCGTGGGCCTACAGAACAGAGCGCGAAGTAGTTCATCTCATTCATCTCTATCTATAACTATTCCCTATCGAAAGGGCGGAAAGAGGAGGCCCAGTTCCTGCCGGCATTCATGCATGAATCCATCCATGTAACTCCGGCTCAGCTTGTGGTTATACTCGACATAGGGGGTTGGTGACTTTATCAAAGGTGTGATTGAAAGGAGGTTTATAAAAGAAAGGGAAGAGATCCATCCCTTCTTCCCCATGAATATTCAAAGTGTTTTCTTGCTTCTTCCTTCCCAATGACTGAATGAATGAAAAAATTGGTAATCAATCCTTCAAAATAGTGTCATACCAGTAGAATTACCTTCCTGCCTTTATTTGTACCCTCTTTAACTGACCGAAGGAAGTGGGGTAAATCCTAGGGGTGTCACTTGGAAGCACTTTCTGGCTGGCTCTCAAAATGAAAGGAGTTTCGTAGGAATAGACTTATTATTACCTAAATACACTGGCTATACTCGATCTCTGTCTAGAATTGGATATGCAACTGGAGGTTCTACTCTAGGATATGGACCCGAGCGAAGGGAAGCTAACGGCTCCCTACAGGATATGGGGAACAAGCTTGATATCCATCTGCTTCTAGAACTACAATTGGAATTGGAACAGGAACTAGATACATATATGCAATTGAATCTAAATCTCAATCTATTGTGGTGCCCACCTTTGCCTATGTTGAGCAAGGTATAAGAGCTATTGGTGGAGAAATAGGCTATCTAACTGCCTCTGCCCCCGCCTCTCCTTCGATGGTTTATGGTGCCTTTGCCACGGTTTACTCTACTGCTGAAACCATTGCTACCGATGCTACTCTCTTATACTGGTGATGGTACCCTTTCTTTATATGCCTTTGCATTTGGTGGTTATTTTATAGCCGTCTATATGGCAGAGACGTTGGGTCACTATATGGACTTTGTGCAAATTCAACAAAAAAAAGGCTATGAATATGAATCTTTTACTAAAAGGACTGGGACTGTTACTTAGTCAACTGAATCCACATTGGGATTTTCACTGAACAAATCTTATTCTTGATCATGATGCACTTTCATAGAGAGGCCCCCACTATTTATGATATCTTTCAACGTTCGCTTCCATCCAATTCCTCATAATACTGTGTACGGTGATCTTTAGCTAATATCTTCATTCCCTTGCCAAAAGGCATGGAGAGCTATATATAAGTGAGACACAGAAGGATCTCAAATTGACACTCGAATAGGAAAGGATGCTACAGGCTATAGTCAGAGCTTTCACTATTACATCTCGAACTACTGCTTGAACTTCAATCGGGTGTCTAACCACTGCTTCTTCCATAGACTTATTATTACTTAAAGAGGCTTCCCTTACTTCTTCCCATGGTGCTTAAACTGCTATAGGGACTGGAACTTACACTCAATCTATAAATGAATCTGCGCCAGTTGGCAAGTGAAATTGCTGCTCAATCCCAAATTGGCTTTCAAACTAAGATAGATGCAGGGCGAGGTAATGGCTCTAAAATAGGCTAAGCTACTGACTTTGTTCCTAGTGGTTCAACTATGGGCTCTAGTACTCAATCTGGGTGAGGCTATGAATCTCGATAATGGCTAGGATGCTTCTTACTTTGCTTCATCCAGGTAGGCGGGGTAGATAGCTCAAAGACAGGGAGAAGGGGTTTAGTTCAAGTGAATAGACTGTGAGTGGCTTAGTTCCATCTGTTTGTTTGTTCCTAAAGGTTGGTGGAATGCTATGAGTTCCTAGTCAAAATGTAGACATTAACTTCTGATTGGTGTATAGTTTTTCTCACCTGTTGTTTGAAAGGATGTTGTGTGCTATTAGACGACCAAGTTGCTTTGCTATTCGGTTGATCCATCCTTTGTTGCTCAATCCATGTAGTGGGTGGTTTATCGACTATTTGGTCTATAGAGTATAATGGTTAGCTTTCAGGTCAGTCGAGAATATGACATAGATTCTGGAAAATCCTATATGCCTCGACTCCATAAACCTGGAATACCACCTTTATGCGAGTTGTACCTTCAGGTACTATGAGGTGAGATCAGTGTTGCAATACAATCCAATAATGTGACTTACAAATGGATAAATACTCTACTATCTAGTTGAATTGCATGTTGTTCCAGTAGCAAGGGTGGAATCCAAATCCAGGTGATTCAAAGCCAGAAGCAGTGGAGAGAGCTTCAGTTGTACATTATTATCGTGTTATGTGTAGGTACCTGCCTTATTTGAAACACCCGTTGCTAGAGAAAGAACCTACCTCACCATGCCAACCTTAGACACTCTCACCTACACATTAAAACCCCGCATCAAGCAGACTTACTAGAACCCACACCAACCCGACACTTTGTAGGCAAGCCTTACACCAATCTACTACTTGACATACAAACTACTGAACTTACTCTATCAATGGAATGCTTTGACCTCTAGTACTAGAAAATAGCAATCAATGGCCCTGCATCACCGGCCCTACAGCAATGCTATCACTAGACAATCTCTAACTATCTATTAAGGGTTCTGAGACGGTGTATGCCCCTTAGTTAGTTATTAGCTAGAAGCTCTACTAGTTATTAGCCATGGACAATAAGCAGCAGGTATAGTTTCACTATTTAATTACATATATAGATGCAGCTCGAGATGGAGAACCCATTGTTCACCCATAGGTGGGTAGTTATTTCTTCCCATGTGGTGGTCGTTCTCCTAGGTGGGTTTCCATCCATTCTAATAGGTGGTTACTCATGCCTATTCTACCATGGTGGCTAATGTCGCTTATGATTGAGAGTCTTATTATCGTGAAATGAAGATCCAAATGTGAAGGATAGTTCGTCTTTGAATGAGCGGAAGGATCCTGAGGTCGAATGTATAGAGAGTACTCATGCAAAGAGAAGTGAAACCACCTGAAGCTATTGCAATGGTGGAATGGAATAACCCAATGGACTTGCAAATAACCGAAACTATTGCATTTTCTGCCTCAATGATGGTGTTTCTGATCTTATTCGTCTCCTGGATCATATTGTTCCTCTACAGACAGAGACACAAAAAATGCACAGATCTGTACCTCTATGCGCAAGTAGGCTCAACTACTATTTACCCACCCACCCTAATCCCCGAGCGAAATTCCCTAATGAAAGGTGGCATAGTGGTATAGAGTTTATTTCTAGTTAAGTGAAAATATTGTAAACCAGGTCAATTTTCCTCTCCTTTTAGTCGAGCGTGCTTGCGCAACCTCTGTGAACCTGTCCTATCACTATCAAATGGGGTAGGGGCCTAATCGGGAGGAAGCAGGGTGTTTGATTTGCTCTAACCCCATTATTTTGATAGCAGGGTCGATCTATTAGGGAGAGGTGGTCAAAAAGAAGAAAGGTGGTACCAAGTTGAAGGAAGGCCCTGCTCATTCAAGTTGAAGAACAAGGCAATGGATTTCTTTACTCGCATCTCAGCGGGATCTAGTGAACGAGGTTGAATGAGGTGGCAGGGATTGATATTGAGTTATTTATTTGATAACACACATTCTACGGTAGAGGTAGAGGCGGTTACACCGACCCATGATTCACAGCCTTTACCACCGACCAAGAGTATCATCACATCCAACCAATAGGCGAGGGAAATCAAGCTACAGCACCAACAAAGCCCCGAATAGCTCATTGCTGGGAGGTCATTCCAAGCTAGTAAGCCACCAATAGCTAGTATAGTGTATCATCGCCGCTAGTCACATTAAGGATATTGCCATACCATAAAGTCATAGCATATCTACGTGAGACTTTTCCATTGTAAGTAAAGTTTCTTGCTCATTTAGGACTAAGAAGGCACAGAACTAATACCTAGGATTTCCAGGTGGTGATTCAATAGATCCAGGTAGGTGCAGAAAAAAGAAAACGCCTACATACTAGTGGCTTTTATTGCATAGAAAACCTTACTCTAAGCACTACTACCAAAATATACAACGTTTAGCGGATCCTTGCCTTTGTATGGCCGATACTCACATATCTATGCTTCACGTTTCCTTGCCAGCTGGTCAGTCGTCAATAGTTATCATTTCCATAAGGTCATTGTAAGAAGGTCAGCTAATAGCTAGTCATTGTCGAAAGGTCATTTTCGAAAGGTTCTTTTCGAGAAAATGAGCCCCCCATATTGCATACCCAAGTCACCTTCATTGCATACCCAAAAGAAAGCAGGTCCCCATCGTTACTTCGTATACAAGAGAGGAAGGAAATGTCCGTTCTCAACATACCTGAGGAAATATGATGCCCAATGTTCATAATTTCCACTCATTGCCAGGATTAGTCATTGCTGATGATAGCTGGTAGTCATTTCCAAGGTCATTCCATAGGGTTAGCTGATAACTAGTGTTTGCCATAGGGTCATTCCATAGGGTCGAGACAAGAGTCGATGCCAGTCAGTGATAGAAGGTCCGTGCTATATGACCTAAAATAAGTAAACTATTCGACGTGAACTGTTGTCCATACCACATTCTCAGTTAGATGTGAATAGGAGGTGTCTTCATGCCATGTTGAGTTCTCCATGCCCTGTAGTACATAAACCATACTCTCCGTGCCCAGTTCTCCGTGACCTATACTCCATGACCAAGAGGTTTAAAGTGACTAGTTTTCAATCCCACGTGCCCAGTTATCATACAGGAGTCGATGCCAAGAGTCGATCCGCTACTCGATACAATTTCGATGCACTGATCTAGGATTCTTTGCCGCTAGTTGATGTATGCCAATATTTGATGCTGGTACTCAATGCTGGTAGTCGATACATGTGTAGATGCCGCTAGTAAATTCCTGTTGTCAATCCCAAGATTCTTTGCCAATCATAGTTGGGCTGGGATCATGCAATCATGGGCTGCTGGGCTGGGAAACTCGGCTTGGCTTGGCTACTCAAGCTGGGCTACCTGGATCGGAGCAGGAAAATAGGTCGCTTGGAACTGAATTCACCAAACCACCTAATTCGCCATTATTGATTAATCAATGTTCTTTGCGGGGCCGAGGAATCAATCATTCTCATCGGAACACTTAAGTGGATTTTCTTCTTACTGACTGATGATTCGATAAAGAGGTGATATAGATGTGATAAAGAGGCTATAGCGAGCGTGAAGACCTCCTTCCGAAGCTCAAAGTATTCTTTTCCGAGAGGAAGATCGCAGTTTAGAGTGTTGGAAAAACATCAAATTGATAACCAATAGGGCATAGAGATTCCGGTGGTACTAACTAGCTCTAGATACAAGCCATAGAGTGAAGCCAGAGTGTAAGCTTTAGCCCTTAGCTAGTTATTTAAGGTACTACTAGCCGAAGGACTGCCTTAATCTCCATGCACTATATACTGCCATACAGTAAATAGTATTAGTCTTTGTACTAGCCCTATAGTAGTCCCTAGTCCCTTGCCTACCGGTACAAACTTAGTATTAGCCCCATGCTGCCCTAAGATAATAGCTTCAGTAGTGTCTCGGGTCTCATGTCTTAGTCCCTGGTCTCATGGAGTAAGGCCTTGCCTTAAGGTCTCTCTTTCTTGCTTTCTGACTTTTTGATTAGCCTTATTAGGAGTTATTTCACTATTAGAGAGTGAAGCTGGATAAGGTATACTTTCATCTCCTTACTTGTGATGGATGCTTATTGAGTCATGACTCCTTCCTATTCGCATAAGTAGTGACAAGCAAGTCACTATGGTGTAATTGATTCCTAGCTAGTCCCATGAGCTACGGCGAAGAAGCTAGCTAGTTCCCCTGAGCTACAGCGAAGAACTTATTCTAGTTCTATAAGAGGTGTTCCATATGCTATTAGTCTAGAACTAGATGCTATTAGAATGAAATGATATTGATCTCTCTCCAGTCTCCATTATTTTGATCCATTCTTTTCAAAAGAAAAGTGAATAATCATAAGGTCTTCTTAGCCCTAGTCATAGTGTAAGTTACATAGAGTAATGACTTCCTTCCTAACAACGACCAGGCTCTAAGCAATTGTGAAAAAGTAGAGATGCGACATGTAGAGATGCTAGTATCACTAGCATCAAAATAAGTTGCCATCTTGTCCAGATTCTATCTCTAAATATTGAACGTATATATGGCTTCACGTAGACTTCACTTCTATGTGGATTATAGCTTAGAGTTTCCCATAGGCATTGCCTAGAAATCAATCTCATTTAGCATTAATTGGAACTAAGGCTATGGAACTGATTGCTTAAGGATTTTTCACTCTATGGGGAACTTACGGCAAGCTTGAATGGAACTAAAGTCCATAGGGCTAAGACTAAAGCTAGTCTAGTTCATACCCATATGGATTGAATAGGATATGGATTGATCATTTATTGTGTGATGTGCACCTATAGAGATGTATGGATTTTGATAGATTTCTATATTTATAGAGATATAGAGGAGATTGGTACTATAATTTCTTCCTTACTTGCCTCTGTCCTTTTTGTAGGTTCCATAGAGTAAGTCTTAAGCAGTATGAACTAGCACTATAAGACTAGCTCTTTTTAGTGCATCAGTAGTTGTGATTAGTAGTTTCCATTCTCTAATGCCTTAGGTCCATTACTTGTTGTCTCTTGGTAATGTGGGTCTGTTTCCTCTCATTCAACCCCTGCTCCTTACTCCCAGCAAGTATAATAAAGCAAGCAATCAACTTGTCCTTCTTCGACATCAACTAGGCCTTGAACTCGGCGACCACCTCTTGTCAATGACCACTTATCCTGGGAATTAGTCTAGGTATTGACCTCCTGGCACCACTTCCTGGCTATCATTGACAACAACCCGGCCAACATCATCAACGAACTAAATAAGTTATCAATAAATAAATGCACATAGTTTCTTCATCAAGCCTAACGTCCTAGCCAACAAGAGGCGAGAGAAAATGAATCCATCCCACCAAACATGGAAAAAAATGATGGCGGTGATGGCGACCTTTTAGTTCTTCAAGTTTATGGCGACCCGGTGGTTGAGTCATGCTTATGCATCCTCTCTTTTCCCCTCCCCCAAAAGAGAGTTGCTCCTCACCATATGAATAGTGAGTCCCTATCAGGCCTCGACCTCGTAACCTCAGTCGAGTCCCTCTGGGCCTAACCATATGAATGGTTAGAATTAACACCCTATCCTCACATGTTACCTCACCCTTATGGTCAAGCCTGCTTGCACATCCTAAAAAGGCATACCTTACATTTGTTCTTCCTTACTCTCGGCCAAATGACTGGAGCTTATAGCAAAGACCTTCTAGCAATGAGACTCCCAGCTTTGTCCATCCATTGAACCCACCCCTCCCTGTAGATGCATGGGAAATAAAGTAATAACTCTTCAGGCAAGCATCACTTGACCACCTCCCTAATTTGCATTCCCTCCCTAACTAACGTGACTGTCTCAACCTCCCTGACATACCTAAATATCTCTCTTTTATGGCTTATGAACATCAACAGGTGTATGGGGACATAATCAAAATGAAGATAATATCTGTCAACTTGCGTTATATACGTAATTATAAAACAATAAGCTAAGCAACTTCTCATGTTGCACCATCATTTGCACTAAGCTCCTTCCTATTATTGCATATCAACATAAGTAGGCATAATCATAACAAAATACAGTGTTGTATGATGACCCCTTTGTTCTGTATAGGCCCCAACCCTACCACATGTCTGTCTGCCCCCTTCCCTCTACATCCATCGGGGTTCAATCTGTTGGCATCGTTCGTAGGCCCACCGCTCTCAACTGGCCCAAAATCAAATAAATCCAGGCTGTTTGTTTTTCCATCCCGCTCCTTCTATTCCTTCCTCATCTCTCGGCATAAGACTAATGATCGAGCTCCTCAAAATTGATTTTCCTATGCTCAACTGGATTTGGTTCCAATAATAAAGCCAACTGAATGGATTCACTAGTGATGAGGAAGAGAGTTAATCTTTCCTCAAATGGATGGTACTAATAGGTGAGGGTGGCAAGGAAGGGATACATAAATGGATGACAGTAACCCTACTTATGAAAGTTGGCAGTCACCCAACTTTCCATGAAGGTGGGTAACAAATTGGATAAGCCATAGAATAGAAGGGCACATATGGAGATATTAATCTAGAACAGACGGGAGAGAACAAATAGAAAGGTACTAGACCGAAAGTAAGAAGGCAAGTCTAATGTTAGAAAATAAGTTATTTCACATTTGGCATAGATAATGGGTCACTTAATAATTCCAAAAGAGTAAGGTAAAGAGAGGTTGTTCATGAGGGTGGGTGTACCAATACGGAGCTGTACCAACCTATAAGTGTGGCTAGGAAGGTAATCCCACTTATCTCAATATAAAATAGAAGAATTATAAGCATAGGAATGCCCAGATGATGGGCACTGGTATATGGGCACAGGGACGGGCACGCGAACTCTATCCTTTCAGAAAGTATGCGCTCTATCCTATGGGAAAGTGTAAGAAAGCACTCGAGAAAGAAGGAAGGAAAGTCTTCTCACTAACGCTTGGTTTCCTCAGTTGGATGTTCTATATCGATATGAATTCAATTACCTCAATATGAGCTAATAAAAAAGGTCATAAACTATCTAAAACCCTCCTATCTATAGACTGATTCTCTCCACTATGTTAGGAAAGCATCATTATAAGGGTCCTCCCCAGATGATAAGGTAGGATCAGCCTTGAACCTGATTTCTCGATGGCCCTCCACCCGTTCCTTGGCTTGGCCTTCCCCTCGACAGATCAATCTCCCTTACCCTTTGGTTGAGTGTGGGCAACCCTTATGTCAGGTGAGCAATTATTTCTCATCCAAAACTCAATAGATCAGACCAGAAACAGACCTGTGGGTTAAGGTCCAAAAACATCTGCATGAACCAACTGAAGGACTCTTTGTGCTCTCTAAGCTTGTCCTTCATCAAATGGAACTCTATGCTACTTCCCTGCTTGGAAAGCTCCGCAAACACCTTATATTTTTTGTTGGATATTCGACAGTCCATTTGCAAAATTATCTCGAGCCAACTAAGAGAGGTAGGTCAAGTTGAGGTGCCCATACCACTAATGCCAAAGTGTATAGATATTTGATGCACTCTTCATTGCCAGTGCATGCTCTCTAACCTATCCAATATAAACCAGTCCAAATAGTCCATGATCCTCCACACCAAGAGAAATAGTCTTCTTGGTCTCCTTGTCAACTATGTAGCATTTTTTATTGTTGAAGTTGAAATATAGATGGGGGTAGTGCTTCATAATATGACTAATTGAGAGTAGATTAAGCTCCATTCCTGGCACATAGTATACGTTGAGTAACATCAGAATTTTCCCTCCAAAGTAAATATAATCTGTACATTCTCTTTTTCTACCATCGTGAACTCTTCCCCAACACTGAAGTTCACCAAATCCTTAGAGGAACAAGCAATGTACTCTGTGAACTAGTCCTACTTGTTGGTGAAGTGTCATGATGCACCTGAATCTATGTATCAAGTAGATGACCTAGGTTGATCTACTTGTCTCTTGGCCATAAATGCATATAAAGATGACTCCTTCTCCTCTATATGTTCTACAACATGAGCCTCCCATTGAGGCCCTACTTGGTTGGTTTCATAATAAGCCAACCTCTTTCTGCAGTGCTTCTTCATATTGCCCACCTTGCCACAGTAAGTAATGGCATGTGATGATCTTCAGAATCTTGGTTGCATCCTCACCACTGCCTTGTCCTTTCTTCTTGGCCCACTTTCCTTTGCCCTTTACATTGGCTACAAAGGCCTATTTTTCACCCTCTATCTGACTGTTGCTGCTACCAAACTGTTTTTTCCATTTGTCCAGTTGTAAGAGCTTATTATAAAGCTCATCAAAATTCAGGTCAAAATTCATAGAGGTGTTTTTCAGGTCTCAATAAAGTGCTCATAAGCACGTGGTAATATTTTCAGTATGATTACCAACATGTTCTACTCTTCCATCTTCCGAATAATGGCCAACAATTGTTTTATGATATCCTTAATCTAGAGTAAATGCTTCTATAGTGATACATCATCATCCATCATGATTGAAAATAGTAAATTCTTAAAGAAGAAGGCTCTGCCCTTATCCAAAGTCTCATGGAACTCTCTCACATGCTTCCAGATCATTGTTTAAGTCTTTCTTGTCTAAAACTAAAGAAGCATTTCATCTATCATGAACACATTGATTAACATTACGACTTCTTTATCTTGTTCATCAAACGAAGAATGCCAAGTTTCTTTTTATAAGCTTAAGGACATGCTCCTCTCCTTATCTATATTGATCCTACCAAAGCTTGAACCCATTCCTACTTTCTATAGAGTCACTTTGAACCAGGCTCTAGCTGTAATTCTTATGTAGAGGGATGGTGACCAAAGAGAGAAGGTTGTCTACTTTATTTAGTCAAAAAGGAGAGTCTTATGAAATTCATGTTATCACATGAGCCTGGCTTGCTAGTGGTGCTCATAATTAGCTTGCTCAATCAGCACCTTAAGAGTTTAGTCCCACACCACCAAAAAAGAAGATTCGTTAGTACTCTGCTTCTTGCTAGCTTGCACTCTAGTGATTTGTAGGAAGGCTAGTTATATAGTCATCATCTATGTATTCTATGGTGGAAGACTTGGCTGGCCTTAGAGCTTATATTTCAATTATGGAATTATTGTGCATCTGTCCTTCATTATGTGACTCTCTAGCAGGGTTAATATACCTTGTGCCTAGAGCTTCTTAGCTTTCTTCTAGTATACGAAAACCTTCTCAAGTCAATTAGATAACATCTACTTTATGGCATAGAAATAAAAAACCATGAAAAGTCTACACTTTTCCATGTGATCATTTCACTTTTGATCTTACCATTATGCCATCTGATTATGAAATTATGATAGCTGATGATCCATCCCTTTATATTTAGTATACTATAGGAGCTTGTTATATAAAGAGTGTCCTCGTTGATTACATATCTAGTATGAATAACATGTGATATGATGTTTGGTTTCACTCACATTATACTGATGTTTACATTAAAGTGAAAAGAAGCACCTGTCAAGGATATGATTCTAATTCAATATTTGTTGTGGGTGTGATCAATTTGCCTATCATTATTGGACTTGTTAGCCTTATCACTCCATTCTTTGTTATCAGCAAAGAGCTTAATTCTAATTTGTTTCTTGGTAAACCATGGATTCATTGTATGCACACTGTGTCATCATCATTATATCGATGTATTTCTTTCTTGTCTAAGGGGTCTATGTTGTCCCTATAAATGCAAACCTCTATTATTGTCCTATTAACACTCTTGTTGAGCATCCTGGCCAAAAGGTCATAACCTCCTTGTAGTGTGATAGTGAAAATTAGAGTCACCAAGTTCTAGCTAGTCCCCCTTATCTAGACAAGTAAGCCACTATTATATCTACTTCTTAACCTCCAACTGAAGATCCTTTGAAAATAGTTGTTATGCCCCAAAGCTATAGCCACTTTATAAATAGATGGTTTACCCTTTCCCAATAGTGTGAAACATGACCTTCAAAAACCCCTGATCGAAGAAGAGTTGGCCTTGAACCTGTCCTTTCACCCTTATGGCCTCACTGAGTACAAGGTTGTCCATCTTGAGACAATGTGCACTAATGAGAGCTCAATGGCTAGGTTCATGGGAAGATATGATCCTTTCTTGAGCCTAATGTTTACATTTGTGCCATTGATAGAGCCACAACTAAATTTGAGTATGTTTTTAGCTCTCGTTCTTTTAGATTGACTAGGTACCTTGTTCTTCTGTGCTCTTATAGTCATAAACCTATACCCTTTTTTTTATGTTGTATAATCACCCAGAATTTTCTAGAAGATGCTCTTTTTAGGGAGAAGAATAGAGCTATAAGGCTATGTTTTGAGCTTAGAGATCATGATGAGGAACAAAGAGCCACTTTTCTAGTTGATTATGTGTCTAGCTCTGATCCTCATGGATTCCCTTAATGTCATATTCTTTCTCCTTCTTCTGGTTGTGAACCCCCATCCATTTAATATTATTAGTGCATCACTTAGGTTTTCCCTCCTCAAGTTGAAGAGTTATTAGAAAATTTTGATATGGCGGTTACACACAATTTTCCTAACCTAGATTCTAAATCTGTCAGTGTTCTTCATACGAAGATAGCTTTTCCATCTTTACCAACTTCCTTGTCCCATCCTATCATATTCAAACTTGGAGAAGAATAAGGTTCCCTTGTTGTAGCTTTGGAGACCTTAAGATCTGAACATGAGATCTTGTTAACCCTTAGGCTTTAAGTCACGAGAAAAACATTTTTTTATGATTATGAGGGTGAGCCAACCGAACTCTGGACAACAGGAGAGGTCTAAGTGGAAATTTTATCTACACCGAAATGTGCATAGCATAATACATATTAAGTTTTTAAATGGGTGTCTCGGTCCAAAGTTCCAATTAAGCAATAAAGCCCTTCACCGTTAGGATCAAGGGATTTAGGAACACCTATAGGAACCAGAATTGGATCTACTAGGACTAGAGATGGATCCAAATCAACTTGGTTAATGGGCTAATTTGGCATTTGAAATTCCTTTAGAGCGTTTATACGAAGCCACAGGTTAGTAGCCCTTGGGTTACTTTCGGCTACACTGTCTCTAGAGTTTCAAGCTTGTTAGTGGTTAGTTAGTGTTGTGGGTGAGTCACAACGAATCAAGGTGTACAAGCTCAGAGTTTGTTGTAGAGTGATTCACCTACATTTCCATGATTTGCTAGAAATAAGATATAACATAATTAAGACCATTATTGCTATAGAGGAGATATGGAATCCTCACTTTACTCCTTCTTCATTGGATTTACCTCCTACTCTTAATACATTTCATAAAGGCAATCACCTTATTGTAGAGGACACCATAGAGGTCAAAATTAAGACACCTGAGCATTGAAAGATTCTAAAATTAGGTGCTAGTCTTACGATTTAGCAATACACTGAGCTCTTAAAAGAGTATGAAGACATATTTGCTTGTGAATATAGTTATATGCCAGGTATGGACCCATTTCTTTTATCTCATAAATTTCCCTTCAAACTTCACTCCAAACCTATCAAACAAAATCTCTATCGATATAGACCTGAAGTGAATGCTATGGTGTACAAGAAGATTGAAAAACTCTTAGAAGCCAAGTTCATTTAGTCTATCAATTATCCTAAATAGCTAGCAAATGTTCTTCTTGTAATAAATAAGAATGGATTTGTAAGGGTCTGTATCAACTTCAGAGATCTCAATGCTGCTAATCCTAAGGATGATTTTCCTCTTCCTTCTATTGAGAAATTAATAGATTCACTTGTTGTCTTTCTTGCATTTTCTTTTGGTTATGCTTTCTTTGGTTCTACTTAGACTACTGCTATTAATTCCCGTATCTCTTGGCTGCCCTTGCCCTCTACTACAAAAAATGGTGGTACCCCTACTACTGGGTTTCGATCTCCAACCACTGGGAATGGAACTACTAGCTATACTCTCAAATACACTCTTGTCTTCCCCACCTATACTACCCCTGATTCTCCTACCTTTCCTCCTGTTGGTAGTACCTCTACCTTCACTGCATTTAGTTCTACTATGGGATACGACACTGGATTTGGATCTTATGTTATAGCTACCCTTATACCTATATATCCCATAAATGGATCTATAACAGCCTCTGCGGGATCAACTAATTAAAGGTAATAAATAGGAACTAATCACTTTGGAACTGGTTTTGGATCAAGATATCATGATGCCCTTGCTTTTGTGTCTGCATCATCCCACAACCTATTAGGCAATGTTGAAATAATAGGTATACTCTTGCTGGGGAATAAAGAAAGAAGCTCAGGGAAGGTCTAAGTGGATATTTTCTATCCACTGCAGGTAGGATACTAAGATGAATATTTATATATTGCTAATTGAGGCTCCTCATTAAACCAAAGATAATGGAAAGCGATTCCAAGCTAATTTGCTAATAAGTGGGAGCTTAGTAGTGTAGATTATTGAGTTTCATGTCCCGGTCCTAATTTCAATAGAGAAATGACAGAGATGCACCATGCTAATGATGCTATTGAATGAAGAGATGAATGTATTAATGAGCCTACTAAGTGATTTCATGAAATAATAGTCATTCCCTATTGGTGGAAGAGTGTGGGGAAATAGAACATAAACAAAGCTTCTTCATACAGGGCTTTCAATAGAGAAATGACCAGGACACACCTCGACGTGTTCAACTCTAGGTTCCGGTTTCACTCATGGGGTGTCCCTAAGTGAAAAGGTATCATAAAGAGGTTCAAATAATTTAGGGGGAATAATTAGACTTAGGGGACATCTAGGTTGCTACAGTGAGTAAAATGACCCGTTATGTTCTGTATGATTCATTGATATAAATTGCTGTGATGGGACATCGACGTGCTCAACTCATTGGGTCTATCAATTGATAGGGTCGGTTGTAAAGAGTTAAAGAGCCTACCGGAAGGTACGTAGTTGAATTGGTGGTTACGTCATAGTTCAATTGGTGGTTTCGAAGGCAAGGTGGTGTTCATAGGGGGGAGAGGTTCAGTTTTCTCCTCTTCTGGTTGAGGTGAGAAAAGTGAGTTAGGTAGTATAGTTGCATAGGTATAGGTGGGTAATAGGCTCAAGTTCATATGTAGGTGGTGGAGGTTCTATGTTATAGGGTTTATGTAGGAAGAGTTGGGCCTAGGTCGAGATAAAGTACTAGTTCCAAGGATCTGTGTTCCTGCAGTAGCTGTTAAAAAGAATAAGTTCATATCTGTTCCAAGTTGCTTTGCTCTCAATCAGCGGTTGAAGTTCCAGATTACATGCCAATGCTAGGATAAGATACCATTCCATTAATTGCACCCAACATATGAGGTTCATTGATTTAGGGCTATTTCTTATCATAATGTAAGCCAACCTCAGCCATGTGTAAGCAAATTAGAAGAAAAAGAATAAAACATGTTATGATCTCATATAATAATCGAAACACACCCTCCTTCTCCCTCATAGTGGGCTCGGCTCTAGGCTGATTCTGGACAGGGCTCTCACTATACTGGGCATGACTTCTCTCATTTCAATGGGATTTGCTCCACCCTTGCTTTCTCTGTTGCCTTTGATTGCTATGCTTCCTCTCTAGCTACCTTTGCTTCTGCCTCTCCCACTATGGACAATAGCCATAGTGGTTTTGTATTTGCATCTGAATTTTCTGGGGTGGTAGTCATTACTATTGAAATCCCACCCACAACCTCTAGATCTTGATTAATTGGATATGGATTGTCGACTGCACCTACCTTATTTTCTATTCGCTACAGAGTATCAATCTCTGGAAATGCGTATAACTAAAGATCCTCTCCAATATAACGTGTTTTTGTTTAGCTTTCCCAGCATAGGAAAAGAACGCCGTAACTAGCTATAACGAAAGGGTAGGAGTCTGATGCCAATTTCAATGCTCAACCAGTTCCTTCTCCCACTCATCCACACAGGAACAGGGTGAATGTAAGACAATTTTGTTTGTAACAAGTAGCAATGTGAACCAAAGAAAGGTGGAGTGATATGGACCAACGCTACTTAGTTCCCCGGCTCGCTTAACCTAACCCATTTATTGAACAATGAGGAGATAACTATAGACTAAAGTAACTATAGGCTCAGATAACTACTTGATCTGAATTTCAACTTTGAGGGCACGTATAAAAATATGACGAAGCTCAACTTAAGGAATGGTAATAGTGGTTACCCTTTAAGAAAGAACTTGTCATTAGTGAGGTTTACGATAGACTCTCACTCTTCCTACTTTATAGTAGCAGGGTTTACAATATATTCTTTTACTAACAGCCAATAAATGATAGATTCTACTATTATTACCTAGTAAGCACCATTCTTAGTAATAGACATAGGTGTACAACATAATTGAATAGACTATTACACTACAACTATATATTAGTGTCAAAATAGGTAATATCATTTTAGCACTATACTATATACATACAAGAGCTCTGGACTAAGTGGTAAAGTAATTACTCACTAATGATTGATAATTACAGTGTAATTCATGCTCTAAGCCTGTTAATGAGTATATTGACTCTTCTTTATTTTCATGGTCTCTAGCTATAACGCATAATACATAGTAATAAATTAAGTGTTGCATTAACATGGTCGTGTAGTATCACATAAGCTAATGGTGAAAATAGACACCCTAGTAATTAATGGTCTAGAGAAGAGCCTAATTAATGGTTCCACAAGCTTACTTGGTTAGTATTACTCTGGGCACAAATATACCGAGTATAATAGTATCCTGAAGTACTTGGATGGAATATAGTAAGCTGCTCTAGTTTACTAGTACTACGCTGTGTAATCCATTCGTGCTCGTTGAAAAAATTAGATTTACCGAAAGGTCCATGTAATTCAGAGCCTGAGTGGTTATATTACCTGCATCAAATAAATTACTAGTAGCCACTGGATTTATGTTTCCAAATCCAACAGGCTCCACATTGGGGGGTTCTGCTGTTGCTTCCACTTCTGGTTTGTTTCTAGCTTCAGCTAGACTATATAGTAGATCTGTATTTTCAACTGGCCTGTATACCAACTCTGCATCTTCCGGTTCTTCTTCTCCCAACTTAGCCATCTCCATGCCTCTATCTCCATGGGGGGAAAAAATCCTACCCTTGATGAAAGGTATAAGGGGATATTTTCTATCCACTGATGCCATGTGCTACGGAACTAGCTATGTTGTGACCTTTGCTTTTTATGATGATGATTCTACAGGTGCTTCAATAGTTTATGGTTCAACCCAGACTACTACATTAGCCAATGGATCAACTGCTTTCAATCGGTTTGGAACTGGATATGCTTTGAATAGGAAGAGATACGAAAGGGTTTCGAACTGCCCTTTCTTCTTCTACAGGATCTACTGCTGGCTCAACTGCAGCTCTCTTTTCTCCAGGTACCTATACCTTCATTCGGCCCTCCACCTACAGAACCATCAATAGGCTATTGAAAGCAAAGGTGGTGTTTTCTCGGTTAGACTCTCTGTGGGTGGATAGTTACCGACATGATCTATATCAATTCATCTCGATTGTTTAGGGGGCAGTGTGTTCTATCTTACAACAAGACCAGGATCCGTTGTATAGACTATTGAAAGTCTTCCGTCTGGTGTTCATCCAGTTATGCTAGATCTAGTTACCGACATGCGAGGAGCCTCTATCCCTATATTTATTCCCCTAAAAGCCTTCCTTACAACTAGACCAGAACAGATCCATCATAAACTTTGGATGTTCTAAGGAAGGTGTTGTGTTCATCTGGTTACATTATCTCTAGTTACCAATATGATACGAGCCATCTCTTCTCCCTTTGGTTGAGCACTCTGTCCTTATAACACATTATATATGAGTCACCCCTATTTTCCTTTGGTTGGAGGGGGAGGACCAATGGGCATGAACTATTAGTAGTGCACGTACCCTTGCTTACTCGCTATGCTCACTTTAGTCATTTTTCCTAAGCTAAAGTAGATCGTTCTTCCCCCCAGGTCTGACTCTCTTGTCTCATGAACTACTACCCAGTAAAACGTAGCTCAGGGAAGAGTAGGGGCTTACAATTATAATAAGTCTCACTCCCCTCACCCGTAGCTCAATATCCATAGCTAAAGAACCATAGCTCAGAAAAGCAGTGTCTTGCTAGTACCATCTTACCTTTGCTCAAGCAGTTGCCTTGTTGTTGATCCTGTTGACTAAGTTGATCCACCCGGATCACTAACGGCTTAGGAAGCATAATCCATAGAATATCCAGCACCAGTATTAGTAGTAGATCCAGTGGCTTAGCTTGAACCCATAGCAGTCTATTTTGTTAATTGAGCATTAGATTAAGCTCTTGATTTAGCAAGTGATATCGTTGGTGAGTTTGATTCTGTAAATACTTAAGCAGTACCACCAGCAGCAGCAGTTGGTTCATATCATCTAGTAGATCCAGTGGATCCAAAAGCAGCCGTTTATTCTGTTGATTCAATTCCATATCCTCCAGATTCAGAGGTTCATGCCTTTAGTGATTCTAGATAGGAAGAGTCAGATTTTCCAAATGCTTCGTAAGATGTTAAAGCCAGTTCACCTCTTTCTAGACTCTCATCCCTCCATCCTATAAACTCTGCCTTGGAACTAGACTTTGAAACCTATGCCCCTAACCTCACCCTTGGGGGGACTTGGTAACCTCATTCCTATTGCCTTTGTAAATCAGACTTGGGATTAGGCCTTGGAACCTCTTCCTTGGGAATTTACGAAAAGGATCAGACCTACGCCTTGTAAACCTCCCGACACTCAGCCTTGGTGGGACCTTCTTACTTTGGTTCTTACTTTGGACCTGAAACTCACCTTGAGAATTGCTCGGGAATGCACCAGACCTATGACCGAACCTAGCCTGAGGAACCTTACTACACCTTCCCTTTTACTTCCCCTTGATGTTCGCCATTTTAGGGAAGTTCGCTATTGTATGTTACCAGCCTGCCGCACTAGACCTGTACTCGTCTACCTTATTTCCCTATAGAATGGAATAGGACCTAGATGGAAAATAGGATTTCTACATCTGAACCTATAACCTCGAACCTCCATATAGAACTCCACCTCGATTGGATGAAAACAAGATGGAATTGAACACGAGACGAGAATACTACTGGTATACGCTCACCCCCAACAATTAGACTAGGGGGGGTTCGCTCGCATTTGTGTACCTAAAATTATTTTACCTTACTAAACCTCATCCTAAAGTACCTTCCTTTGCAAGGAGGGAGGGGTTAATCTACTTTTCCCTCAAAGAAAAGGGATAAACTTCTTTTCAAGACCATGAATTGGACCCCAACAACTCAAGATAGACCATGAGTTAGGAGGCTCCAAATTCACTAGGAAGGTCAGGCACTTACTTTCCATGAGACAACGCCCACTTACATTAGTCAATTTCCCACCAGTTCAAGGAAGGAAGGAGTAGGAAAAGAAAAAATGAACCGATTGGATTTGATTACCTTACGTGCTACTTGCTCGTTTAGGGGAACAACAATCGAATAATGAGTTTGATAGAATAATTGCATACCTTGAGGGTGCCATACATCACTATCACTTAGGAGTGAACCATTACTGGCCCAATCGCACTCGTGCTTCGTCGGGTTAGTAATTATGCCCTAGCAGATAATGCATATATTATATATGTAATTATGCATGAATGACTTGCGTTGCTCAATATTGCAAACCTCCACCAAGGGAAAATGGCCAATCTCGTAGGGAGAATGTCAAAAAGCTCTGCCAAGGGGAGGACTCCTTCAATTTGTCCCCTGCCCAGCTACAAATGGTATCGAAGAATATTATGGCAGAGGTAAGAAGGAAGTATGAGCTTTATCAGGATAATGATTACGGAGACATGATTGGTACTAATGAAATATCACTTATCTCCTATTCAACACAGCTTCTTGTTATTGATATGGATTAGAACCATTGATATTGCTGATGTGTTAGTTATACCGATATGATCTACTTGTATTCTATATTTAATTTATGCCCATATCATATTGTGTTTAATACAATGGTTACAACTAGAAATCTTACGTAATTGATATCCCTTATAGTTTACATGATATTATAGATGCTTGGAGTCATAAAGCCCTTATATAACATATAATATGAATGCATGATAGTATAGCTTTATTAGTAATTAGAGCTTATAAGTAGTATGACCATTACCATTACCATTTGAACCTAGTTACACAGGGCTTATTCTTTCTGCGTGATGGCCTTGAAACTCAGATTTCGGTAACAAAGGGGAACAATGAAAGTAGCTCTTATCTTGGGACTAGGAACCCTTTATTTTGTTGATTACGTAGCCTATAGCTTTTGTCTCTTATTCGGGACTACAAAACAACCCAACGATGAATAATTCTCAATCAGTCCAAGCGACTTATCCCCACCTTCCTTTTTCTCCCTGGCTCTCTGAGTAAATGAGCAACCCCGGCTCTGATTAATCAATGGAGAGTTTAGTTTATTATCATTTTGATATTCCCTTTATATCCTATTTTGAGATGCATTGATCAAGGTATCATAGGTTTCACAACGTTGTTGGCCTGGCCAGTCGGAAGTGATAACCCAACCTCGCCTTCGACAGGTTAGGTAAGCTGAGCTTTTATTAAATGAGGAGGCGTACCAAGGTTGTATGAATGAGTGCAAGAGCTGAGGTAGGGATTAAATTATAGCTAGAGTTTTAATGAATTGAACAGCTGGATTGAATGGATTGAACAGACTGGATTGAACAGGTCTGCTTGAACTCCTATCTATTGGTGAAAATTTCTCCTCTAGTCTGTTGGCACCAAGTAATGGAGAAGTTGTAAGGTTGTTGCACCTCACACTTCATCTTAATCTCTCTATCAGTGACCTCCCTCACACACACACTAGTTCCCTTCTACTCTTTATGTTCTTGTTTTCTAATCGATCTTCAGCCACTTCCGCTTCCACTCTTGAAATCTTTCTCGGCCCACCTCCTCTGTGTGCTGTATCCGTCTGTTCATTGTACCACCCCTTTGGTAGATGGCAGTTGTCTGGTAGACCCCCCATTTCGATGTTTTCCATCAATCTAATAAATCACTCCTAATCAGTGCACTCACTAACATCCTCGCAGTGTTGTCAACGTGACCCCTACTTGTGTCTATCCCTAGATGGGTTTTCTCAACCAGTTAGCATGGGCTATTTATTAGATACCCATGTGTAGTTAATCTCTAGTGCTGTACTGTGACCATACCATACTGTGATGGGTTTGCACACATTCCACTCATGGAATCCAATCCATAAACTTCACATGCAATGATAGCATTCTATACGTGAATAATAAAAAACAAGCTAAGCACCACCTCACACTCACTAGTTGTTCCTTAACTTCTTCTGTCCCCTGTGTCCTTCCTATCCACTCTTATTTCTAAAATACCATTCACAAAAGCCAATCACTGAAGAGTCATTGTTAAGACACTCATTGCATGAAGGCTATGATTTCATTATATATGTGCATATACACACAAAAAAAGCAGCTAAGCACCACCTCAAACTAGTTCTTCCTTCACTTCTATCCCTTCCCTATCTAGCTGATATTGGCCTGTATCTGTCTTCTAAGAATCCGATCTGTATCTGTGCACCTAATAAAATAACTCAGTATGGGTTCTGGCTTTCACAAAACTGAACGTCTAGAGTTGATGTGAAGCTATATATTAGGTCAAGGTCTAGGGCAGGCGTATGTAAGTTGAAGCAAACCAGCAAGCCAGTTTCTTATCCATCCTAGCCTAGGGTTGATTCTTTCTTTCGAGCAGCTCTTGGGTTCTATCATCCCGCCCAACACACATAAGCTCAACCTCAAAGAAATGGATGCCATCTTGCCCTCTCTAGATAAACATCACGAAATGTCATTCTTCTATTATAAAAACCTTACTTGAAGTGCTCGAATGATAGTTTTTTGTGGAATCTGTTCCAAGCCAACTTGGTGCCTGGGTTGAATCTGTTGGCTATGTTGGGTGGCCCCCCTTCCCTATGTAATTATATAAGCTATGTAAGTTGGTCTTATCCTCATGGCTATCATTAATCAGTACCTCTCCTGTTACTAATGACTATTGGCTAACTGGCATAGAGTCAAAGCCATGAAGTACAAGCATAGAGTACCATCATTGAGTACAAGCATCACCACTTGGATCACCTCTTGGCTATCGTCGACCTCCCTTATCGGCTCCAAAATAGCCAAGAACACATCATGCTTATCAACTCAAAAATAGAAAAGAAGGCATCTCCACCTATATCGAGTGCATCGACTACATGAACTAGTGGCTCCCGGTATTGGTAACGGGCGGCAATCTATTGGCTAGCGGGTATCGGAACCTCCTAGAATGAGGGTCTTTTCTCGACAGTGAGAAAATACAAGTACTCCTAGCAAGAACAATTGAATCTAAGAAAATACACCCGGCTATTTCAATCGGCTATTACTGGCATCTCCACATGGCCATATTCTCATGGGATCAACAACATCGAGTACATCAACTCTTGGATCTCCTCTTGGGATCTCTCCTACTAGCATCGAGTACCAACATTGAGTACCAGCATAAAATCATGGATCGAAAACGTCGAGTATCCCAATGTATTAGCCCCATGTATTTTCCCCATGTATTAGCCCCATGGACTAGGCCCCTTCCCTGTGTCAACTGACTAGGAATGACCTTGGTGGGTCTGTTCTCCGGGGTATCGTCAACTGGATATCAGCAACTAATCGGGACCTCATCGTCGTGTAACCTCATCCATCGTAGCTCTACGTGTACCTCATCGAACCTCATCAAACCTCATGCATTGTGTAGCTCTACGTTGTAGCTCAGAGAGTACTCCTTTACATGTAGCTCTATGTGTATCCCCATGGATTAGGCCCTGTGAGTAACCTCTGTGGCTTTTTCCCCTTTGATTATTCCCCTTCAAATAAGCTCTAAGTGTTGCTGTAGAACCTCACATTTCGTATCGTTTAGTAAACGTCTACACGTATGAACTATGTTTCCATATCGTTCGGTGAACTGAAGCTGTAGTGCCACCATCTCGTAGGTGGTTTCCTTCTCTACCCTTGCCAACACTAACACCAATCAACATCGAACTAAACATCCTCCATATCAACATCGAATCCATTTCAATATCCATGTTATAGGCGCTTCTGCTATGTCTGGCTTGTAGGGTGTCTATGTGTTTCTGTGAGGTGTTATATGTGCTGCTACGTCTGGTGCTCTATGCGCTGGTGATGAAGGACCTCCTGTTCCATGTCGATAAGTGAACTGCTACAAGTAGGAAGGATTGTTCCCGGTAAGCTCTAGTGCCATTGCATAGGATCATTCTCTCATCGTGGTGACTGGGTGTCCTTCATCTATCGTCATCCAACCTCGGCTTCACTAGTCCGTCGGGGTGCAAGTATATAAAGAAATCGATACATCAACTTGTCCTTCCACTCAGTGACAACTAGTGATCGGCTTTTCAAATGATCGGCTATCAAAACAATGAATAGCAGCAGTTCCTCGAGCTGAATGCATTGACAAGAGCTTCATTGATACACCGACGGAGTAGACTTAATTCTTGCATCGACAATAGATTCATGCACTCAATGAGTATAGGTTCGTTGAGTGCTTCCCATGGAGTAGAATTAATTCTTGCATCGACAAGAGCTTAATCACTGCCTAGCTACATTGTGACTAGACTTCATGCTGCAATGACCAGAGCATCATTCATGCATCGACTAGAGGTTTTTGTTGCACCTTCTAGTTAATACTACCAACTGAACTCAACTGTTGTGAACACTGCAACTATTGGATCGAAAACCTACTGAGGACAATGGCTCTTGGATCAACTATTGGCGAAAGAGTCCTGACATCCAGTGATTGAAACCTGGCATCAAATCTTGGCTCTCCTATGGCATCCTATCAATGCCCCTCCCTGTGGAAACCTCCTAATCATGTGGGTAATGAGGATCATTCTTTCGGATATTGGCAACAGGGAATCGAGACCTCTTCCCTAGGCCCGATATACTATGCCATGGACTGGCATTGATGGGTGGGTAATGATGGGCTATCGATGGGCTAAATGAGGTGGGCTATGTGGTGATTCGACCAGCAGTTGTTTATTGTCCCAACCCGGGGTGATTCGACCTACCATCCATTATTTCTTGGACCAGCATGCAAGTCACTCTGCAAGTAACGATCGACTAGTAACTCTACTGTGCCTACACTAACTAAAATCAAGTTGTTTTCTGTTGGACTAGTTCTGGTTCTCACTCCATGCCATCCAATGCCATGGTGGGTCAATGTGTCCCGTTACTATTCATTCTACATGCCACTAGGTACGATCCACAAGGTGCGAAACAAGATCCTCTGGTTAAAGAACTCCTACTCCTATCTGGTACCTACTGTTGGTGGGCCCCATTTCATTGTCCACACCCATTTTCTTGGCTGCATCACTTCGTTCATGTAGGCCTAAAGCTTAGTAGGTTGACGAGCACATGAGCAGGACGAGGTAGGTCTAGTCTCCAGCAGAATGGAATAGTAGGATGATGGCTAACTGATGGACTAACTATAAGCAGCATCAGATTCCAATCACATTCGTGCACCTAACTCACTCACTCTTTCGAGATGGGGTAATGTTGTTGGGCAATACTCCCTTGACTAGGATGAAGGGATACTCGAAAAGGAGCATCAAAAATTATATGGAGCTAGGCCCTCTCTTTCAGTTCTACTATTCACTTAGTCCATCAAGGCTGCTTCCCACTTCCTGTGCAAGAACTTATATGCCGCTCAAGGCTGCATGCCAGGGTTGGGTTGCTTCTCCCTTGCCTGGGAGTCAACTCAATATGTCTCTCTGTATCCACGAATAATCTGGATCTAGATCTCACTTCTAGATCTGTTGGTATGCAAATCCCTTGTGATGGTGGGAAAGCTACTGTTACTGGTGCTTACCTCTGCTGTTGTGTGGGTCTCAATATTGAGATGCTAATGTTCCTGCTACCACCTCTACTTATACTACTATTGGTAGTGCTGGTTCAATATCAAATGAATGAGGAAGTAGCTGCTTTAGTCACACCCAGTGGGAAACAGCTAGCGTTCAGTCCAGGTAGCGGCCTATAGATACCCCTAATACTGGTGGTTGCATACTAGAGCCTTGAATAAAGCCCTCCAGTCCACATTAGAAGCTCCTTGCTTATTGGTGTTGGCTTATGTATCGAACTATAAGTATGGAGTAGCTTAAGTATTGAACTAGAAATTTACCCCTAATTTCTAGTAGGTTGATGGGTTCCACGCCCGACACACATGTTAAGGTCTAGCAAATCTTTCTTCCCCTCAAAATAGGAGGACCCTTTCAATCTCCCTAGTGTTAGCATCTTTACCTATGCTTGAGTCTTCGCCAAAGAGGACTTCTTTCCCATAGAGAATTCAAACTAGCATAGTCACCAAAAAAGGTACCTTACCAATAACTTGGACACCTTCCCTTGGCTTTCTGCGCAATTAGTTCTACTAACTCACAACTGAGTGGGTTTGGTTTTCTCAACGGTCTGGGAACAATAATAGATAGTAAAGATGGATTCTTCCCCTCTATCCATTGGTACTCCGCATCTTCACGGAGAATTCAATTCACTGCATCCCTTTGGGGTAGTCGTTACACCATTTGTGCAGGTCGCTACAGACACGAAATCCTCTCCTTTCATCGAGCCCCCTACCGGGTCCTCACCGATATGAATGCGTGATTCCCTCAACCATATGAATCGGTGATTCCCTCACCATATGAATAGTGAGCCCCTACCAGGCCTACTAGGCCTCTCCTTTTAGTCGAGCCCCTATTGGGCCTCACCATCGGAATAGTGAGTCCCTCACCATATGAATAGTGAGCCGATGGTGGCTTTGCCTTATAGTTCTTCAATTTGATGGCAGCCCAGTGGTCGAGTCATGCTTACACATCCTTTCTTTTGTGGCCCCTCCCCCAAAAGAGAGTTGTTATTATCCTTACACGTCGATGGCGGCCTGGCCTCTCTTTTGGGGCCCCTCCCCCAAAACAGAGTTGCTCCCATCCTCGCACGTCGATGGCAGCCTATCGTCGAGAGTTCGTCAATGGCGGCCTATTGTTCTTCAAGTTCCTCTCTTTTGGGGACCCTCCCCCAAAAGAGAGTTGTTTCTATCCTCACACGTTGATGGTGGCCTATCATTGAGAGTTTGTCCCTCACCCTCACAGTCTCCCTCACCCTCACCCTACTGCTCCCCCAAAAGAGAGTTGCTCCCATCCTCGCATGTCGATGGTAGCCTATCGTCGAGAGTTCGTCGATGGCGGTCTATTGTTCTTCAAGTTACTCTCTTTTGGGGACCCTCCCCCAAAAGACAGTTGTTCCTATCCTCACACGTCGATGGTGGCCTATCATTGAGAGTTCGTCCCTCACCCTCACCGTCTCCCTCACCCTCACCCTACTGCTCCAACCGGGCCTCTCCTTTAGTTCTTCGAGTTCCTCTCCTAGTGGTCGAGTCATGCTTACACATCCTCTCTTTTGGGGCCCCTCCCCCAAAATAGAGTTGATCCTCACCATCGGAATAGTGAGTCCCTACCGGGCCTTCCTCACACATTACTTCACCTTGGAACTGGCAGCATGCGATCATGTTTTTCACATGATTCATCATTACTGATGAATACTTTGGCTTAGAGGGCCCTTTCTCACTATGAAGTGATCCTAATTCAAACATGATACGTTTTACTATCGAACCATGTGACTCTCTATAGGGATATCATCTTCTTCTTGGTTGGAAGAGATTCCTTTGATGGCGGCCTTTTGGTTTGGTCAAGTGTGATAATGCACCCATCACACGATCGATCAATCACTCAAGACTGAAACTTGTCCGTGATTCCAGTTATGAATGAGATATGTCATTATGCATTCATTCATTATATATGTAATTATGATTTAGTAGATAATTCATATATTATATATGTAATTACGCTTTAGCATCTACTGGGATCTCCGCTCGAATCATTGATCATACTCTAGTTGGAAAATTTCTCTTTGTATACTATACTCTGTCACTCACTACACTCCATTTATTTGGATCCTCAATTCTTATAAATGTGCAAGTAAGGGAAGACCCCAAAGAGTAGGCTTGGCAGATCAAGAAATTCAATGGGATCTTTCAATGAAATCTAGAGTCATTGGGAAACATGAAGAGGGCATGCACGTAGGCGGTGGTTGGGAGTAGAGTGATTAGCGGTGCACACTACTGATTCATTCAAGGGGGAGAAAGAAAGGGGGCCCACCCTCTAAGCCCACCCCGATGTCCGATAGCATGCAAGTACCGTGAGGGAAAGGTGAAAAGAGGCATCCTCACTAGCGCCATCGGTATCCGAACAAGTAGGGCCAAGGGTTGCAAAACAATTGACTAAGGCAAAGGGAACAGAGAGAGATTTAAACCCTATTGATCAAGCCAAAGTCATAGCCTATTCTTGTTTATCAAGTCAAATAAGCAGACCCAGTGCATGATGTAAGTTAAACTTTTGAGCTAGTGGAAGCACCAACAATGAAGTGTGAGAGGAGGATCAAGCAATACCAGCAATAGTGGGGATGGAGTCCCTAGTAATAGAGCAAGTTGGGGAACTAGTTGGAGATCAAGATTGAGTTCCACTCGAAGAACCCAGAGACGATGGACCCATAAATCTAGCTAGAGGTAGCCAAGGGAAAATCCAAAACAAAGCAAACATAGACTACAACGTCGAGTTGATTCAGTAAAAGTACCAGGGCCACTATCTCGCTTAGTATCCCTCCCGGTTCAAGAGTAAGAGTAAGTTTGAGTCATCGACCTTTAATCAGCCTGCGGTTGGAGACTGAGTATATCGAGCCGAATCATTGCTTATACGTAATGAAAGTGTTTTCAGAAGCAAGGCAATAACCAACCAGCTTGCAAATACCCTACCCAGGAGCAGGAGTGGCATAAACAAAGGTGGAAGAGCCGCTCTTTTCTGGTCCTATTCCCAGTCCCAAATCCAATTCCAAGCATAGATCCTAAATATCGAGACGCATATATAGTTCCAAATCCAGCCCCAGGGATAGATGACAAAGTGGATCCCCACTAGTTGACTTTGCGCTCGAAGACCAAATGCTCTCTTCCATAGAGGCAGGTGCAGTATATAAAGCATTGGGGAAGGTAACATATACATAGGCAGGGGGGGCCGGTAGATTGAAAGCAGAGGTGAGAACTAGAGCAGAGGTTGGTGAAGTTTCATCAGTAGCCTCGACCAATCATCTTTTCCAGTTTCAGAGCCAAATATAGATCTTCCAGTAGCAGATCCTATTGACTAAGTCACATATCTATCTAGTTGCAAAGCCCGTAGTAGCTTCAAGTAATGTTATTATATATGGATATGTTCCACCATTAGCTTTTGTTCCAGTTTATGTTATGGCATAGCTTGCTTGGTGTCCTAGGCTCTTGTTGGATCTACCATAAGGTGCACTCATACAATGATTGGACAGTTGGGTCCACCTCAAGTAACCGAAACACGTCCTATGTCTCTTGATCTACTTGAGAAACCAAAGAGAAATTTGGTTCCTTCATTAGGTCGAAAAGTTGATGAATCCTTTTATGATCTAAGGTCTTGGGTAGGCCAAGGTAATGAAAATGAAAGGCTATACCTTTCGAGGCAGTCCTTCCTCCTGGCGAATAGAATTTCCATCCTGACCTTGCTTGCTTAAGAGTGTAGATATTGTATATAAGGGACGTTTTGATCAAGTATGATTCTAAATGATGGTATCCCCATTTCGAGTGGGGAAGTTGTCGTTCTGTTGGGTAAGGCCAAGTCTTAAAGGGCCTATGCCTACCACCCTGGATGAGGGGCCTAATCAGTTGGGGCTGAGACTGATTGACTGAGAATGGGACTAACTAATGATGGGATGGGACTTACTAATGATTGAAAGGTTATTATTTTAGAGTTGACTACTTATTGAAACGGTAGGTCATTTTAACAAGCCACTGACTCTGTTAACGAGGTATTGTCTCTAGTAGGGGGCTAAAGAGGGCAACAAGGGGGTAGTCCATTAAGAGGGTAGGGTAGGATTAGCATGGTTACCTTTGGTAGGGTGGCTTGATTGACCAAAGGGGAGATCAAGGAGGGATGGCTTACCCAAAGAATATTTACCCACCCACCCCAATCCCCAGTGAAGGTAAGATAATATACCCAGCCCTATTCCTTAATCACTATCCAACCTCTATGTATGAACACAATTTCTCTATGGGAGGAGAAGCCGAGAGTAGAGCTAATTGAATGAATGAGACAGAAGGGGTGGACCTGCCTACTCTCTCTCTCTCACCACGCCCCAGTCGGGGTCTTAATTGCGCATATCTAGCAAATCGAATATGGATCTTTGTCTCTCTCACACATCTCACGACTCTAGATCTTCATTCTCATAAATAAGGAGGGAAATAGCTCAACAAATCATTGACAAGTTTACGTTGTGTGGGCCTCGCACTTATCTCCTGGTTATCAAAGGCAAGCATTACTTTAGCTAGCCACTCACTTAGGGACTATCCTTCTACTCTACCTACCTGAGGTAGCACCCGCTTAGGCTCCCTATCTATACGGTTAGCTACCGAATCAATAGAGTCAAGTCATTAGGGGTTCACTTCATTTACCTAAGTGTATATTTAGAGAGACTTACCTAGTGTCTTATCAGAGGGAGGGTGGCAGGAAGAAAGCCCCATTATAATGCCGGTTATAACTCCTTATCTGAGCAGAGCTAGCTCAGGATTTGGTAGAATAAACATAGGTCCTGGAGAAGGGATATATTGAATTTCGACCATGACTTATTCACTACGTAAGAGTGATTGCACGTAAGTAAGGGAAGAAGGGCGCATAAGAATTATTGTGATTGGTAGGTCGTGATGATGGGTGAGCGTCTAGACGAAGGTAAGTCTAAGTTAGGAAGGTGAAAGGAAGTGATGACCCAACATGCCTTATTACTTCCCTTACTTATGACAATTCATTATTTAATAAAATGATCCTATTAGTACAAGTAAGCTATTATTAGGGGAACTCCTCACACCACACGATCTAAATCAGAAGCTTCATACCTAGCTAGAATCATTAACTCAATACACTTTTATCCACAAGAGGAAATATCCTAGCTCCTACCAGTAGACACGATACACCTTAAACCATTTTACCTTTTAGATATTTTATAACCCCTCCTAGAACCTGGAAATACAAGATTCCTTTGGTCAATGTTGCACCCGTAAACTCAATTAGACAATAGACCCCTGGACTTTGACTTATATGAACCTTAAACTCATCATAGCATTCCAATAATGATATTTTACAGCTAGATCACAGAACTACATACTAGACATCCTCTTAGAAGCATCATACCCCATCCTCTATGAATGATACCCCAGAGACCTTGAACCAAAGAACTTCATACTAACGAATTCACTTTATAGTAACTTTCCATACTCACTCTATAATAGCTAGGAGATAAATAGACTTCGGGAGATAAATGGAAGGATAGAAATACACATCTTACCTCAACACATCTTACCTCAAATTACTTATATAAATACAAGGGGAACTCACATTCATTCAATATATATTATTATGTAAATTATTATGGTCTTCAGGGGCTTCTAACTAACCTGTATGAAT
This sequence comes from Pinus albicaulis, assembly GCA_034641835.2. Lineage (NCBI taxonomy): Eukaryota > Viridiplantae > Streptophyta > Pinopsida > Pinales > Pinaceae > Pinus > Pinus albicaulis. The sequence goes on along the minus strand of CM076583.1, from coordinate 1,046,251,921 downwards.
GATTAGGCACGGTCATACTTCAAGTGGATAGGTCAACTACCAATTCATCAACGAAGAGGAATTGTTTCTACTACTGGCTTATCTATCTAGAGATGGCCATTTGGTCGTTGTCAATAGCCCATCATTTACATGTTTCATTTCCGAGAGTAGTTTTGACAGGAGGTCAGTCAATAGCCAATCACGTAGCACATTTGTCCCAGAAGTCACAGTTGATAGCCGATCATTGACAACAGGTCATTGTCGATAGCCATTAGTGCTTGACTGAAGGGCATTGACAGTGGTCGTAGTAAGCCAGCGGTGGTTGCAGTAGTGGTCGTACTAAGCCAGTCATTCCTAGATGGCCATGGCCAACCAGTAAGAGCAATAAGGTTGGTGCCAAGATAAGGAATGCCTCATTGGAAAAGAGGAGAAGTCAACACGTTTCCAACAGATTTTAGTGAAATAAAGAGATCATTCTTTCTTTATTTATTAGAAGAGAAAAACATGAAAGTCTTATTCAAAAAGGGTTCCCACGGATGGAAAAATGAGGAATAACTAGGAAGCCTAAACTGGAGGTAAAGAAACCTAAACAAGAGAACTGAAAATAGAACCCATACCTCCTCGAAGGAACCACATCCCTCCACCCTTGATTTACCCTCAAATATCAAAATCAACCTCAACAAAACATTAGCCCTTGACCCTTGAACTCTACAGAAACATGGGAATTTTATGAAATCCATTGACAACACTTACCAATACGGAACAATGCAATGTGATTACCTCATTGCACGGGGTCCTACCATACCCGAAAGAGAGGGAAGGCAGGCCCACATAACTAGTCGAGAGGAAGGAGAAGGAACCTAGCAACACCTTGAATGATGAAGCGCCCGAGAGAATCAAAAGAAGGAATTACCGAGAGAAGAGATTAGATATGGCCCCATTGAATCAAATGAAGTCAAGCATGTAGTTCAACCTAATTTTTTATGCCTCTGCTCAGATCTTTTAAGGTCAAAAATTGATATAAGAAAGGTACCAGAATAGAGAATTCTAGTTTTCACCATGTTTCACATTTGCCTCTAACCCTTGTTAACCTTTGCACTTATTCCTATACTTCCTTTTAAAAGGTACATTCCATAAGAATATGATCAGTACTTTCCCCACCCCCATGCAAATCACACAGAAACCAGGGCTTTTCCAGGATATCTTTTGAATCATTTCCCATGTCAGGGCTTTACTGCTAAGTGCCAACTAGACAAAGATCTTGGATTTGAGTGGTTCACTTTATACACAAGTTTCCACCCTTCCTTTTCTGTTATTTATCTAATAACATGGATTTATCCAAGCTTGAAGTGTCCCATTTGGGGTTCTTTGACCAGACCAGATAGTCTTCTTCATCCCTTAGATGAATGTGGCTTAGCGGCAATCTCTTTATAAGTGAGCTCCATTGTTCAGCCCCCTGTCCTTCTAACCTGGGATATTCTTATTTATGGTTCACCTTTTGATTAGGCCCTATCCTATCCAAAACTCCTACTTATTAGGTTGAGCTAGCTATTGAATTAATTACCTTCAACTGTGGTTCCTCTAATCGATTTGAGCCAGTTCCCTAAAGATAAATTGTAGTTCAAGAACCCGAATTTGCCTCCCCACAAAAAGGGCTTTATACAACACTGCATTTGAACAGGTATTTGGGGATTCACGGACCAGACCAATTGGCATGGCCTTGATATATTTCTTTTGTAGATTTCCTAGCATGATTGCACCGGATGGTTCGATGGTTGGATGGGATCCATTGCTTTTTTTTGGTTGAACCCAAATTGAAAAACTAGCCCCAATCTGGTATAACCCCTTATGCTATCTGGAAGACCACCAAGCCCACCAATTTATCGATTAAGCAATACATCTTATGCCAGGGGTGGTCCAACGAACGGAAGGAAGGTGCCTCTCATCAGGAACCTTTCACCAGGAACCTCCCTTCACCTGTCACCTTGGAACCCTCTGCCACCTGACCCTTTTGCCTTTCACCACCATTCACCAGTTACTTTAAGAATTTCACATTGATTGAGAACCTTGAACATTGAACCTTTCACCTTCAGCCAGAAGAGCTTGATCCTTTCACTGGGAACCTTTTCTCTTAGGTATGAGGGTGATGGCTTTATATCTCTACATAGGCATCTGATAAGGTTTTTTAGATTGATGAATGGGCAGCATGTGGATCGCTTTTTTGGGTAGGCACTTAGTACTTTGACTGCTTTCCTAGCGCACCCTCAATGGCGACACTAGCCTGCCAGAATTTGGCTAATACAGCTAGATGGGGGAATAACCTGACAAGTTGGAAATACTTCATTGAACTAAACAAATGCAAGTTTTCAACCTCGATGGATGGGGGGATTATGCCTACGAACCCACACAACCTAAGGTTTCTTATATCTCAAATTGCATCTTAGAAGCTGGCTGGACCAACCCAAATTCTAAATTCATTGTTAGTATAATGTAATACTTTGAATAGGGTTTGACTTCTCACCTGCCTATGCCTCTAATGCTTCCCTCCTAGCCTTATAATAAGGAATCAACTTAAATACATGAATGAATCAATTTGTCTTACTCAAAAACTTTGATATCCTTGTGGATGAATATGACTTGTAACATGAAAAAAGGTTACCTTAGGTGTCGTAAGGCCACTCGACCATAAGGGAGAGGAAAGCACACATCTCAAAATGTTCTTTCAGATCCACCGAACCCACCCCTAACATACCAAACTAGCTTTTCAGGTCATTATAGATCTAGGGACAGTGTGGGCATTTATTTGCCTTCAGGTTCACTTGAGTTAGATTTCATTTCTTTTTCAATGCCTGATTCTACCCCGATTGAGGATATCTAGACCTCCAAGACCTTGGCACCTGTAAAACCCATTCGTTCACCAGATCAGGAGATTTTGTTCCCATGTTCACACCTTCTGAAATAGATTTAGGAGCCATGTGGATGCCATACACTAGAGAGGTTTAGGTGCCATCGATCCATTTTTTTAGATTGATTATGTTTCCATCATTACCAACAGAAGACACTTGCCATGTTTTGATCATACAAGCATATCAATTTAGCTATGCAGCAAACAATATTGATCGAGTTCCCTCAGTACCATATGAGAAGGAGTTCGAGTTGTTACTTTATGTGACATCACGATATGTGAACCAAGTTGGCAGTAGACAAGAGAGAAAAAAGGCCCATGTTTCCATACCCGAGAGAGGATATGTACCATGCATCATTACCACTGGATGAGAAGGAGGCTAGACCTGACCCAAACCCCCTTTATTTGGGGAAATCCCAGGAAATCACACACTAGACTTACTGGCTTAAAAAAGCAGGAAACCAAGAGCGAAATGGTCAAAATTCCTGAGAAGGCCGATACAATGAATGGCCAGATGTGTGTGTGTGACTAGAGAAGAGTTTCCTATCACGTTATGACAAGGAAAAGAAAAAGGATTCTTGCTTTTTTATACTCACAACCTCATGTTTAAGGAGGGTACAATCACAAGATCTTTTAGTTCCTTTTTGTTGCCAACAACATACGTGAGAGAAGTGCTTACCAACAACATATGAGAGAGATCATGTCCCCTTTAAATACATACCCAACATAGACGTCTCACATCACTGGCCAAGAGGAAAGAGAAGGATCACCGTCATTGGCCGAAAGAATGAGGGTTACCCCATACCCAAAAAATAGACTATGCGCAAGGGATAGGGCTAAGCAACACCAAGAGCGAGTTCATATAGCTCGTTATATAGAAATTGATTTCTGTATCATTCACCTGTTGAGAATCATATTCAACAGATAGTAGATATATGATCTATTTAATAAAAGCCTAGAACTACACCTCAGGGAGAGGGGATTAGGTTTAGCCATTAAGGCAGCAGGTCAGGTCCCGTAGTGATTTCATTAAGGGAGGTCCGGTAGTGCCTAGCGTGAGGTCCACCCCATCCCCCTAACTCCTTCCTCCACTCATTCAAGTCTCTACCAGAGGATTAAAGAGGTAATTTATCTCTTAAATTCAGCCCCAAAAGAGGTAATGTATGTTCCCCCATGTTCCCATACCCGAGAGAAGGACCCTATTGATGACCTTACCTGACCCGAGAGAATAAAAATGAAGCACTTACATAAGATATGTAGCCTTTGCATAATATAAGATATAACATGTAAGTTATAGCACCTATAACCTTGAAGGGAAAGGGGCCTTTCAAGTGGATTCACTTATCTACCATAGCACTACCATTGGGAGCTGGCACAAAGTCAAGTCTCGTGGGCGAGTGGACAACTTTGATAGGGAGAGTCGTCCGAAACTCACTTCCATACCCTCAAATTTCATTTTGTCAGGAAGGGATTCCCGATCATTCATTATATATGTAATTATGGTTTCTAATTTCTTTCTTTCAGTCATGATGCACAAGCAGGCTCGACTATGAAGGCCGCCATCATGCATAAGCATGACTTGACCACCGGGCCACCATCATGCCCCCAATAGGGCTTGACCAACGGGCTGCCATCGTGCCCCCGGTAGGGCTCAACCAACGGGTCGCCATCATGCCCTCGGCTAGGCTCGACCAATAAGAGAGACGGGAGAGGAATTATATACGTAATTATGGTTCATTCTTGAGACTGAGATATGTTATTCCGTGAGATATATTATATATGTAATTATGCTTTCTGATCAATGGACCGAAGGTTTCGCAAGATGAAAAAATTCAATTTGGTCAACCTTGACCTAACCAACTACCTGACCTCAAGGAGTCTTTCCCAGTGCCCAGCTCAGGTCTTGGCCGGAGGCTCTGAAAGGGGAAACAATGAATGAGGGATGGTTTGATCTGGGAATTGAGGCTTTGATAGTGGTTGGGCCGGCAGGCCAAAGGAACTAAGTCACGTAGAAAGAAACCAGTTTCAGTTCCTCTCCTGTTAGTGGAGCAATGAATTCCTCAATTTGAGTGAGTAAGAATAATAGGTAGAAGTAAATGGAGAAATTAATCAATTTATAATGAGATTTAAACATGACGTTTCCTGGGGAGTCGACATCCGTTGTGTGAAAGTTGGGTTACATCGTGGACATACATAATTAGAGATTTTATCCCTACTCCTTTTCGAGAGCTCGGGATCACTGCTTTATTTTTCCTGAGATATGTAGATCCTTTCACTCTCACTACAACTGGCTTCCCTCTCTTTTTTGCAGATCACCGGACATGTTCTACAGTTGCTTCAGCAGCATACTTGGTCGAGCGACGAGACCCCCCTTTCATTTCTTCCAAGCAACCCGCGAAGGCCCCATTTTTTTTATTCCCCTTATCATCCATCGCGGTTACAGAGGTATTATTATGGATTGGTGGGGAATGGACCAAATCTTTGTTCTTCTCCCTATTTCTTTTCTGCTTCGATTGCTCATATTCGTCTGGGATGCTTTGTACAAAGTTCATGGATCAGAAACTCCTGTCCACAATAACTTGTTTCTCTACGTGATCCTACCTTGTCGTTTTTCCCAAGTGCTTGGGTTTTCTCATCATATTAGAGGTATTTATTCAAAACTTTAGCTCTATGCTCTTCATAACGCTCCCACTCACTCATCAGTTGCTTCTTCTTTCCTCGTTCCTTCTCTTTTCATTCCTAATAACTCTTATTACTTATATTTATTCCCTTCAAATTGCTAGAATGTCCCCTCATTTACTTATTTTGTGGGGGGTAGGTCGAGAGTTCACTTACTCACCCTCACCATATGAATAGTGAGCCGATAGTGGCCTTATAGTCGAGAGTTCATCCCTCACCCTACTGGGCCTTTCTCTCTCTTTGGTCAAGCAAGCAATAAATTCCTCGACCTCGTAACCGCGGTCGAGTCGATGGCGGCCTGGCCTTATAGTTGAGATTTCATTGATGGCAGCCTTGCCTTATAGTTAAGAGTTCATCGATGGCAGCCTGGCCTTTTAGTCGAGAGTTCGTCCCTCACCCTCACCCTACCGGGCCTCAACATATGAATGAGTTCATCGATGGCAGCATGGCCTTACAGTTCTTCATGTTCCTCTCTTTTGGGACCCCTCCCCCAAAAGAGAGTTGTTCATATCCTCACACATCGATGGCAGCCTAGCCTTTTAGTTCTTCAAGTTGATGGCAGCTCGGTGGTCGAGTCATGCTTACGCATCCTCTCTTTTGGGGCCCCTCCCACAAAAGAGAGTTGCTCCCATCCTCGCATGTCGATGGAGGCCTATTGTCTAGAGTTCATCCCTCACCCTCACCCTCGACCTACCGGGCCTCTCCCTCAAAACCTCGGTCGAGTCAATGGTGGCCTTATAGTCGAGAGTTCGTCCCTCACCCTACCGGGTCTTGCCCAATGCAGACAAGTGACTTCGTACTTCTCCCCTTGGGGATTGGGGTGGGTGGGTAAATAGTGGTCGAGCCTGCTTGCACATCGTTGGTCGAGAGTTCGCTTGCTCACCCTTTCTTTCTTCCCCTCAAGATTTGAGGAGCTATTATGATTTATTTCTTATATATGTAATTACGCTTAAGAATAATGGATCAAATAATTGATCGAAAGTACCAAATTCCCATCAATCGATCAATCACTCAGAACTTGTCCTTTTCTGTGATTCATTATGGTCAAGGGGAGGGGTTATATTGGTCTAGTAACTCATTATATATGTAATTACGTAATGATGCGCAAGCAGGCTTGACTAAAAAGAGAGGCCCGGTAGGGTGAGCTTGCCGAACTCTCGACTATAAGGCCACCATCGACTTACTCATTTATATGGGTGAGGAATGATATATGGCATTACACCAGAAAATGCATATATTATATATGTAATTATGAATTTCTTCCAGTTAGTTCTTCTCCATCCATCTGATTCAATCCACGAAGGTTAATGGGCTCAATCATCTAATCACTTTCGCTTCTTTCGCTTCTCAGGCCATTTCAGGATGTTATATGGTCGGCCACTTCTGATCCATGAACAAGATATTGGTCCTGTCAGCATCGATAGAAAAATCCACGGGTAATGAACGGGTATTTCTATCGTGTGTTTACTACCTGGCCTGACTTCTCTCTCTTATCTCTCTTATCTGTTTATCGGGCACCTAAACTGATGTTGAGGGCATCTACTGCTTGTATTTGATCTCTCTCTCTATAGCCAAATGTAATGAGCTACTGCCAAGCACTAGTGGGTGGGTGGTTTTCTCTCTACAACCAAGTGTAATGGGTGCAGGGGGTAGGTAAATAGGCAAAATGGTCATAACCCTTCTAATTTGATCAAAAGCTTAATATACGTAATTATGCAAATTTCGAATTTATAGATCAATGTCTACGAATGAATGCTTACGAAATGATTGGCCTTGCACCGCAGTAGATCCAGTTCTAGTTAGTTGCTCAAGCAGAACCAGTATATCTACCAGAAGCATGGGTAGAAGCAGCACTAGCCAAGTAAGTTTATACAGTTGTTTTTCTCCAGCACCTATTCCAGCAGCAAAGTAGGCATATCCATCATCAGATCTTGCTCCCGCTGCATTCATTTTGAGCATTGGTGCAATCCCAAGAAACTTCGATAGCTTCTTTTGAACTGCCTCAGAACAAGGAGGAGGGAATTCATTGTACTCGACCTTTTCTCTATCAATATCATCTGGTTGGATGAATCAAACGCATGATTTATTGGCATTTTAAATCAATCAAAGACTGAGGGGGTGGGGGGAGGTTACTCGATGAAGGATGACTTACTTGATCACTCACTGGCTCATCAATCAACCAATTCTGGTTGTCTTACTGGCTTTCTCAATCTCCATCTGGCTGGGCTTACTCCCTCAATCAATCATTCCATCAATCCCTGGCATTATCATCTAGCTGGCTCTGACTCAATGGCTTTCTTAGTTCACATCAATCTAAGGCTGGGCTGACTCAATCACTTCATCAATAGTTGTTGCTAGATCAATTGCTCAATCAATCAATTAAGGCTGGGCTGACTGACTCAATGGCTTCATCAATGCTCCCCTCAATCAATTTCTCACTCATTCCATCAATACATGCTCGCTCAATCCATCAATCAATTCTTCGATTGCGTAATTGCATGTATAATATTTGCACCCGTCCCTCTCTTTTGAAGTGGGGTATAACCGCCCCTCTATTTCTTCCCCTCAATCGAGCAATAGCTTAAGTTATAGTATCTGGCTATCGACCTGGCTTCAAGGTCAACAACTGGATCTCGATCTACTAGTGTTGTAGGTGCTGCTGGAGGTGGATCGTCTGGAACATCCGGAACAGAATAAACAACTTAATTACTTACTTAAACAACTAGAACACCTACCTTTGCTACTGTCTCTACTACTATCTCTGCTGCATCTTGAACTACTCATTCAAATGGATCTACCACGAGTGCTGCTTATGCGGAATAAACAACTGGATCTTTTTTTAGCTATGGCTCTGTATCTTTCCCTGTCTCTGCTTGCTCTCCTGCTACTAGATCTACTGCTGGGTATCGAATAGCTTGTGCTTCTTCACATGGACCCGGATCTACTACTAGTGCTAGATCACCATAATCAATAGAGTAAACAACTGCTTACTTTGTTCTATATACTAGTAGCTACCTACTATGCTTGTGCTTTGCCTTTGCTTCTCATTGACTAGATAAACTGAATGGATCTGCCGCGGCTTAATCAAAGGAATCAACTGCTTCTTAATCGACTGACTCAACTGGATTACCTGCATATGCTAGAGGACCTGGAACTGCAACTTAGTCAACCGAATAAATGACTAGCTAAGATGCTTCCTTTGGTGCTATAGGTGGGTTTGGGTCTCGATCTGGATATGGCTAAATGGATAAGGTTGGATCTCCATCTGGAACACGAGCATCAGACTTCAAAGCACAATCACGAAGGTCAGACTCTCTACCACGATCATCTGGTTCTTCATCTGGAACATCTGGTGATTCATCCCTAACATATGGCTCTTCATCCCTATTATGAATCTGAATCACGATCACAAGCATTTGGGTAAGCATCTGTTATATAGAGATATGCTTTAGCTGCTTTCTATAGGTGCTTTTGTTCGGTCAACTGGGTTAGCTGCTACCGCTACTTCTGGAACTAGATCTACTTCTGCTTCATACACATCAATAGTTGCTGGGTATGGGATTGGATATCAATCATGAAAAGCATAAGCTCAATAAAGATCTCGATATTTAAGGTATGGGAACCTAAGGTCAGCATCTCTATCACGAAGGTCTGGATCTGTAAATCAATCATAATAGTATGGCTCTCAAACATCTGGCTCTTCATTCAGAACATCTAACTCTTCATCTCGAGAATTCGGTTATTTTGCTCGAGAAGAAAATACTGAATCCTAATCATCAACAGGATTTGGCTCTCTTACTGGTCAGGATGCTAGTCCTACTACTGGGTAAACAACAAGGTAAACTTGAAAAGTCTATCTTAAGTGGTTGATGGTTCATGCTTAATGCTGTAGCTACTGCTGCTTTCTTTGGTGCTAGTCCAACTCCACCAACTAGGTCAACGGATGGAACTGGCTCTGACTGGCTTGGCTTAGAATGTCTTTCTTGGCCAACTGGTTGCTTTCTTTATAGCTTTGGCCGGTCTGGCTGGCTTTGGTAGTAGTCTCCTTCTAGTTTGCTTTGCTCTAGCTCTTGGCTCTGCTGCTTATAACTTCGTATATGGATCTAGATCAACGGTTGTTGTAGGCTATGGTTCTTGATCAAGAACTGGAACTAGTCCTGCTGGCCATGGGTATCGATCTTTCACTTGGTCAACGAGACCACCCGTTGATCTATTTTTATTGCTCATTACTCGACACGGATACAAGTTCTCATTTCCCTGAGTATTAGATTGACGGGCAGGGACCACATGAAAGAAGGGTAGAACTAATGAATTATAAAGGCATCACTATCAGTTACAATAACCCCAATGTTTCCCATGCGTTTTCATCAATGACCCACCATGCTTATTCATTCAATCACTGAACCCTAAGAAAACCTTGAGAAAATGTTGTATATAGGTCAAAGTACCTATTAGCCCAAAAACCAAGCTTGATAGCAGCTTCGAGATAGCCATTCAAGTGGGAGGAACTACATATTGTTCATATACCAGCCCTGAAACCAAATGTGGAACCTAACTCGTACTTAGGAGATTTGGAAACCAATTCTACCCACTTTGTACATTATACCCACCATATTTCTTCTATCTTAGATACACATGAACAATAGCTTATGTAGGTATAGTGGATATTTGATCTACACTGATGCCACACGCTTCTCTATTTTCACTGATGCCTCTATAGTGACCTATGCCTTTGCCTCTATATAACCCCTAGAAGCTCTAGCTCTTTTCCTCTTGTCGGAACACCTATAGGAACTGGAACCGTAATTGCTACTACCATTGCCTTTGCTGGCACATTGACTGGTTAAACCACAACCGCTAGTGGTGCCACTACTGGATCAACTACTCGCTTTGGAACTAGTAGGGCTGCTACCTCTACCTTAGATGCCTATGCCTTTGAAGCCCCTAGGTATGCCTTTTCTCCTATCTATGAGACCACTTATGCCTTTGCCGATGTTGTTGGGTATAGAACTGCTCTTGTTGATGGAACTCCTGCTTTTGGTGCTGATTCAACTGAAGGTGCTACCTCTGCTGGCCAAGGTCTAGCTGCTGGTAGATCAACTGGAACTGGCACTTAATTTGGCTATCAAACTGGAGGCAATGCTAGAAAAGAAGATGGGACTGGATCAATAGAAACTAGTTAAAGGTCATCAACTTCAACTAGCTATGATGCTGCTTGGGAAACTGAATCAACGGGTGAAGCTTCGACTAGATAAAATTAAACTAAATCAATTGGAACTAGAGAAAATGTAGCTGTATCATAAACTTAAACTGGATCATCTGCTGCTTCACCAAAAGTAGGAACTAAACCCGTCTATGCAACTTATGCTGCTTAAATTATATAACCTGGGTCAAATGCCTTTCCTACTGCTGTCGAAGAAGGAAAAAGTGAAAATGGATGGGTCCAATAGCATGCATCCATTGATAGTAGCACTTCTCTTTTCAATTCTTTATGGAGTCGCCATGAAACACAGCACTAGGGGTATTTAGTGCAAGCTACTGTGCAGGTCAGTGTTCTGTACGCTACCATACGCTACCATGAATGCCAATAGATTTTGAATAGACAGCCAAACTTTTCCCTTGTCTCTGCTTCTACTTATTCTTCTGCCTATGATGCTGGAGAAACTACTTTCACTCACTCAACTGCTTCTACCTCTTATGCGGCCAGCTATTGTTGCTTCCCCTTTTGTTTCTCCCATTTCTGCTGGTGCTTATGTCTATGCTTAGACTGCTTACTTTTCCTTTACCTCTTCTAGTGAAAATGAAATTGATTCTTCCTCTGCTACTCAATCAAATGGATCAATTGGGATTGGATATGCAACTAAAATTGCTTCAACCACTGCTACTGGTGCTTCTGCTGGATGAATAAGTTAAACAATGACTGGTACTGGATCTTGACAAGAAGAAACTGGGTCTCGCTCTTGATATGTATCTGTATATGAATATATGGATGGATCTCGCTATTGTCCTGGAACTACGTCTAGATCTGCTACTGGACCTGGTCCTAATGAGTATGCTGGTCTTGGTGGGTCATTTGCTTTGCTAGATCAGGATAATAATCAACCGCTCGCTTCAATTGCATCATAAAGAAAGATCAAGGTCAGAATCAACTGCATCAACGACATCAAGATAAGGATCGACATAATCCAAAGAATCTACATCTGGCTCTACTTCTTAAGCTACTGTTGGTTTTGCTACTGTTAGTGTTGGACCAATTGAAACTGGTTGTGCTGGTGAATAAACAACTAACTAATCAACTAGATCAACAAATTCTACTTAGTCAGACTTCGGAGAGAGGCTTTCTTTTATATTAGCATGGGGGAGAACCCCCATAACCCCCCACATCATGACGCTAAAGCGACCAGCTAAACCTAGTGACTTTCTGCCAAGCTCTAGCTCTAACACTTCCATAACTAGTAGAATCTCTATCCAAAGTAAGCAATTTCATTTATATTTCAAAGAAATAAAAGCAGGTTCAAGAACTTCTTAAAGCAAGCAAGTTGTTAAAGAGCTAAGGATACATCACCCATTTGGAGAGGGCGAAGTCACGAAGTCGTAGACCACCTTATTCTGAAATTGAAACTGATGTTAGCATTCGAGATGATAGCTCATGTTGTCATTCTACTAGCTGAATACTGGCATTTACTAGCATTGAAATCAATACTAGCATTTCACTTTGACTTCCACTCCACAACTACTTTGCCACTGGGTTTTGACAAACAAACCTACCATGATTATGATATCGATCTAAACATACCATCTTAAGGGAAAGAATCAGTACTCTCATGTTTCCTCATTATTACTTAACTCCTTGGAACCTCTAACTCTAGAAGGAATATAAGGAAGATACTATTATATACTTATGAGTTAACTCCTACCTTCTATAAGGAATTTAGAACTATATTAGGAATATAAGTAATCTACTCTAATATCATTCTTTGTTAACTCCTAACTTCGAATATCTTACTATCTTATCATTAGGAAATCCCAATGGATTCAATACTCTATCTATTAGTCATATTAGATTCTCTTAGAAGCAATAGAATATTAAGAGCAATAAGGGACTCTATAAGGAAGAAGCTCTTACTCTATAAAGCTAGAAACAATAGGAAGAATCTCACAAAATAGATGTTATTCATCAAACTATGCCAGAAAAAGACATGATAACATTAGCTCTAGTACTGAATTGTTACCTTTTACTTCCAACACAAGTTTTCTTATAGTTTGATGAAGAAAACTACACTGACTCCTAGATCAATAGATCAAAACAATTGAGCTAGTACATGATAACTAAGGAACTACAACATAAAGCATTCTATTCCTTGGTATACAACACTTGCATAGGGAAACACAAGGAATAGAAAGATATTACTAAGTATACATAACTGGGAAACACAAGGAATAGGAATCTTTCCCATTACTTCACTCCTAACACAAGGAACCTCTAACTAGATAAGTGAATCTCTTACTATCCTAGGAACAACAAGCTCTGACTAGAGAAACTATATTTATGAACCTTCCAACAAGCACTAACAAAAAGAAACGAAAAACATAGTTGTAGTACTCCACCCTTTTACTTCAATTCAACAAGAACTTTGACGCTGGCTTTGTACCAATAAACTAGCCCTTATCTATCTATCCATTGAGATACACTATTGACCTAAGACAGAATACGGACTCATGCTAAGGTTAACAAAAATTGCTAAGGAACCTATTATAACTTGGTATATAAGGAAGATATTACTTATCATTATATTATTTTCTGTATCCCTTAAATAAGGAATCAAAGAGACTTACCTAAACCCAGTGAAGGTAAGGAATAAATCTCTTACTCTCTTCCCTATGTAGGATATTATCCTAATACAACTAGGTCCTCAATACACTACTTGCATGGGTTCACACAACTCCCTAAGCAATATATTACTCTCTCTATAAAGCTAGGACTAACTCTTCCTCTATAAAGCTAGGACTGAAAATCGATCTCTAACAACTATATTCATGTACCATCTTCCATACTGGCACAAGAATCGGAAATAACATGAGCTAACTACCAAACACCTTAGGCCTCACCTCAACATAGGTTTTGACTAGTCCTTGTACCAACAAAACCACCATTCCTCCGATATTGATATAACTACACTATCTATTAGGGAAAGGATCAGTAATCTCATGTTATATCATTATAACTTAACTCCTTGGAACCTCTAGCTATATTAGTGAATATCTTCCTGATCATCAAATTAGTTATAGGCTATCATCCCTTCTCATTAGGAACATAAGGTAAAGGAACAAATTACTCACTTAAGATATATACTCTTATATCATTAGTAATATATCCCTAGATATTAGACTAGACCTAGACTTCACTTTTGATTGATATTAGATTCTCAATATCTCTATCTTATCTATATTATTAATATATTATTATATATATATATATTAGTATTATATATATTGGAAGACTCTATTAGTAATAAGAAGCAAAGGATTACGTAGGAAATATGATACAAAATAATATACTTCACTCTAACTATAACTATCTTAGTAACTATAACTATAACTCTATTAAGTCAACTCCAAACAACAATGAAGCGTTGATCCGAGCAAGATACAGATCCTTTAGTTTGATAGTAAGATGTGGCAACTATAATGTAGTCGGTAGCAGAGGCCAAGGCATAGATAAAGGCTAACACAGAGGATGCAGTAAAGGTGTAAACCAAGGTGGAAACAAAGGCTTCAGCAACAGAGGTACAAGCATAGGCGTAGATAGAAGAAAGAGTGGAGGAAAATGCAGTGGTTGTTCTACCCATTGATTCAGTGGATAACCTCGCAGTAGATGATCTAGATTCTGTGCCAGGTAACCAAGTCAAAGAAACAGCGTGGGCAAAGGTAGCAGCCATTGATTCAGTAGCAAAATAGGTAGAGGCACCACCAAAGATGGAGGTAGCAAGAGACCGAGTTGCCCATGAACCATAACCAAATACAAATCGAGTTTTTGACCAAGCAAAAGCATAAGAAGCAATTGAAGTTTCTCCGGTTCCATATATGCTTGCATTCTTCCTTGTTTAAGAGCTATTATCCCAGTCCTATAGATGTAGTAGTCACTTATTTGTTGGTCATTATTTGATCCCAGTAGGATGTGTTACTAATTCTGATGTTATTATTTGTGCGTGTTTCTATAAGTTATGCTCCAGCATATGAGATAAATTCCATTGTTGGCATATGAAATTATGAACGAGATCAGGCCTTTGCAAGAAGAGAAGATGCCTCTGTATAACGATAAGAATCAGGTGTTGATAGTAAAGCATCTCTAAGATCGCACTTCATGTCTAGATCAAAGCGCATCAAGATGTCAATGTCCCACATCAATGAGAACCATTGGACAAAGAAAGTTGGGGTAGCAGTGGAACCAAAACCCATTTCTTCAGTTGTCTACCTTTAAGCATCACCCATAGTTGCATTTTATAAAGATCGATATTGAGTTCCAAAACCACCAAGAGCATAAAAAGAAGAGGCAAAGGTAGTAAGGGTGGCAAGGGTGGGTAAGGTGCCAAATCCCAAAACTGGAAGGCATCGTAGTCTCAAACAATTCTTGATTTTCCCTTCAAAACCGGAAGAAAGTGTCAAATGTTAAGGTATCCCTGGTAGATTTTGTGCATCAGTGGTAAGCACATCGCCTTGATAAGAGATTTTTCTACCGTAGAATGGGAAAAAGAATGAATTTTCACCTTTAGTGATATCATTGTTAACAAGGACATTCTTCCATGGTCTGAGTTAGCCCAAAGGTCTAATTTGCAAGATACTAATTTTAGAACCTACACGGTTTTGAAGAGAGCATTAGAAGCAACCAGATCACAGCTAGAGCCTAAATGGGAAGTGAATGTTTGGCTATTGGTAAGGTTATTTCTGATTATAGCATTTCCAGTCAGAATTGTTTGTATTGTGGTAATCTTTCAACTGTGTAACATCTGTTCCTTTCTTGCGCTTATGCTCAAGCAATTTGGAGACTTGTAATTCTTCCTTGGAGCAAGTATGAAAGAAGACCTTGACAATGACAAGCTGGATGGGATTCATTTCAAGATATAATTTATGACAAGATTGGGATGGTTAGTTCTACCCACAGAAGTCTTATGGTTTATGTGGAAAAATATAAATTCTCATGTTTTTGGAGGAGATAGGAGAGTGATTACTGATTCAAAGAAAACTGAATAATTGGATGTGATTTCATTTTGCAGGTTTCATTTCAAGTGCAAGTGCCAGAAGGAGATGTGAGAGCCTTCTTTGATAGAGGCGCCTTGGGAAATAGGGGGAGATTCGAAAGGGGCAGGGGGAAGTTTCCTAGACTCGCTAGAGCAAGAGTGCATCAGGTTCATAATGCTCATAATGGGAATGGTAATCTTCAGGGGCTACTGAGTGAATGTGAAGGAGACACAAGAGGGAACGATGAAGAAGGTGGAACAATTTTAGATTAATGATGGGTCCACAGAGATGATTAATCATCAGTAGCAGGGTATACAGGTTTAGACCCCATCCAAAAATCTACATATTATAGTAACTACTTAAGCGGTAGTAGAAAATGCTTCTCATACAGGAAACTTGGGCAGTGGAGTTTCAGCAGGGTGTGGTGGGGAACCTACCAAACAGTGCAATTCCAATGGTAAGAGGCTTTAAGCTTCAAGCAAGGGGCTACATTCCACTACGCTAGTAATAAAGCCCAGCCCTGCCCTAATATAGATCAATTATGATTTCGCTTTCTATGCATAAGTGAAAAACACTGCTATTCGATCAGAAAATAACGAACGTCTATGACAGTCCCGACCAAAACTTGGGGCATTACAAAGAGTCTAAAGTACTATATGCACTCCCATATCCTCATGCTCATTCCACCATACCTTAGATAGAAGTAAGATGTGTGAGTTAACCTTTTATCTGTTCCTGATTTGATTTTATATATAAACCACCCTTATCATAGACATTCGTGCATCCTACCGAAAAGGAATACGGGCTAGACATAGTAGGTTTCTCTTTTTTCTAGAGTCACTTTAGATTCCCTATATTCGTAGGATTATCCCTTTAAGAGTTAGATAGTTGGTTCAGATAAAGGAATTGATGTTGATTACTTGAAGATAGATATTAGGTCTTCTTAACAAGAAGTAACTCCTTGATAATTATTTGATCTATAAGTATTAGTGAAGTATGAATAAGAAGAAAGTAGGATTGAAGTAATTTAGAGACTCTTTAAGAGAAATGAAGTATGCTTTAGTTTTAGTAAATAGAAAGTATATGATTTACAAATAAAGAAAGGATTTATTAAGTGTAGTAAAGATGAAAATAAAGAACTCCTGATTAATGCAGTGGTTATCTATGTCTTTCTTTGCCTATCCTGCCAGGCCCAAATATTAGGTTTTCTATTTTATAGTGTCTTAAAGCTAGCAAAACCAAGCCAGCCAGATCTCATTCTTAAGAAAGAGAGAGACCCTAATCCACAAGAAAACAATCACAGGGAGAGATAGATGTGAACAGATGCCAAGTGAGGGTGAGCAAGTCATGGATGGGAACCAATCACAGGACGATTTATATACATTGTGACTCCAGGAATGAAGATAAGGACTTTGCGTAGGTGGCCTAATCTCCCCTCCTCATCATAATATCTCTTCTTGTCCTGGTCAGACTTGAAGTTGGGATTTTTCTCTTTCCCTGGCCGATATCTTGCTTTTCTGGATCTTGAATTTAAGGAGCTTGACCAGTTAGATGGGTTAAGCTCCTTCCTTACTTACTATCGGCTATAAGGAAACAGAGAAGGGATTGGACAAGAGTGTTAAGGCACTTTCATATGGTTAAGAACTCATAACCAGCTCCATCGCGCCTTCAAGCACCTGGTAAAGAGAAAAGGGCAAGTACCTACTCCTTACTTAATATTGGCTATAAAAAGACAGAGTTGACACCCTTATTCTTAGCTTACACCCTCTAGCAAGCAAGCCAGTAAACCATCCCCAACCAATCGGGGGTCTAACCGATACAAATATACATCTAAGCCCAACCATCCCTCAGTCATTGATTTGAAGGGCTAAAAATGGCCTGACATATTCTTCGATTTGATGTAATGGCACCATATAGAATAGAATGGTTGAAAAAGGCATTTGCGAGTGTTTTATCACTACTTTCACCCTTCGAAGGATGTTAGTAAGGCTCAGTAAGACCCTTTTAGAGACACACTGACAAAACCCATAGATCTGGATTCTACGAGGTTGAACATATGGAACAATGGTTCTTACCTCACATGGCATAGAGAACCTCACATAGCAAACTCACACATTGAGCTACTCATAGAAAAAGCTACAAGTAGAGTATAGGATATCTCATTGAGCTATGACGTTGAAGAGTATTCATTGAAGCTACTCATAAAGCTACACATATAGCTGCCACAGAGGACTATCAATGGGCTAATCAGAGCTACCAGGATGGGCTGGATACAATTAGTGATAGATCTACTCAGTGCAGATTGTTACAGTCTCATTGCTTGAAGCTCCAGTACATGCCAATTTGTTTGTGCCAATTATTCATACAACAGTCGATGCCAGGTTTCGATGCTTTCTTGTTTGTATGGGAATTGATGGAGGATTGATTCTTAGAGGATTTCCTATTGTAGGTTTTGGAAAATGATGAACCATGCTTACTTATAATGCACCTTGATAAGTTGATGAGCCATTTGTGTTGGATAATAACGCGTATTTAATGCAAGTTTCAATATTGAACCCCAAGATAGGTGTCACCACAGAAAATCGCCCCATCTACCGAGAAAAGTGTACACATCATTAGCATATATTGTACCCATCCATTCACAGATCACGGTCCCATCATTCACAATATTTCATCCTGATCATATCTCAATATCACGCCCCAATATTATTAGGTGAAATCTGTAGATAAGGACCTACTACGAACTCCCCTACCCCCAACAAGAAACCAGAGAGGGTGGGGCCAATGCCGGGAAGCCATAGGTGGGCAGAACTACCACAACCTACAACCTGGGACTAAACCCGTTATCTCAGATGGGATGGCATACAAACTGCCCATACCATCATCCATACCATCTAGGGGAGGGGTTTGATGCATATTACACAGAGCTGATTATGTACGTTATTATTACACCTTACCTCTTTGTGATATTGGCATTGCTAGATTTGGTTTACTTATTTTATCGAGACTTAATAGATTATTAGAGCAGAGAACATTGGACTGACGGGTGGCGTGCATGGAGGAAAGAAACTTATTCTTCGTGCGTGCAGGAAACTCTAGCAAAGGAAGTGATTGTCCGAATTGGATTGCATATTCGAAGTGAGGCGGGCGCTACAACAGACAAAACGCACAACACAAACTTCTGGGGTGGGCTGCTTCACAAGCTACTGATTAGTCTTCTGGAGAGGCAAGTTCCAACTGACCCAATCACATGTCTCGACAATATCACATACCCCTCTTCACTGAATAATTAGCTCTATCACTTGATACTTCTATAAGGAATGTCCACATCATTCCCATCTAGCATGCCCAGCATTCCCAATATGCATTCCACGATTCGCATGCTTACCCGCTTACCTGCATCACACTCGCATTACCATTACTGCATCCCCCCATCCATGCATTCAAGTCAATCTGCACCAGCCTTCAAATTTTTCCTTTCACCAAAAGCCTTTCACAAAGGGCCTCTCACCTTTAGCCTCTAGCCACAAAAAGCCTTTCTTCACCTTTTGCTGAAAGCCTTTAACCCAGGGAAGGGCCTTGAGCCTGTAACCTCACCAGAAAGGAAGCCTTCATCAACAGCCAACAAGCCAAATCCACCTTCAGCTAGGAGCTAAAAGCTTGAACCCTTTTCCCTTTTGTCAAGAGCCCAGAGACAAAAGCCTTGAACCCATGACCAAGGGCCTCAATCCACACCCACCTCACCAAGGAAAATAGAGAGATGCCTTGGGGAAACCTTTTTCCAAGTACACTAACTCCCGCAAATGCTAGCCTTGAACCCGTTGAAAGAAGCCTTCACCATTTTCTTTTTAGATTTCTTTCTTGATTGAGGAGCTGGATTAAGTCTTTCCCCAAGAGCCAACCTATCGATCCATCCAAAGAGCTATCCCATTTCCCCAAGAGAAAACAGTTACACGCTGCCCTTACCCTTTACCCTTCCAACAGGGTCTCTTTAGCATTGCACCTTTTTCCATAACCCTGTAACCTATCAATTCCACCTTCAGTAATCAACAGCCAAGGAAATCCCACCAAAGAAGGTGAAGGAAGGAATAAGCCTTTACCCGGGAGCCTTTCACCTTCTGCCTTCAACCTGGAACCCCTTAAGCCAAGTGGCAGCCAACCTTTACCCTTTGAACCTTTTTCCCCCGAGAAGGAAGGAGCCTATCACCAGATGCCTTTTGCTAATGAAAACGAAGCTGCTCAAACATGGAAAGATGCTTTATGCTTGCTGACTTGAATAATGAATAGGGTTGCTTTCAATCCAAACAGGATTCTGACAAGAAGGGGATTTCATAAGCATGCTATAATGATTATGCATGGTGGATAATTCAATATATAAGAAAATCAATGAATCATTACTTCTTGAGTTACTTGCTTCTTTTGTTACTGGCTGGATTGTTTAAGAAACGGGCAGCTGGCAGAAGAAATGACATGGGCTAAAGACATAATGGCTGGATGAAGAATACGAGCTTGGATCACTTCAATTTAGATAGAAAATTCCTACCCTCTACCGACCTAGAGATTTGATCTACTCACCTACATTCGAGCCTCGATTACTACTTGAAGATCAATAATGAAGGTTAGGAAGTGGGAATGAATGGCTTCAGTGAATGGATTCTATGTCGGGGCTGGGCTCCTGGGCTTTGATAAGAGGATTGACTCAGCTACTGTACTAGGCCAAGAGGCTTGGATACTGGGTTCAAGGGCATGGCTAAGAAATATGCTTGGCTACTTGGATGGATAGATATTGATTTATTGGATTGCCAACAGATAGATAGACGAGTGGAAGGAAAAGAAACGAAAAAAAGAACCAGATGAAGGATGGCTCACTCATTCATATGGGTGAGGAAGGATTTCTCGCCTGAGGTAGGAAGGTGAGGAAGGCCCTTTAGCTCAAACTCTACCTATCTACACCGATAGCTCCCAATACTATCTAACCTCTCTATGCTCTAATAGGCCCTCCTCTCACGTCATCCTTAACCTCATCCGTAAACCCTCGATCCTCTGCCATCCATCCTATGCCCTTGATACCTACCCTCAATCTACCTAGAGCTATACCCTCCAAGACCCTCCTTTATATATAAAGGCGGTAAGAACGTCAGAGATTCAAAGGCTAAGACAACAAGCTTTCATGACTGGTATAAGGTGCTCATCCATAGGGCCTAACCTATCACAAGTAAAACTGGGCTAAACGACAGAACCAGTGGAAATGGAATAGCCCAGTTCCATAGAGATATAAACTAGTTAGAAATATAATTTCTTATTCTTAACTAAAGCTAAGAGCAACAAGTTGAATGGAAGGAAGCTAATTAGATAAGTTTCATTTCACTTCTTGGGACTTAGAGTTAATTACTGCTAATTAGAACTAGTTGGATTAGAGCTAATTAGAAAGAGTTTTTAGTATAAGAATAAAAAGCTAGTTGAATCAAGCTTAGATAAATTCCAGTAGTATAAATAACTATTTGGACTAAAGATAGATTGAAAGATATAGAGAGATAGTTAGGCTTAGCGGTCAGCTCAGATGCCAAGTATCAATGTTAGTTAGGCATCGATTCAAGAGTCGATGTCAGGCCAGGTAGCTCTTTCTTCTTTTTTATTTATATTAAACCTATGTATTCTTTTAGGTTTTTGAACCGATGGAGCACATCTTCTTTTCCATGTTGGCTGGCCAGTAAGGAGCTGCCAAAGGGGACCACTTAGGCTTCTGGGGGAGGGCCAAGAAAGAAACTTACAGAGCCTCACCCAATGGGGACAGGCATAACCAGTGTTCACTTTGTTGGTTGATCAAGCATTGATGGATCCCCTAGTTCCATATTGGCGACTAGTTTCCATATGTGATGGCAATGCACCGCACAACATCCATCGGTATGGTATGGGATGGCACATGGACGGTGGCACAACATCGGACAACATTGAATGAAGAGGAGCTCGGGGGACAGAGAGATATGACTGGGGACAAATAGATACAACACTGGCAAAGGAAAAACCTGTATAATCGAGACCGGGGTGGGGGGGCGGGGGGGGGAAACACAGAATCAAGATGCATGGAAGTTTCTATTTGGTTCAATTGATTAAGTGGCACAGAGATGAGATTATCCCCAAGATGGATGATGTTACTCAATTAGTAATGAGTACCACTAATGCTTGATATTTGCAATCACACTGTATGTATGGAACATAGTTACTACACTGTGGTGAGGGAAATAAGACATGCCAATAGACAAATACACATCGAAGGACGACACACTATGGAATTTTGATGATCACACAATTAGGGACCTATTACGAGGAAAAGTATGGTACACATTAGGAGGAATGTCCTACTACAGATGTGATTTCACTTACCGATTGAGACAATTGATGATTAGGTTCCTCAAATTATAGGGACATTGAGGTTATTTAGACCGCTAGTAAGTCTGTTTTGCTAGGTGATGAGTCCATGGGATATACATCGGCAACTTGTTGCATAGAGTACATAAGTTATGGGTTTACAACTTGAGTACGTTTAGTTAGGGATTATGAAGACATGGTGTTACTCCATGGGAGTTACACAGTTAGCTTACACAATGAGCCATATACAACACATAATTGAGTTGCTTTATATACATATATATACCGGTTAATACTTACTATGCACCTGTTTAGGATCATTGACCAACAAAAAATAGACACATGCATGGGTTCATTCATGCAAGGATAGTTGTTCCCAAAAAAAAAAAAGTGTTTCTTTCATATAAGGGACGAGAAAAAAGAAAAAGGAAGGAGCGTAGTCACTTGTCCGCATCAGGCAAGGACCTGGAAGTAGATTGAATTTGTTACTTTCCAGCAGGACTAGGCTAGGGATGCTAGGGTATGGAGGTAGTATATAGATCTTCGAGATGAGTGGGCCAACAAATGAATGGAAGGATACATAATGAAATGAAGAAAAATGTGCGAGGGAAGCCTTTGTTTGAGCATGGGAGGACTCTTCCTGTGTAGATGCAATGGGAAAAGCTACATCAATAGGGCCAATGGTTGTAACCCCAAGCACACCTTAAATGGGTTGTGTCCAATGGATCTATGGAGGGCTTAGTTCTAGCTATGTTGAACATACAGAAGGCTCTCATCCCATGTGCATGGATGCTTTGAGTTGTACATGTGCAAGATATGCCCGATCATCCTGTTGACTACCTTTGTTTTCCCATCGGTTTAGGGGTGGAAGGCTGTCAATTTGGTCAGCTTGGTGTCCATCAAAGACCACAGGTTGAACTAGAAATTACTGAGGAACCTACTCACCCTATCTGAAATAATGGTCCGTGGCAACCCAAAATGAACCCAAACACGCTTGAAGAAGAGCTTAGCAATGGCTTCTGCAGTGATACTATCTTCTTGCAAGGTACTAGAATGGCCATCTTACAGAATTGGTGAACAACCACAAAGACACAATCATTAACATGCTTGGTTGAGGGAATATCGTACATATAATCCATGGAGATGGACTCCCAAGGCTTGTCTAGGGTAGTTAGAGGAGTGTACAACCTCTTCTTCTTGATGGCAGGTTTAGCAACTACACAGGTGGTGCATGACATGATGTACTTGCTAACGTCCTATTGGAGTTTTGGCTAATAGAAAGACTTTTTTTGCAGCACTACTATTGTCTTCTCCACACATCAAAGTGCCTTGCCACCTAACTATAATGACCCTCCCAAATCAGCTTCACACGCTCGCTTGAAGGGACACAGAGATGGCCCAGATGGCAGAAAAGCGCATGCATCCTGGAGGTGAAATTATACCTGCACCCAGGGCTTGACATGTAGTAGTGAAGTCAGGGTCATTGTCATAGAATGACTGCGGGTGGCGAATCCTCCCAATCAAAAGCAGATCTTTTTCTAGCTTTCCCTTGGCAAGTATTTGATGTTCGAACTGCTATGCCTTTTGGAGTGACGAATGGAACCACCCCACTATCTTCATTTGATGAATGGAACTGAGGCACGAGGTCAGGATCCAGATATGAAAGAATGGAAGTTCGACCTTCCGAACTCCCAGACTGAAGAAGCTACCTTTGATAGATGCATCCCCTACTATTTGTCGATGGAGACATCCTCGTACCCAACAATCATTCCCAAGAGCAGCTGAAGGAGAGATTCTAGGATCATTTCAATAAGCTAAACCAGAAGGCATCATCATAATTAAAATAAGCACAAATTGAACCACCAACAGAAGGAGAAACAGGCCTAGTCGAAGCATCAGAACGACCAGCAGCCCCATCAACATCCCCACCATAAGCACCAGTCGAACCAGCAGGATCAATTCCAGGAGAATTCCTAGCACGAGCATTTCCAGCTGTTGAAGAGAAAACATTATTAGTATTATTTCCATCAGCATAAGAAGCAAAAGCATTACTAGTTGAACCGGCTTATTCCTCATTCCTGGCAGCACAAAGAGTCCAGAAAAAGCACAAGTATTCCTGCACTAGTCGAAGTAGCAACATCAGTAGAAGGAGCAATCCAATAAAAAATCCCATAAGTACCAGTTGAACCAGGATTACCAGCTTCCTCATTACCAGGAGCATTTCCATAAAGAACATAATGACTAGGGTCATTTGAATCAGCAGTTGAAGCAGTTGAAGGAGTGATATTCTTGGCATAATCAATTGAATCAGCTGAAACAACATTTTTATTATAAGTAGAAGGAGCATTCGTCCTGTCCTAGCAGTTGAATAAGTAGAACCAATTTCATTATTCCCAGTATCAGTTAACCGGTCATCCCCAACGGAAAAAGGATTATAAGCATAAGTTCCCAGAGCATTTGAGCCAACCAGCAGTTAAGGCATAACCAGGAGCAGAATGACCAGCATCCTCAATTATAGGATCATTTCTAGCAACACCAGTGGAACAAGCGTCTTTCCCGGCATCATAATTTAGATCAATAAGGATAGAGTCTATTGGACAAAGATATGGAACAAAGAATCTATGGGATATTAACCCTACACTTAATATATGGATCTATGTGGGACATTGTGAATGCAAACCAAAAGCATGGATCTTTTTTATGGTTCATATAGCATAAATTCATTTTTAGTACCGGATAGGGGAAGTTTTGAAATAACCGCACAAACGGAAAAATTCCTTTGAAGCAGCAAAAGCAGCAGAAAAACTAGCAGTTTCAGCAGGATCAATTCATGGATCATTTCCATAAGCACTTGAAGGAGCCACTGAATAAAAAAAAATAGTATTCCTGGGATCACAACCAGTAGTTTCCAGAATAGCATTACCAATATAAGTCAAAGGCACAGTATCCGAATTTCTAGCATAACCAGTTTCACCAACATAATTTCCATAAGCTGTTGAAGTAGCGCTAAGATCAGAACTTGAAGCAACATCATCAGTTGAAATGGAATTATTTGAATCAGTTGAAGGAACATAATTCCTAGCAATTGAAGAAGCAATCCCAGCAGGATCAGTTCCAGCAATTAGAGTTGCATTATGACAAGCAGTCCTAGCAACTTCATTAGAACCAGCCTCATTCCAAAGAGTAGCTGAAGGAGAAATCCCAGTCCAAATTATAACAACAACAGCCTAACCAATTGAACCTGAATCTCCTCCAGAGGCATCTCCACCAGAAGTACCAGTTTCAAAATCCTAATTTGAAGCATTACCAATAGCCTCATTGGCATAAGTTGAACCTAGATTCCTAGCATCACCAATTTAACCAACATCATTCTTATTCCCAGGAACAATTCCAAGAGCATTTTCATAATCAGTTTCACCGAGGTTATTCCCATCAGCATAAGCCCTGAAAGTAGTCACAACACTATACATAAATGGAATGATTTCGATCAACAGTTGAAAGAGCATAATTTCCAGGAACATTAGTTGAAGCATAATTCTTAGCAGCATTATGGCTAGCAACCTAATAAGCACCAGTTGAAGGAGAAGAATTCCTAACAGTCTTCCCAGCCGCACCAGCTGCACCCATTGTTGAACCTACTACAGTCCCAGCAAAATCAGTTGAACCAATAGTTGAATAAGGATCTGTCCGAGCAGCAGCTATTAAAGGAGCTGTTGAAAGTCTAGTAGTCGTAGTAGTTGATGACCCATCATTTCTGGTTGAAGAATTCCTAGTAGTAGAAACAATAGTTAATGAACCAACAAAGAGAATGTAAGAAGAAGTACATCCTGGATTACCTGCTTAACCAGAAGTCCTAGTTTTAGCTACACCTGTTGAACTAGCCTCCCCAATAGCAGTAGTCCCTATAGCAGCCCCATCAAAAGTTGAAACAAAAGTCCCAGCCTCTCCCGTAGAACAAACATTGATTGAAACCAGTTATCTGATTATTGACATAAGCATTATTTGGACCAGCATTTCCAGGAACAAAAGGATTATAAGCAAAGGTATTATTTCCAACAGCACAAGGAGGAACAGACCTAGCAGCAGAATCAACAAGAGTTGAAGCGGTATAACCAATATTTCAAGAAGCTTCATTAGAACCTTCAAGATCAATTCTAGGAGAATTCCCATCAGTAATATTCCCATTTTCACCAGCCTCATAATTTCCAACCTCAGTACCAATATCAGTTCTTTCAGCACCAGTTGAAGGAGCATGATTCCCCATTAACACCATTTGAACCAGCCTCCTCACAGTCATTTCTAGAAGCATAATTTGAAATGAAATCCTTTCAATAAGCAGAAGCAGAAGGATAAAAATCCCCAGAAGCACCAATTGAACTAGAATTTAAATAAACAGTTGAAGGGGGCATCATTGAAATGAGCAGTTGAAGAAGCATAATTCCCAACAGCCCAATAAGCATCCCCACCATTAGCAGCACTAATTGAACCATATGCATAAGCCCAAGCATCACCAGTTGAACCAAAATCAATTGAATAAGGAGTCCTACCAGCACCAGTCCCAGCCTCAGTTCCATAATCATTTGAAGAAGCATTTGAAGAAGCTGCATTTTCACATTGATCCATTGAGAAAGGAGTCCCATTTTAGGATGATCTCCAATCTCAAGATCTACAAATTCTAAAGATTATGATTTGATTATCATAGGTATAGATTATCTTACTTGCTGGTTCCTCCCCCCCCCCGGGGCTTGGGTAGGATCGTGCACTATTAATAGAGATAAGAGGAATACGATTGGAACAACTTTTTTGGGTTCGGTCACTTGCTTGGAGGTAAGGCATAGCTAGAAAACCAAGAATTGATTCATTCCTATAGTATATGTATTCCAATTCATTTGATCAAAGGTAGAGCGTGATGTAGTCTATAGTGCTAGCAGTAGGAAGCATAGTAGTGTAGTTCAGATAGGAAGTCTGAGCTAGGAATGTTAGTTGAAGTGGTGGGTCAGTGTTAGTAGCATGGGTAGTTAAGGCTAGTGTTAATCCTAATGAGTCAGGAAGGGTAGTGAAAGTCTCTTAGTTTTGGCTAGTGTTAATCCTGGTGCTTGATTTCTGGCTAGTGTTAGTTTCGGCTAATGCGGGTAGGGGGTATGGGCTTGCAAATGATATCTTGCTTGGCGGGTATGCTTGCTTGGCAGTTTTAGTAGAATCAGTATATCTCGATAGGCAGGATAATCTTATCTTGGTGAGCTATCTTTCCTTTCTCTTGCTATCTTGGCGAGTGAGTTATCTTTCTCTTGAGATCTTGGAAGGATAGATTGCTTCGGGGTAGGTTAGTGGGAATCCAAGAAGAGAATATTGTTTGATTTTACCTTATTCTTTGGGTTTATAAGCATGATGGCTGAATCCATACCAACGATTGGATCTGGAACTCAGATTGTATCTGCATATGGAACTGGATTTTCTCGCTCAGTTTTTGGGAAGGCCTGTTGACCTAAGGCTTTAGGGTTTGACTCAAGCTGATTAGCTTAAAAGGTGATGAATAAGAAAGTATAAGCCCAGATGATCAATATTTCCTTTCTTATCCTCTATCAGGTATGGTGGCTCGATAGCGGGGGTTCTTATTTTCCTAGGAGATACAGTCCAGTGGGGAGGGATCTTTTTTCCCTTTATAATGGAAAAATCCATATAAACAGGCTTCAAGACCTGCTTTCAATTAAATGAAATACATATCATTATATATATATATAAAGGCCCATTTGGCTTGTTTATAAGGCTACACACCAAAGAAGGGATAGAGTCACTCACTATTCATATGGTAAGGGCGAAAAAGGATGAAGAGTATCATCAAGGCTCGGCCAAAGCAAAAGGTGTAATATGTGGTACCTAGAATAAGAAGGTAGGGTCAAGAGTCAATATCGCAGTACCCCCAATTCCTGGCTGAAGCAATAGGTTATAATTAAGTAGGGGGTAAGCCCATCTACGAGCTTGGAAGGTTGGATAGCTTGCCTTCTGATCCATTTTGGCACTTCACCACATAAATCAGACTCAGGATGTGCAGCCTCCCTTCCCTGTGCTAAGAACGAGAGAGAATAAGGTAAATGTGCTAGCCAATCTTATAGACCTGATGCGACCATATTTTGGGTTCAGGCCTTCCTTCCTATCAACTAGACCAGATAAGTGAGTGCTTATGGACCAGAATGAAGAGGGCGGGAATCAAGTCAATCCTTATTCAAGTCCAAGCCATCGAGGATAGGTCATACTCGTTCTGATATCTAATCGAATATCTAATTCATATAATCTTATCGTGGCCATATTTATCTCATCATGACACTAATAACATAATGAACGGTAGCCAGCTAGCTTGAACCCGTAATCTCAGATTGGTTCAACCTCTATAGGAAAAGTAATAAAGAGACAGAGCTTTCACCCTTTCAAACTCTATAGGAACCGTAAAAAGTAGGCAGTGAAGAGACAAACTCTAAGCTAGCCAACAACTTATATGAACATTAGCCAATACGAACGTTAGCCAGCTAATCTTATCATTTTTTATGGTGACTGAACTGATCGTAGCCATATGCTCCCTCGGGCTCGGGAAGCCAATACCTTTTAGTTAAATTTCATTAAAGGGGTCTAATCGACGACCACTTCATTCCTAAATATCTAAGGATCGACGACCGTTTCACTCCTAATCAGGTTGAGAAGGAAGGTTCGAAGGATGGGAATATACTAATTATTCCTTTGGGTTTAGCTCTTCCGTATTCTCAATCGATATTCCTGATAGAGGGGCCATATTGTAATGTTTCTGGGGCATGCATCTATAGAATGAAGGAACAATTATGAAATGAGGGGCAAGAGTAGCCCCCCTAGAGGTAAGGATGGATGGATGAAGGGGATCGATGGCTTAGTGAGCGACTGTGGTAAATTCACTCTATAAACCTGGCTGGCCTTGTGGGTTATTGGATTTGAACCTGACTTAATAACCTAGGTCCTGGTTGGAGGAGGCTAGGACATATTGGGAAATTAGATATATGAACCTGGCCTGTTGGCCTTACTCACTGCTTTTTCTTTTGCTTTGTATCACTGGGATCGCTGGCTTGGGATCGCTGGTCTTGCTTGATGGTATGGTTGGATGGGCAATGCCAAGTTGATTAGGGGAATTTACCATGCATGACTTAGGTTGATTAGGGGATTTTTTACTACTTAATAGGCCACCTTTCCACTCTCAAATTGACCAGTTCAACGCCCAGATTCATGAAGACCAATGCTGAGAAGTTCTAAGCATACCTCCTAAGTGATTAAGTAAGTAAGGAACGTAGTTGCTTGTCCACATCAGGCAAGGATTCCATTCCAGAATGCTATATCGGTAATCTAAGGCGCATAGGGGTGTAGAGAGTGAAGGGTAAGGTTGTTTGATCGGTCCTGATAAGAGAAGATAATAGGCAGTCCCCAAGTAAGAGATTAATCAATATAGTTCGAACATGTCTATTTCATTCTTCAGGTAGGTGAGTTTGGAAAGAAAGGTTCGATAGTGAATAGCATGCCTACCTACCCTGGATTCCTGGCTCTGAATCAGTAGTTGGTTGCAGGTAGCACTCCATAAGGTTGTTGGGTTTAGTAAAGGAAAATTGGATAGATGCACGTAAGTAATTGGCTATGACCATACCTCCTTTGAATGACCGGACTCTTGGCTCGACTAGTGGCAAAGAATCCTGAATCAAGTGATTGAGTGGCGGGATTGAGTGAATCAACACCCATAATTGAGTGCTCAATAATTGTATCTCCTCTTGGCTCTCCTCTTGGCATCCATTCAATGCCTATCCCAGTGTCTGCTGATTGGGACTGACCGGTGGGAAATTAGGTTCTCCTAGGTATTTCCAACAGGTAATTGGGACCTCCTAGTACTGATCGACTATCATGACCGACCAGAGGTTCTACTAAGTGATCAGAGCTTAAAATAAAATAGCTTCATTCTAAACTGATTGACTGACAAGAGTTGTAGCACTTACCATAGCTTCTCTTCTTCTAGGCGAGAGTATAAAGCCAAGCCCGGTAGCTAGATGGAGAGACTCTTGCTCAGTCCCATGCCTTGTGTAAACCATTAGTCCTAGTCTCTTCTACTGTATGGAAAGATTGAATCTCCTATTCTCTTCTACTGGATTGAATGAATCAATGGATTATGGGTCCACTAAATTGACTATATACCCCATGCTTGGGTCTGATTCTAGCTTTCTTGAAATGGTGGAATTCTATCTGCATATGAATCTTCCCCATTAATTTAACAACTTAGGGCTATTGATTTTGGAACTTAAACCAGAATAATAGCTAGGATTGTTTCCTCTTTATGCCTATGGATTGTATTAGGGCCTGTGTACTACCTAATCTATCTCACCCGGTAGGGGGGGTGCAATTCTAATCTAGTTAAGATCCTAATCCAGCTAATATGTGTAGTGATGGAGGATCCTTTCGGGTATGTTACAGGAAGCAGACACCCGCATTTTTGGTGAGTTGTTCTTGTATAAGAGGTCTGGTCTATATGGAGTATTGAATGGTATGTTAGGTTTTCTTTAGGCCTAATCTTGCTAATATGTATTTATAGGTTTTTTTAGTTTCAGGATCTTACTAATAAGTAAGTGATCGGGTGCCTAATCTATGATCCTCTCCTAATCTATATATGGATATCTTGGGAAGGGAGGGCAGGGCAGTAGCGAGTGAGCTTGGAGAGGGTGGTGCTTTCATCTCAACCAACTCCTTCAGACATATTGGAGGCCCCAGAGACCCCACAGAAACCCATCCTTGTCAATCAAAATGCGTTCGACGCGCACTTCTTCCCTCAAATGAAAACCAGTTTACTTGGCCCCATCTTAGGTAACAAAGTGGCCATATAGAGCATTGAAATGGCCATTTAAGAGGTTTCTACTGGCACTTGCCTAAGCATCTAACTCCCTCGTATCTATCTGCCTTACTTTACTTTTGATGAAGTGGTTTTATATAGATTCGATTCTATTGGTCCACATTCAGATAGCAGTCGGTGATCCAATTGAGACGTCTAAAAGGCCAGGTTCTCACTTAAGAATTGACCAGTCGCTAACTAAGAAATCCGAGCTAGCAAAAAAGATAGCAAGTAAAATAAGAAGTGAGTACTTGAGTTATGATAGGCCACCCTTTCAAATCCAATAATCTCTCAATCTCATATAATGCCTATTATATATGAGATTATCCATTTTCACCATCATGCGTAGCATGTTTGTACTTTAATATTGTATTTTCCCATATATATATAAGTAGATAATAGTTTTCAAAGTGAGTATCTGTGGGAGGCTACTTTAGTATGTGTGGGTATGGGCTATGCTCCATGTGCTCTCGTGTAATATCGGCTATGTGATACAGTAATTAGGACCTCCAACCTGGGGATCTACTCTGTTTCGATAGACAATCATTGGAAGACGATCATAGTCCAGTCATTGAAAGCCAACCAATAGATAGTCTCATTAGGAGGAGGTGGTCATTGCAAGTAGACTCGCCGGTGCTGATAGCCGGTCTCATTGACAATCATCACATTGCCAGAAGGAAGGTCGCCCCAGAAGGTCATTGACAATAGATAGCCAGTAGTCACAGCAATCCAGAAAATTGATATTCATAGCATTGTGTAGGCTGACCCATTTCCTCCCTAGAAAGGGTATAAGCCATGTAAGGAAAGTCTAATTTCAATTAATTGACCATACCGCTCCGTAATGAAAATAGGTCCTTTTCCTCACCTGCCTACAAAGAAGACTCAGATTCAATGACATTGAAACTCAAACTCATTGAGCACATATCTATTGAGAGCCCCCCTCACCTCTCATCTCACCTCTCACCTCATCTCGGAACTGGAAACCCGAAATCGGATCACCTGGAATAACCGAATCGACCAGACCCCCTGCATCAACACCTATCCTCACATCCCACAACGAAAAAAATGACGGACAATAAACAACACCCCTCAAGCAGGCTAGAGAGCGAGAAGCGACAACACCCCCCCAAAAGGCTAGATAGAAAGGAGGAAAGTGTAGAAAACCAAGGATGGCAAGGAGGGAGGAATAGAGCAGAGAGAAGGCAGACCTGCTAATGAAGCCAACTGAGAAGGAAGGAGAAAGGAAGATGAAGTCGAGGCTACAGGCCTCCCTTGTATGTAAGGGAGAGAGAGCCAATGTGGCCAGGAAAGATAGAAACCCAAAAAAAACGAATAAGATCAAGGCACACTATTCAAAAGTAATGAAATAGAAGTAATTAATTAATTCATCTGACATGCTGAATCATCTAAGACAAGGTACTATGATAGGATACAAGGATGGATAAATGAGCACCACAGCCAAGAACAAGGTAAGCCATGAGAGCGAAGTCTAATGTATATATGGATGAGTGAAGAGATGGAATTCCATCTGATTGAGTTCTTATGAATTATATACTGAGCCTGCAGAAGTAAGATAAGAAATAGTAGCATCATATATAGAGAGAGTGATAGCTAGCTCCTAGAGAGGATGTACCACTAGCAAGAGTTGATTCTATTGTTTTAAGCAGTTGAACCATACATAATGAATTGAGTCAGAGTAAAAGGCAGTAGTTTACCTGATGGTTTAAGATATGATTCTATGGTTCCTCCATCAAGGGTATAGTTCGATATTGAGGTGGAGGTTTAGGGTCGAGGGTATATCTATCGTGAGAATCTTTTTGCAGTTGTCTGATATCAGTTGCTCACCCACAACACACAAAAATCCATTCAAATAATCCATTCAAAGCAGCACACAGAAGCCATTCAATTAAGCTGTTAACTCACTGCACTCCCTTCCCAAGGTATGGTTCTCTTTCGGGTATGTATTGAATGGGGTATTTCTTTATCGAACGGGTACTTCCTTCTCTCTCTTTTGTTGTCCTGTGTGGGTGCCTTATGCGTCCTGGGTGGCCTTGATAGATGTGGAGACATTGGGTTCCTTAGGCATACTGGGTGGTGGCCTTATGCGGACTGTGAATACTTCCTTACTGGGATGTTTCTTTAGGCATACTAGGTGTACTTGATGTCCTTGTACTCAGTGGAATTGCATGTGGATTTGGACTTGGCGGACTTCTCTCTCTCCCGGTGGCACCTCGGATTGGCTGACTATGGGAAATGGGTAATGCATTAAAGGGGATTGAACATAATGCGAATTGAATGGTCAAATGGTCATGGATATAGAATGGGGAAAGAGAACTAAATGCAGAGTGCCTGAATACGGACTTAAGGCCATCATACAGACCTAAAGCGTACTAACATACTCATATAAAGCTAACAAAAAGGGTCATGGTCAAGGGGGAGAATGAAAATATAGAGAAAACGAACTGAATATGGTGACCAAAAAGGGGCAAACTGAAAGCTCACATCATACGGACATATTACATCATACAGACTTAGTTATTCATGTGGATTGAAAGCAGAAGGCAAGGTTGTTTGAAGGGTAAGGGTGTTTCATGGAATCGGTGATCTACCTCAAATGACTTGGCTTCTTCCACCACCACAGTCTGGTTCGCTCAACTTCAATCTATCTTTGATTCGGCCACAAATTTTTCGAACTGACTGCGGATGTCAAATTGAAAGGGGAGGGCAAGGTGGAGTCATCGGTCATAGGACTGAGTCAGTAAAAGGATGAGGGTAAGGCCCCAAGGCTGAGGTTCCGAGGTAAGAGGCATAGGTTTCTAAGTCTATTCCCACCCCACCAAAAGGCTGTAGGTCTGCATAGTTTCCAAATGCTGAGTGTAACAAGTTGGGGAGGTTCATACTTCACCCCTACCTGAATAGAGTTATAGATAACTGATAGATGAATAGATTTCTTATCATACGGGATAATGATGTTAACCTTTGCATGAGTAGTTCTTACTGTCTTGGGTAAAGTGTTGTGAAACCTGGCATAAGTAGTCATTGCTATCCTAAGTGAATAGTGTGGATCGATGGATGTCTAGGTCAGGGGAGTTGAAGCAATAAAAAGCCTATTCAAGCGGTGTTTCAAGTTCTCTTAAGGTAAAGGTACTGTAGCTAAGTTTGAATGCATGGTTTATGATGGATTTATTAAGATTCATTAATGTAGTTGTTCGATCCATAGCTTGTTGTTAGGAGTTGACTGATTATTCTAGGAGTTAATAATAATTACTAAGCAAGTATCAGTTAAGTTTTAGTTAAGTATAATAGCATTTTATTAAACAATAGTTTTCGGGTAATGAGCAAGTGAGCCCAAGGAGCTGAGTGGAGAAGCTAGGTGCTCTTCCCTCAGGGGTGCTAATAACACATAAATACTTCTACTAATCCATATAACATGAAGAATCTTACTTAATTCCTCTCCCGTTGGTTGAGCCCTGCTGAGGGCATGATGATGGCCTTAACAGTCAAGACTGAAAAAAGGGGCATGATGGCGGCCCGTTGGTTGAGCCCTGCCGGGGCCATGATGGCAACCCATTGTTCTTATCTCTTCCTTTAGCTACCTCTACCTCTAGCTAGGCAGGTAAGGTTGATTTCCCTTGCCCTATTGTTTGTTCCTAGAGCTATTGGTGAAAAATCTGGATCAACTGTGTAATCAACGGCGTAATCTATTGGAATGGCTAAGGCTGGTAGTTCCGTAGGTGGTGCGCCCATGGATTTGGATCATTATAGACTGGGTCTCGCTCTCGATTGACTGAGTGAACAACATAATCATCAGCTATTAAAATGCATTCAATGGGCAGGGCAGGTAGAAGGATGGGTAGCATATGCACTATGGCTGGTCCTACATCTTTTGTAGAATGGTCGAAAAAACGCTTGGCTATTCTTCCGACTCCACTTTCCAAGTCAAGGGATCGGGTGATCGAGCCTCTGTAGTTCCATTCTTCGGATTTATTATAAGCGTCGGAGGTCTTGCGCTTCTGAGGGCAAGGAGGTCTCAGTCAACTTTATTCTTCTACCCTATGCAGATCCAACTTCTATCGTTATTGATTCCAAAGCAGACCAGGCAGAAGGAAGAGAATAAACACTAGGTTCAAGTCCGCCTAGAAGGGGAAGGTTTCAGAGGGATTCCTCGGCCTAAGAGAAATGTCTCCCACTAAACTGGAAACATCAAGGTTTGGAGGTCTTGCGCTTATGAGGGCAAGGCCCAACAAGGTGAGGGTGAGGGACGAACTCTCGACTAAAAGGCTAGGGTGCCATCGACGTGCACAGAGAGGAGCAACTCTCTTTTGGGGGAGGGGCCCCAAAAGAGAGGAAATTGAAGAACGATAGGCCGCCATTGACGTGCGAGGATGGGAGAAACTCTCTTTAGGGGGAGGGGTCCCAAAAGAGAGGATGGGTAAGCATGACTCGACCACCAAGCCGCCATCAACTTGAAGAACTAAAAGGCTAGGCCGCCATCGAAGAACTCTCGACTATAAGGAGAGGCTCGGTAGTCCCAGTAGGAGCTCACTATTCATATGGTGAGGCTCAGTAAGGACTCGACCGAGGTTACGAGGTCGAGGGAATCTCTATTCCGATGGTGAGGCTCGATAGGGGATCGCCTAAAAGGAGAGGCCCGGTAGGCATGATAGGGGCTCACTATTCATATGGTGAGGGACTCACTATTCTGATGGTGAGGTACTCACCAATTCATATGGGTGAGGAATGTATATCACTTTTCTGTAATCAGAAAAGGACCCGAAGTACCCGTTAGGGGGCTCACTATTCATATGGTGAGGGTGAGCCTACTAAACTATCGACTAAAGGGATAGGGCGCTTTCCTGTCATCGGGGAAGGGTTGTGAAAATATTAAAAGCACGAGAAGAAGGGCTAGAAAAGGCGGGGGATATTGAAGAGGCTTCATCTGTAATATCCTACACTGGGGTAAGAGGAAGGTTTTTCATGGACATGGATCTGTATTTGTCTATGGGCTAGGCTCTGGCTTTGAACCATTTCTGCTACTCGTGCTACTAAACCATTTTAAGGGGCTTCAATGGCTACTATTGGGTAAACTGACTCAATATCATAATTGAAAGCTCGGGCTTAATCTTATGAATAGACTAACTCACCAGAAGGTGGTAGATAAGTAAGTAGTGACGGTGTTGATTAGGCGAGGGTAGTAGCTAAGGCTCGCTTCGATCGAGTCACTTTTTTTAGCTGGCTACTTTCTGGCTTTCTACCCTTGGCTGCTTTACCAACCACCAATTAATTAGTAAATATCCACCTTATTTATCCCCTAGAAGGAGGAGCTCACCCAACCTAAGGACAGACATAGAATGCCAAATCGCTCAGCGAAGAACCGCTAAAGACCGTCCCGCTCACCCAACAACCCAACAACCATCCATGCTTCATAGCTTTCCCAAGCAAGAAGAAGTGGCATAGCTGATTTATATCCCCCAAAAGTCGTTGCTTTACGTCTAGACTTGAGGTGGAAAAGGCTTAGAAAACACTACCGCTTGCTGATCTGGTTGCTTAATTCCATCCTGTAGTTACTCCCTTAGGTCAAGGCTAGGCTTCTCTTTCTTTTCGGCTTTATACTGTCCCGCTTCATTCTCGCTTATTTGTTTATTATGCGGTGCTACTTTTAGATAATCTCTTTTTCTTGGGAGTTATGAAATAGAGGCAGAGGAAGCAACAAACACATAGCTGAGTTCAAATTACCCTGTTTACCTCACAGAAATAGGAGCAAAGGTATGTTGCTGTTGGTGGTGCTACTGAAGGATATGCTTACTATGCTACTATTGCTGGTATCTATGCTACTGGATATGATGCTTACTTTGCTGGTTCAATAGGTGCTACTTATGCTGCTGGGTCTAGATTTGGAACATTCGGATATGCTGCCTTCGTTACTGGATCAACCACAAATTTGACCTTTGATAAATTACTAAGCGCTTTGTAGTGCGATCGGGTGCTTGCTTTCCTTATGCTTGCCGGGCATCCTTACTTAGTGGAAAGGATAGGTATATTCTCATTCGACGATTAGGATCACCTGGCTATTATCATTCTATGTTCCTCTTAGTAGCCTTTCATGGGCTTACTTTCCAGATAGTACTACAATTCCCCCGATGATCTTACCTATCGAGTGAAGCCCAATAAAGTTAGACTTTAAGCGGGAGGGAGTTAGAGATAAAGGAGGAGTTACAAAGATTACTGGAGTGAGATAAAAACGGATGGTCTAGGCTAAAGACCAAAAGCGATGGTCTGAGGAAGAGTGAATCCTATCATCCAACCAGAACCTAAACACAGACTATCGTTCTTACTACCCCCCGACTACCTAGCTATTTACCTCCATCACTTAGCTTTATAGATGATGCTTTACCCTACCCACATCGCTCCACCTATCGAGAAAGTGAGCCTACCCCTCTTTGAAGCACATCCATTCGGGGAAAAGGTATCTGGTGGGGGGCGTTATGCCCCACTATCCTATTTCAAGCTGGCACAAAGTCATCTCTACTCTAAGCTCTAAAGAGGAGGGACCCACCATCCATTTGTTTAACTGGACCTAAGGTGGGATGCAAGAGAGAAAACTCCAACTATCGCTCCTACCTATCTAGCACCTAATAGAATAATAACTCCATGCATCCATGGCCTAATTCACGAGTTTACATTACCAGCCAACAGGAGGCAAGAAACCCACTTTACCAAAGGAAGGAACACTACCATGCCCCATCAGGTTACTGTTCTATAAGTTGAACAACCTCGTATCCATAAGGCGAATTGACACAAGCTCGCATAGAGGGAAGCCAGTTACCTAGGCCATCTACAACCAAGGGACCCATACTTCATTAACCAGGTTTATATTAGAAACCTTAGGGATTCTTGATAAGGATCATGGGCATGAGGCATTATAATGAGGGATTATGGGGATGAGGCATTACACACTTGCCTTTATTTTTTTGACTTGTCATTAGGAATAGGGATTATGGGCATGGGACATGCTTGATAAGGAACGATTAATTAGCACTGGTCATTAGGACTGGGACTGGATTTATTACAGATCTTTTTAGGAAGATCTAGCGGAGCATTACAGAGATTGTTAGGAAGATGTTGAATGCATTAGTTATTAGCCACCAGAGTTGGGATAAGGATACAACTCTTACTTACCTGGATCATGCCAGACCTATATGCATTTTAGGGTTCAGTCCAGACCATTTCTTGAATAACCACTTTCCAACTAGACATCCTTTGAGGAATAAGGAATTGACCAGAGGCTTTGAGGATAAGGACATTACTTATATGCCTTTTAGGGTTCATTCCAGATATGCTTCAAGGGTGGGATAAGGACTGAGCTTTTTGAGTGGAATAAGGAATGCTACTATTAATTACACGATTATGCCTCACTTTGAGGGATAAGAAAAAGCACCAAACATTCGAACTTCAAATATTAACACATGGAGACAACCCTCATTGGCACCCATCACTACTCCACAACCCTGGTTCTTGCCAGCTTCTATTGCCACCTATGTAGGTCTGATATCCTACCAACAACCAACCTTGAAGGCAAAGTTTCCATTGTGCTGCTTACCGTCTTTATTCCCAAGTATATATTATTTGTCTTTCCAGCTTAATGGTAAGGGAGAGAGAAAGGGATTTTTTAGAGAAATGAATTAGTTAATTATGATCTATAGTAGAAATAGTATTTATAGTAGGAATAGTTAACAGACTATCGATATTTATGGAAGGAGATGAAGTACCTTATTTATTTCAGTACAACCAACCTATTCTATATCAAGCTTGTACTCGTATCAAGTAGGATATGAAATTAGCTTATCCATATTAGTAGCTTCTCCAAGGAGAAAAATTCTAAGAACAACTACATTAGAAGGTTTTGCTAATCGAAACCTATTTATCCTATCAAAGACAGTCCTTGCTTTGTTAGCTACTATTGATGTTTTTCTAGGATAGGTTGGGCTAATAAAACCAGGTAAACGCCTCGTATAAGATTTTTAATAGGCCTATCATATGCTTTCTTCACTATAGCTTGATAGATCCCATCCATCCCTACTCTGTCCAACTGATCTGCCTGTACTACCTCTACTGCATGTACAGCTTTTCATGCCTATGATGCCTACTACTAAGATGCTACTACCAATTCTACTGCACTACTTTCTGTGCACAACCTTGCTCTCTCTTGAGTTGTCTTAGCTATTAGCAATGGTCGTTTTGGCTTAGAGGACTAAGACCCTTCACCAGCGAGGCAAGGCAGTTGGTGATACACTTTTTTCCTATTAGAAAGAGGGATAGATAGCCTTACTATGAAAGGGATATAACCTCTATACTGTGAATTTTTTCATACCATGGCTACTGAACGAACTGCTCTCTATGCATAGCTTTTATTGCTATGTATTGTGATACCTACTACTTGCTTAGCTCGTACCTGAACTGCTTTACCTACTGCCTACTGAAAGGAAAGATAAAGGAAAGAAAGGAAATCACTAAATAACTAGTTCTGTTGCTTCTGGGAGGGCCTACCTCTCCCTATTCGAACCAATCCAATGCTCCAGGGCTTGCTTCTAAGAGGACTAGATCTAAAAAGAATCCATCTTCAAGTTCTTTCAAAAGGTCATTTTTAGTTCTTATTGGGGATTGTATCGTAATAAAAAGAATAAGCTAATAGGATAAAACCAATCACACTAATTCCAAAGAAAGAGCTTTTCTATACCATCATATTTCTTAATCCAATTCTCATAGAGGTCAAAGGTGGAGTCATGCCCCAATGTTTATAACCCAAAGTCAAACATATAAACTCATAAAACCATAAGAACAAGCAACATAGTAATACATAACCATAGGCTAGCAAATAATTATAGAACATCTAAAGACAAGGGAATGAGAACTAACTAATGGAATTTTTTATTATTATAGGATATTAGATCTATCATGGTTTTCAACATGATAGGTAGAGATGAGACCATGAGAGATTAGGAAGATATTGGGTAGGACATCTTGGTGGGATTTATAACTTAGTAGATTGAAATAGAGAAAATATTTGTGAATGGTAATTTTGAGGAGGGAGGTGATGCCTTAGGCGGTGGTGATGAGTATAGGTTAGAGGAGGAGACAACAAAGACAAATTATGCCCCTAAAAATGATGCACCACCTCTCCCCTCGGGGATTGGGGTGGGTGGGTAAATAGTGGTCGAGCCTGCTTGCGCATCCTCATCATATGAATAGTGAGTCCCTCTCCTTATAGTTCTTCAAGTTCCTCTCTTTTTCAGCCCCTCCCCCAAAAGAGAGTTGCTTCCATCCTCGCACGTCGATGGCGGCCTTTTATTCAAGAGTTCGTCCCTCACCCTCACCCTACCAGGCCTTGGTCGAGTCACTTAACGTACCTTCATTTTTTACCAGCATTTATGAATGGAAATTTAGGTAATTTGGAATGGAATTGATGGGATTTTATAGTCATTTTTGGGTCACTTTCTCGAGAGAATTTCCATATTTCTTTATATATGTTGCGGTAGTTTGAAATGAGATGTATAATTTCAGGATGAAATAACTAGAATTGGTAACTAGAGATATTGTAAATCAATCTCACTATATATGTAATTACGTTGATACATCGAACGTACTCCCATAGTACGGCTACCTCCGCTGCTTGATCATTCACTAGCTCTGAATCATTTACTGAGACATGACCAATCAAAGAAAATGCAACTAATGTTCGATCTCGATCAATCGTTATTCCATTAGTTCACTGCTATCGCTCACTCCCCTTCAACAGCATCTGATCCAAGCAGCCATTGGTTCGTTCGGTAAACTATTCTCTCTCTACAACTAAGTAAGGGTAGTTTTATCCATACAAGGAAATAACTTGTTTGATCCATCCCTAATATGGAGGGAGCATGCTTTCCCCATTTACAGGATGAGGCCGGAAGGAAGTCGACTAAACGGTTCATCACATGATCAAAACACCTCATGCTCCCATTGGCTTTCCAAATATTCCGCTATGGCCCGATTCTACCCAAGCATAGTAGGAGTGAAATAACACAAGGGCTAAAGTGGCCTAGGGATGAGATGAGGGCAACAACCTCTTCTTCAACTCCTCTTTCACGGGTGGTAGTGGTCGGAAAGAAATCTAAAGGAATAGATCTGACTATGTAAATAATGCTCTAACTAAATAAAGGTCTCCAACCAGTCAAGAGTGGCAGTGTAGGAGAGGCCTTTGACCTATAGAAAGGGATTCGGGATTGGATGCTCCGAGCAGGTGCAAAGCTCATGGAGATGCAGAGGATTACCAAAACCTTCATTTATCACTCTCCCGGAATCGAAGTGATCGCCACCCCAATGTTGAGCAAGGGCCCAGGGATTTCTCGGAGTACCATTCACCATGGGTACAAGCTTTCTTCATTATCATAATCCACGACTGCCCTTTCGTCACTCTTCAAACCCGCACCTCCCGTAACGAAACCCTATATCAAAATTTGTATCACGCTATTACGTAAATAAGACTGGATCGATCTATAATGGTTTTCAATCCCAGTCATACCTCATAGAAACCGATAGTATAGTGAATAAATATCGACAACCTGGATGTTCATTTGGGAGTTCATTCAAATCAATCTTTTTTCTTTATTGTGAAAGCTCCCACCGACTGGTGCCGCCTATCTATGAATAAATGAGTTGTCCGACATACATATCTGAATGTCGATCCAGAGGTCGAGGTATCGTATCAGCCAGATAATAGTGCTTTTTATCAGTCACAATCAACCATATATGAATGCCCCATAGTCATACTAGTCATACCAGGGCACCTATTCCCAAAACTAGTTCCAAAAGCCATGGATTTGTGCCGTAACATTCAGTGATCGATGTGGCTTACATTAGCACCACTTGATATATACCCAATCATCCTGCAACTATATCTACTTGGATAGTTCCACAATATCAAGGCCATCTTGCTTGGAGCACTTTGTAACACTATTCATTTATTTCCTTAAAAAAAGAAGCTAACCAACGTGCAAATATGAAAAAAGAAACATGCTAAAAGAATATAAATATTTCTCCTACCCAATAATAGGATATTGGTCAATCAATCCAACTCCCTCCCGAGCTAATTCCGGATCTCACTTCATCTTCATAAGTGCATTTTTGTGACACCCTTTCATAATAGGAAGGGCATCTTACTAGGACATGTTGTATGTAAGGAGGGTTTACTAGTTTCTCCTCTGAAGATCTCTGTCATATTAGAGGCAGAGCCACCTACCACCATTTCCATATGGAATTAGGGGACAAGTTCACGCTTTCTTGGGACATGCTGGATATTACAAAAAGTGTCTTAAGGATTGATGATTCCAGGCTTTGAAATAGAGGAGATAGGAGGAGGAGGAAGCATGGAAGCTATTACTAATACAATCTACTGTTAATTCCTTCCCGTCGTTATTATTAAGCAAATTTATTGGTCTGATCTTATGTAATTTATATAAAATGCAATCTCTTACGTAATGAGGGTGGTGTTATGATTTGCCAATTTCTACACCCTATGTAGTAAAGGGTGCGATTGATGCTACTTCACTTTCCGACTTTGCCTCAAGCGCCTCTGTAAGCCATAGGTAGAATTAAGGCATAGTAAGTTATAGATTGGACATATGTGAATAAATAACAATAGGGAATGCACTAATAAAGAAACTGATTGATAAGATTTGGATATGAGTAACACCAATTTGGATTGATTGGTAGGTCCATTGATACCCCGCAAATAAAGCTTTGCAAAATATTTATCCCCCTCAATCCAAACGAAGGTAAGGTAACTGAGAATCCTTCACATAGCTCACTCTTTAACGGTCAAAATGGATGATTCCCTGATCTTCAACAATGCTACTATTCATTATGTAATTACGGCAACCCATTATCATGGAAATTAGGGTAATTTCAAGTGGTTTGAAGGTACATAGTCGCTTGTCCACATCGAGCAAGGTCAATTTGAGAAGGGAAATTGTAGATATCATTATACATGTTGCGGTAGGTTTGAGTGAGATCTGATAAAGTTTCATTTAATTCTTGTTGATCCCCCCTATCCCATGCATAGGCCAATACTTGTTGTAGTAGCGAGATTGAGTCATATTATTATGATATGATGCACCACTTCAATTCAATGAGTG
The DNA here is from genome assembly GCA_034641835.2 of Pinus albicaulis. Classification (NCBI taxonomy): domain Eukaryota; kingdom Viridiplantae; phylum Streptophyta; class Pinopsida; order Pinales; family Pinaceae; genus Pinus; species Pinus albicaulis. Next base: position 1,046,208,693 of record CM076583.1, on the reverse strand, counting down.
AGTGATGAGGGTGAGGGTATAGGTACCAGTATATATCTGTGGGCCATCAATCTCATCAATCAATATCTATCTCTCCAGCTCAACCCATAAATGACTACTGATCTCCTATGACCTGCTGGCTACAATCAATTGGGTATCGGAAAAGAAATCTGGCTAGACTTTCCGCAAGAACTCTCGGTGAGTACTCCTGGCTTCGGCAATGTCGGGTGTTGCTTGTGTGAGTCATTATGTGAGGTGAACTATGTGTCTGTATCATGTTGAATAGCGAACCAAAGTTGAGTATTCCACTCAATTAGCCCAAATGAGACTGATATAGCTGTAGTTCACACAGGTATATGGTATAGACTTCCCATAAGATAAAGACTATTAGCCTTAGATATTGTATTATTCTCTATGCTATTATGTATAAGTAATGCTGATGTAAGCTTTATTGGGTCTGTATGCTAGAGGGGGATATGTATGGCTACATGGTGGGAGCTAAGTAGTGAAGGTGAGTTGGCAATGTCGGGTGTGCCCTAGTGGGTGCAGTACATTCTTCCCAATGCGGTAGTTATTATCATCCCCCAGTAGTTCTATGAGTTTGCTATTGCCCGTTGGACCGCCTGCCTCAAACTATGTGTGTCATCAATCGAATCAATCACTCTAATAAGAAATGTGCTCTATCACCTTTTTGGTTGGGCCTACCAATTAGGGTTTGGACATCGTGGGTCCAAAACTGGATTTGTATTATAAACCAAACTGATTTCCTGATGCCCTCCTCTAAACAAGCATCACCCACTATTCTGAATAATTGTATATAAGCTTGGTTATTCCCTTCGTCGAGCCCACCCAACCTAGGGTAACCACATTCCCAAGGCTCTGTATTGTTAGCAGATCTAGTTCATCGAAGAATACCCTGGCTTCACTAGTCTGCTGGGGGGTTCAAGTATGAAAAAGCAAGCAATGCACATCCATGCCCCATGAGCTAGCACCTCACTCTAGCGACACATTTGTCTATTCATTTTATCATAGAAACATGGGGGCACATCCTTTCTCTTATTTTTTGGATGAATCAAAAAGTGAGCAAGCATAAAGCAATAGAGAGGTAGGCATGACAGTGTCCTTTAGGTGTTCAAATGCCTAGATCTTCTATGTATCGTAAGTAAACAAGAGACCTACCTTCGACAAGGTAGCAAGTTGGTGGCTCAATAGGGGTTGTGCGTGGAAACCTTACTGTATTGTATCGTGAGGAGTATGTCCTCTTCTACAGGGTATGGCTCAAAAGGGGCCACCTTATCCTCTTTTTTCATGCATGGAAACCTGGGGGCGATGCTAAATTATAGATGCTGGATGTTGCGTATTGACTGGAAAGCGGTAAATCGGATTGAACAGAAAGTGTGGGGGCGTGTATGCGAGGCTTCTTGATGTGGGTTTTTGGCTCTATAACTACTGGGGGAGTCAATATATATGTCAAAATAGTTATGTCTATGCAAACCAGTGTCTCGGCTCTACGGCTTAATTATTGTGTGCTCCCGAGTATCGAGCGGTAGCGGTACTCCTCCTTGATTGAGTAACCTTAAACACCTTGCCTGGTATGAAAAGCTAATTGTCCCTAATGTAATCATAATATATATCATAAAGTGGAAAGGGTAGAAGTTGAGTGGGTATTTCTTTAATGCGCATTGAATGGGTGATCCTGGGAATCTAGGGAATGATGGGGACTCTAATTGGTAAAGATGGGTACGTGAGATTGATTAGCTTTTGATAGGAGATTGAAATAGTAGCCCTCACTTGATGGGGAGATTTAAAAATGAAACAAGCTAAGAATCAACATCAACACTTGGGTCGAACCTAACCTTCCTTCAACTAGTGGCCATCAGCAATGACCTGTTTCTTTTCCTGTCTCTTCTCAACTACATGGTGTGGGGCTATGGCATGAAGGTAGGTGGTCTTCATGGTGAGCTATGTCTGTTAGGGTGTTGCTGTGTTGGCTATGATCAACATCTATGTCAGGTGGGTATGATTGGGGCTTCATTCATCTAAGACTGTGTGTCCCCTATTGGTACTGATCTTGCCTTCCTGATAAAAAGAAATGGTGGTAAAGGGACTCCCCCATTGTCCTAGGGTTCTAGCCATGTATCTATAAGAAGTTCTGGCTTTATGGAATCCAGCCAGGAGTAATAAGAGATAAGCTAAAAGTAAACCGTCCTATGGGCTACTCAACAACTATTCCAACATCCACCCCTCCATCCAACCCATCCATTCATTAATCAATCCATCTGTTGCTTTTTCTAGGAGAAAGGTAATGGGATAACTCCCTCCAATCGTCTTGGGGTGACGGTATCGAGGTAAGGGTCAAGTGGTGGTGAAATACCATCCAATCCCACCTAGTCTCGGGTCTATAATGATAACTCCTAAGAAATTAATGAATGAAGGAAGTGGTATAGGTAGAACAAGGTAAGCTCTAGCAGGTCGTAAAGACTAGGAACTTGTGATTAGAATTGATTGGGACAAGGGTGAATCAAGGTCTCAAGGTAAGCTCAAGTCTGAGGGAGTGTGAGATTGACCTCCTGATGCTAATAAGAGTTGAATTAGTGATACCTACTAATTTGGTTCAATATAGATTAGGGCATTATATGATATTATATTAGCAGAGAGCTCATTATGCATTAGATTAGTTTTGTTTTGGTTATATTAGTTTAGATTAATTAGGACCGATGCTTCACGCTTTGCCATTATCTTCATACATTTGCTTTGACCAAAGGAAGAGACTCTTAGCTTGAAATTGACACTCTTCGATTCTATCTTGTTAGTTGTTCCATCCATTTTTACTGCAAGATGTTCCTACATTATTATACATTCAGCCAATCAAACACATTAACACGTTACGATCAACGGGCTGAGGAAGGATGCCCACCTCATTTAGCAGCCTTAGTATCCGTAGCTCTAGGATTCATACATCTCCTTTTTATTAGTATACCAGAGAGGTGGCTTTATGCCAACATCTATTTCCTTTGGGTGGGAAATAGATGGGAAGTCCATCATACACCATGACCTTGAGGTTATGCTCTATCTAGTCAGCCGAGAATATGATTTATGAATGCTTCCTTATGCTACATATGCTCTTTGAACTCCTTCATTATCAGTGGTTTTCTCATACATGCCTTAGGATATGTAATATTCCTTTTTCAGAAATATCACAAGTCTATGCCAAAGATGGACTGCAGGGGCATTTACTAGATATGTCACCTTCTAAAGAAGGGTGAGATCCAGAGGCTTTTTGACCCTTTCCAGACTCTGTCTACAGATATGTGAAATTCCCTAGTAGGAATGGCTAGCAACCCAAGCCTGGAAAATGCATTTCCCAGGAATGGAGGCAGTAGGATTTGATCCCCAGTCTAGGATCCTTTGATTATATCTATCTAGAGCTGAAATCCAAGATTGGGCTCAAAACAAATGTCTCTAGGAACTTAAGACAAGTCTCCTTTGCCTGTTTATCTTCAGAAAATGCCCAATGAAGAGGGCCGCATCAACAATGAACATGTACTAGAATAGCAGCGTTATATGAGAGAGAAAATGGGCATGAAACCATAAATAGTCACTGAATATATATAGCAGCAAGGAAATATACAAATACTTGGGGAATCACTCACTCTAGTTGAGCAAAGAACTTCTCAATGGCATGCATATGGAAACATATCACAACACTGCTACACAAGGATGCTTGTGACTACAACTGCGCAGTCAATAGATGGTGCTGCTGCATACAGAATGCCAATACATGGATATGGAAATATAAATCTCAAAGAAATATGGGGGAGCAATATCTCAACCCCTGAAATCAATAATACATCAATTCTTGGAAGGATTGGCTGAAATTTACAAAAATGCAAAATGTCGGAGTTGCTGCCTCTAACTAGAATAGCACTGCAACTTAGAAAATGGATAGAGATGGCTGAAGATGATGCATGTTCTGAATATATCTCCTCCAATGGATCTTTCAAGAGAGAGGCTGATCCAATCCCTGAAGATCTCTCCCTCAAAACTAGTGGTGCAAACCCCACTGCAGTTCTTCTCAGAAATAACGCATTCAAAGGAAGGGACTATGCTGTGAATGATGGGAGGAGCTGGGCCTGATGCAAAGATATATAAAATAGATCTGAAATCTCCTCTAGTGGCCTCCTGGGTGAAAAGAAGCTCTCTCCTCTAAAATCTGAGCTCCGGAAGTGATGCTATGGAAATCTCCACTGCAACCCAACAACACAATGTTTCCTGTACTACTGAAAATGCTGTACTGAAGGGAAATGCTTTGGTATTGAACCAGAATGTGGAGAAGCTGAAGAAAAAACCTTCAAGAGGCTTCTCAGTAAGGATGGAATCCTAAATAGGAGCTCCCTTGTGCTATATAGCACAACTATCTCAGTTAAGCAACTGAAGAGAGCAAGCAATTCGAAATATCCATGAATGAGCAAATGGTTGCTTTTTCCTCCTTTTATTCCAATGAAGGCTCCTTGGCCATGGACCCCACACATTAGAGTTTCTTCTTCCTTAAGCAATTGCATTGGCTTCCCAAGCAAGACACACCTCCATCTATTGTGTAGTTTGACTTGGTCAACATGACCTAGGCTGCTTGCAATTATCCCTTTTCACACATGGGTGTGCAAGACTAGCTCTAATGATGATTCTCTTTCATTTCATGAGGGAATTTATTGATATTTTATTCATGAATGGGTCTCCTTGCCCATTTTATTCTCCTCCTAGCTAAAATATCCAAAATTAATGTTCCAATTAGCTTTATGCTAATTTGGGAACATTACAGTCCTCCCCTCCCAAATATTGCTTGTCCTCAAGCAAGTGTGAGGTTAGTACTGAGTTATTCCTCCTCCTTTCCTTGTAGCACCCATGTATGATGCCCGTATCTAAGTAGAAAGGTGCCATTTTATCAATCAATTCCTCACAATGTCCCTCCCAAGTATGCAAGTCAGCTGCCAAGTTGTCATCATGCAATGGTGAAATACTCAAGAGGATAACAAAGTGATGTCTAGAGGTCCTCTCGGAGTATGGAGTATGTAGTGTAGGGAAAAATATCACCCCCATATGGTCCATCCATCCCCAAGCTATGTTCCATGCAAATTGAGCCACCTCCCAACTAGGCAACTCCTGAAATATGTCATCCACCCTTAGCTCCGGCAAAGTAGGTGGGATGAAAATCTACTCATGGTAGACCACATAGTCTACCCCACGCTGTCTACCTCTCCGCTTAAGATAAGTGTAAGGTGTCTGTTGATCCTGGGCTGCAATAAGGTTTCCATTAAGTGGCAAGATGAAGGCTGGGCCTCCAAAGGCCTCTTCCCCAGTGCTGCAAATCATGCTGGCCCAAACATCTCCACATGTGATGAGTTGATAGTCATCCTCATATGGCATCATGTTCATCATATGGCTCATCTCATAAAAGAATGACTGTTGTGGAATGGTGGCCATCACAACTATCAGGCTCCTCTTAGAGCATGCACTGCAAAAAGAGAGGGATCCTCCTCCCTCAAGGGACACACCCAACCAAGTTGTCTCTCTCCTGATCATGCCCCTTATAAGAATAGGAGTAGCAGCATAAGGAGCCAAGATAATAATCATGCTGGCTGCCATGTGTAGCAAGTGAGTGCGGCTATGGCTCCTCATGTGTAGCCAGCGCAGCTTGATCCCCAACTGCAATAAAGAATGTAAAATATTGTGGTTTCCCAACCACCTGTGTGTTGCCCCATTCTCCTTATGTGTTTGGAGGAAAGGAACATTGTAGGATGCAAAGTGATCATGCCCTCCAACACATAGCTCTTCCCCAAGTCTCCCTAGGGGATGCTCATCAATCCTTCTTGGGATCTCCAATGACCCAAGAAGTCTAAGAAAAGGAATGCCCCTTCTTGGAGCAATGTCCTGCACATAGATGGTCAAAGGAAGTATACATGCAAGATAAAAATCAGAATTTACATGACTAACATTCTTACCATCAGCTCTGCTCATGTAAGTGGAGTAGCTCATAGATATGCCTCCTCCCAACCTCAAGGAGAGAATGAATAGCTATGCTAGCTCTCCCAAAGAGGGATGTGCCTCCCCTACATCTATAAGACTTCTACATCTCCCCATGTGCTGATGTGTCCCCTTCTCATGCAATTGGTCACCTAACACCATGCAGGTAAAAAGATCCCTGGAATACTCCACCCAAAATTGGGAGCTCCCCTATGGATCCATCCTCCATAATGACAACACTTATGATCCCCCATGTAGACTCACTGTCATATGGTTTCTTCCTTCTTTGACATCCCCCATGCCTACGATATAAGTGGGAAGATTTCCATCCTTCCTCTAATGTTTCTGCCTCAGCGCAGAACCTGAAATGGGAGTGGGCAGTAGTGATGATGAGAGAAAAATCCTCCTCTTCCTGCAGCTACCCAAAGCTCCCTGAGCTGTATCAAGCTCTCCTAAGGTCTCCACCTCTATTAAGTCAATGGGAGGTGCTCCAAAATGTGAAGCATCCCTCCTCCTCTGCTAATCCAGTGGTATCCTCAGTAGAATGTCTCCATGCAGTGAGACATCATCATCAAAGGTAGACTATATATATGAATGGGAAGATGTGTCCATGCCCTCACTGCACAATCTAATCTCTCTCCATGGTGCATCAACCTCTAAAAATGAGTAAGGGTAATTACTCCTCATCAACCGATGCTGATTCTTCCCCTTACCTTCTCCTTGTGTCCCCAAGTTTCCACACCTCCTCATCAATGGCACAGATGGATCATGTGTTGTGCCTTGATCTCTATGCATGAGATCCTGGGGTCCCTCTTGCAATGATGCAAGAATCTCTCCACTTGGAGCAAGGGCTCCACCTTCCTCTGCATGAGGTACTAGATACTCTCTAGTTGTGTTAGCACTATTGCTCCGAACCTCCTCCTCATGGGTGGGAAACCTCCCAATAATGGGGTCCTCCTTTGGGAAAGAGACCCTCATGCTTCCCTGCTCAAGTGTATATGATGAAAATATTTCCTCCAGTAAGGTATGGTGTAAGGTCCTAGCCTCCCTTATGGCTGTATGAAGTAGAGTGGAGTCCCAAGTTTCATCCATCACATGTAGGGTTTTGTTTTGAGTGTGTTCCTCCACATGTGTTTTATGAATCCTCCCATCAAATCTCTCTACTAATGCTTGAGATAAAACATGTGCATTTTTAAAAGGAAAGGATTCAAAATTCCACTGTGTGTAAGATTTACCTCTCTAGTGCAGCGGTGCAAATGGGGTTACTTCTTTTTCAGAAATGTTGTGTTGCTGCAAAATGGAGTCTAGCCCCTCCACCCAAGCTTTGGCCGAAACTGCAAGTGACCCATCAAAAATTGAAAGAATGGATCTATCATGCTGCTGCTTCCTCTCCTTTGTCACTCCTCCTTCTTCTCTCATCTCAGTTATGTCACTGCTGGACATAGGACTGCGCTGGTCATCATGGGGTGTGGCTGCATGCTCACTCCCATTATGTGCAACTCTAGAGTTTGTCCTGGAATCAAAATTATTTGGAGATGCTCCATCCAACTCCTCCCTTGTCTCCTTGAGACCTTCATTAATTCTTTTAATAGATTTAGGAATAAGACTTGTGAGATTATCCTCCTTCCTTCTCCCAAGAGATGGGGTCTCTCTCCTGCTGGTCTTCTTGCTTCCTTCCAGATGAGAATAGGAAGTGCAGGGGTCTTCCTCTTCTGTTTTATCTTCCTCCTTGGGGAGGTTCTTCTTATTTTCAAAAATGGATGATATAAATCTCATCCTCTTCATCTTCTATTATCTTTCTTTCTTGGGCTTTGAAAGCCACAGGCTGAGCCAACAAAGGAGCTCTAATACCACTGTAATACTCCTTTTTCATAAACATCACAAATCTATTCCAGAGATGGACTGTGAGGGCATTTACCAGATATGTCACCTTCTAAAGAAGGGTGAGATCAGGAGGCTTTCTGGCCCTTTACAGATTCTATCTATAGATATGTGAAATTCCCTAGTAGGAATGACTAGCAACCCAAGCCTGGAAAACACATTTCCCAGGAATGGAGGTAGTAGGATTTGATCCTTGGTCTGGGATCCTTTGAATATATCTATCTAGATCTGAAATATAAGAGTGAGCTCAAAAAAAATGTCTCTAGGAACTTAAGACAGGTCTCCTTTACCTGTTTATCTTCAGAAAATGCCCAATGAAGAGGGTTGCATCAACAATGAACATGTACTAGCATAACAACGTTATATGAGAGAGAAAATGGGCATGAAACCATAAATAGTCATTGAATATATATAGGAGCAAGGAAATATACAAATACTTGGGGAATCACTCACTCTAACTGAGCAAATAACTCCTCAATGGCATGCATATGGAAACATTTCACAATACTGCTACACAAGGATGCTTGTGACTACAACTGCACAGTCAAAAGATGGTGCTGCTACATAAAAAATGTCAATACATGGATATGGAAGTATAAATCTCAAAGAAATATGGGGGAGCAAGATCTCAACCCCTGAAATCAATAATACATCAATCCTTGGAAGGATTGGCTGAAATGTACAAAAAGGAAAAATGTCGGAGTTGCTGCCTCTAACTGGAATAGCACTACAACTCAGAAAATGGAAAGAGATGGCTGAAGATGATTTATGTTTTGAATATATATCCTCCAATGGATCTTTCAAGAGAGAGGCTGATCCAATCCCTGAATATCTCTCCCTCCAAACTAGTGGTGCAAACCCCACTACAGTTCTACTCAGAAACAATGCAGTCAAAGGAAGGGACTGCACTGTGAATGATGAGAGGAGTTGGGCCTAATGAAAAGATATAGAAAAAAGATCTGAAATCTCATCTAGTGTCCTCCTGGATGCAAAGAAGCTCTCTCCTCTAAAATCTAAGCTCTGAAACTGATGCGATGGAAACCTCCACTGCAACCCGGCAACAGAATGTTTCCTGCACTGCTGAAAACGCTATACTGAAAGGAAATTCTTTGGCCTTGAACTAGAATGTGGAGAAGCTGAAGAAAAAACCTTCAAGAGGCTTCTCAAGAAGGAGAGAATCATAAACAGGAGTTCCCTTGTGTTAAATAGCACAACTATCTCAGTTAAGCAACTGAAGAGAGCAAGAAATTCAAAATATCCATGAATGAGCAAATGGTTGTTTTTTCCTCCTTTTATGCCAATGAAGGCTCCTTGGCCATGGACCCCACACATTAGGGTTTCTTCCTCCTTAATAAATTGCGTTGGCTTCCCAAGCAAGCCACACCTCCATCTATTGTGTAGTTTGACTTGGTCAACATGACCTAGCCTCCTTGCCATTATCCCTTTTCACACATGGGTGTGCAAGACTAGCTCTAATGATGCTTCTCTTTCATTTCATGAGGGACTTTATTGATATTTTATTCATGAATGGGTCTCCTTACCCATTTTATTCTCCTCCTAGCTGAAATAGCCAAAATTAATGTTCAAATTAGCTTTATGCTAATTTGGGAACATTACAGGATACACGTTAGAGCACAACGAAAAGCACTATATACTTCTTTGACTTTGACCTGCCAAACTATTTTTTGACTTAGTATAACATGCCATTTCACCAAGGTCTTCATATGCCCGTAGATTCAAAAGATTAGGAAGTATCAAAAACCTAAGAGGTGGTTGCGCAATGTAAGGAAATGACATCAACCCAACCATGAGCTTGAGGTGATGCGTTAGCTCTTCAGCCAAGGTTCTTATTGATGAATGCTTGGTTATTATACATCTACCCTTAGATACATATTGGGTTAGAGACACATTGGTTCTTTATATGAGATGAGATGAGCGGAGATCTCATTAGGCATTAGAATATATTAGGGTTTGTTTTTTTAGATTAGATGAGCACTTCATCGATGCCATGCTTAACCATTTCCCATTATCTTGATACATTAGCTTTGACCAAAGGAAGAGACTCTTAGCTGCACATTTCAACTCCTCGATAAGCTCCTAACCATTCTTACCATTCTTATAATCTCCTTACCTTACGCACGCACGTACCTCTTATAATATAATGAAAAATAAATCACTTTGTAAAATGGAATTTTGAACTAAACCAAAGTTCTTTTTGGTGTGTCAATGTCACTACACACCTTTGAAGGGACAGAGTCACTCACTATTCATATGGTGAAGGTTCAAGTAGCAATAAAACGCACGAAAATGCCCATTTCAAATATATTTAATGCTCTAATAGATGGGGTAAGGAAGGTATTATCTACCTTATAGGGTAAGTTATATCATGCTCTACTAGTACTGACTAGGACTAAGACTTGAACTAGGAAGAAACCTACCTCTAAGAAAGAAACCTCACCAGCCTAGAGAGACTGATTGATGAAACCAAGCCATCTCATCCACTAATGCTTCTATTGCTAGTTGTTGGGCAGCTTGGGGCAAGGAAGGCATGGTGTATTATTATGTAGAATTCAAATTTGTGACAACATGTTATTTTGACACTTTTACGAATATGAAATTCCATAGAGCTAGAAAAGACAGATCCATAGAAACCTGGCTCTTATATTACTTTCTCTTACCGTTTACAATGGTGGAAGAAATTTTCAAAGGTATTTCTATCATCGTGTGTCAGCTCTAGCCTTATGACTTTCCTGGAGCAGGTATATTCCCCAACTCCTAGTAATCAAAGAAAATAAAATCCATTACTTTTCAATGAAATAAACAAATAGATTATATATAATACACCTCTCTCGACCCCGCCAGGAGAGAGAGGCCTATTTTAGTATTAGTTCTTGACCGGTAGGACCGGTAGGGACTCACTATTCATATGGTGAGGGAGAGATCTGTATCCAGGCTCCCGCTTTAGGGAGAGATTCTTATCTGGGCTCCCGCTTTCTCGACCATCAAGAGAGGGCAATACCAATATTATATATGTTGCATCACGCTAGACCAATGATGCGATGTGGAAGCAGGCTCAACTAAAAGGATTCAAGGAGAGAGAGATGGGAAATTTACTTACTTTAGATTGTGGGGGGGTGCCTGCTTCGCTCCGTTAATAAATTTATCTACGCCAATAAAGGCAAGAAATAAAGAGGAAACCACCTGTATAACAGAGAGCCTTTTTTTATTCACCCACTCCTAATTAAGAAGCTTATGCCGAGCTCGATCCATATTCATAAAACATCATTGATTATGGAAACTAAGCTATCCCATATATGCCTTTTATCCCTATATAACAAGTACACCTAATATATAAGCAAATAAGGTATGTAATTTCAACATCGATTCTTACGGAAACTATGGAGCTCACTGAAATAACCAGTATTCAATATATGTTGTAACTATGCCTGTTCTTCCTATGAATGGTCGTAATATGGTGGGTACAGGAATGTAATGTATAGGTAATGCTTATGATATGAGATTTATTAGGTAAATACGTATCACATTTCACACCATTTAAGCTAAATCACTGTATCGATATGAGCTTACAAGGAGTATTGATCTTCCCTATTCAATGATCAAAGGTAATCAAGCTTTCATCAGTTACAAGTGTTTGCTTAAATATGACCTTTATCAATATTGAACCAATAGAAACATACTGATAATTTCAACCATTCACATTATTAGATATGTAACTAGTGTAATCACTCATACTTTCCATAATTAGTATGTCTAGATTATACCTTTTGACTCGAATCTAAGCTATAATCAGGCTTAAGTAGTAATACCATGTGATCTTATATGAATAGTGAGACTTCATTACGATTAAGCTATGATAACAAGAGCTATACCTTATATAAGGTGTTACGTAATCAAAAAAGAGCTTATAACACCAAGGATGAGCTAAGTTAGATCAATGCTTATAACACATAGGATAAGCTGTAATACTATGATAGCTATCACATATCATTACATGGTCACAACTCACACCTTGAAGCATGTTGAAATAAAGTAACAAGCTCTATTAGTAAAGGTTCTTGGCATTTCACTAGTTTACCTTATTAGTAGGATTAGCATTGATATCATGTTAGTCTCCGTATTCAACTAAGCTTGAGCTATGATTAATCAGGTAGATTACAAATAGTACCCTTCTATACTAGTCTTAATTCCATTGATCTGTATCTCCTGTATAAACATAATAAAACATGTTACGTAGAGTAAGAACTGTAATCATGCTTTATCACATACTGAAGCTTAGAAAGCTTGAATACTAGTCTCTTAATTAGGCCGAATACACTAGTATAACCCTTAGACTAACCTATTTGTAAGAGTAATAACATTGCTTAATAGTGATGGAGTTAGTTATGACCTTTATATGTCTATACTTCGCTAGTAGGGTAGAGTGTAATCAAGCTAAGTCCATGGAAGCTTACTTTTTTGATTAACCTTATCCATGAAATAGGGAAACACCTTATCCCCTGTTTAGGTTATGTTATAGTGGAAAGGTTTGTGTACAGATTTGTATAGAGTAACCGGGAACCTGAATTAATGCTATATGGCTTTGTTAGTAATGAATACTTAGTAACAAGGTATAGATGCACGGTATCAGAGATATGGAGCTTAGTTATTCATTAAGCTCAGTTCTTGCTCGACATTCCAGCTAGTAGGGTAGAGTGTAATCAAGCTAAGTCCATGGAAGCTTACCTATTGATTAACCTTATCCATGAAATAGAAAAACACCTTATCCCTTGTTCAGGTTATGTTATAGTGGAAATGTTTGTGTACTGATTTGTATAGAGTAACTGGGAACCTGACTTAATGCTATATGGCTTTGTTAGTAATGAATACTTAGTAACAAGGTATAAATGCATGGTATCAGAGATATGGAGCTTAGTTATTCATTAAGCTCAGTGCTTTCTCTACATTGCAGGTATCATATAACCATAATCATAGTGTAATCAATAAGCATAATCACTTACATGTATAACTAGTACTGGTAATGGTACTATGATTACTATGATATGCAATTACCATAATAAGTATTATCCAAGAGTGTTAATGATAACCAAACATCGTATAAGTATGATGAACAGGGAAAATATTGGAACGCGGATCGAACCTGTGGTCTCACCCAAGGATCTCCCTTACATCCGGTGTTGCTTATGGGAATGACCATTCCAAATAACCGTGCTCACTTATGACAGAAATGTCTGTGTCCTAATGACCGTGTCCAACTACTGATGGAAGGTAATGCCTGTGTCCGAATGACCATTTCGAATGATGCTGAAAATGAATCCAATGAGAATGAGGAAGAGCTGCATTTTCAGCATTATAAAGGGATGATGAACCAAATAAGTACAAGAAATCTGTTCGACCAAGTGTAGATTCAAAGTAGGAGGCATAGCAAGGTGCATGTTATAGGTGGACCTATAGAATATTTTCTCTCTCTTTAGTGACTCAAATCCCAATAGGAGAATAGTTGTTCGGAGCATAGAACGAATCCCTCTCTCTAGAACCAGAGTCTTTCTAGAATAGGAGAAGTCAAGATATGGGACCAGACCCTAAATAACACTGATATTCGTTGGTGCACTGCTATTGGTGGACCTTTGTTTGAGGTGATCACTCCTTGGCAAGGGCTCGACTAACCACATACTCTTGATACTGATAAGATGATGATGCCAAGATGAGGGGTTAGGCAACAACGATAGCATGTAGGAAATGGAAACTATGACCGATGCCATGCCTTCTTATTATTATTTTGAACAAGCGCTAGCGGATTGGATGAGCGAAGATGCTAATACTTATGGTTTAGGAAGAATAAGAATAATGCCTCGTTAATTAATACCTGTGTAATAGACTTGACCGACAAGGAAAAGCTTCGCTTCCTTGTTCATTGATCATGCCCTAAATCGACTCTCCCTCTCCCCATCGTATAGGTAAAGTGCATTCCCTTTTCATATTAATACGTATTAACAACTTCTCTTATTCGCTTGAAAGAGGCCTAGCCTTAAAAATAGATAGAATCTATTTTATTATCCATTCTATCTTGTTTGGATAGGATAATAATAAGCCCTACCTAGTTCCATGTCCCATGGTTGGTGAATCCGAAGCTTATACCTAAATGGAAACTATATCACTGCCATTTCTCTCGCTTTATTATTAATTAATGGCATGAGAAGGAATAGTGGGTCACAAAATACATTGATCTGGTATGGTTCTGGCCCTGGTCAAATGGAATATGAATGGTAGTGGGAACTAAGCCAATCATTCCATCAGTGAACTGTCTCAATGGACAAACTAACAAGGAAGGCATACTCCATATTTGTGGGGTGATCACACTTCTCCGACTGAGCACTTTCACTTGGTAGCTCCAATCACTTTGTTTATTTGCTAGCCATAGCCTTGCTTGATGAGGACAAGCTACTTTGTTCCTTGCCCGATGTAGACAAGCAGGTAAACCTCCTTCATTATTTTGAAAATATTATTTGGATTGGGAGAATAGGATAAAGGAAAAGAGAAAGACCCTAGCGCCACCAGACAATGACCCTGGCTGCTTGCTTTGAGTTCGTTACGACATTGTTACTTGCATCGTTTGTTACTAGCTGGTCATACTGGCTGGTCGAATCACCCCCAGCTAGCCTGCTGGCTAGATATGATGATGACGGATAAGTGTGTCTATGGAAGCATAGCTATGTGAGGTGTCGAGGTATAGGGTCTAGGGTGTTCCATTGAGGGTAGAGGTAAATTTCTATTTTCATAGATATTAAGGGTAGAGGTCAAGGCCTATGTATGACTGTCTTCAGCCAAGTAACCCATGCCGAGTATCTCAGCCCAGCATTGACTCTTGGTATCAAGTCAATCAAAACTTGTCATGAAGTGATCGCCTCTTGAATCGACTAGTGGAAAATAATCCAAGCATCGAGTGGTTCAAGTAGCGTTATCGACTGCATCGCCTAGATCGAGTGCATAAGCACCTGCATCGACTCTTTCTTGGCATTGAGTGAATCAACACCTGAATGGGTACCGACATCGATACCTACCTAGCTCGACTATGAGTACTCTCAATGTGTAACCACCAACGTGTAATCTTACTCCATTGTGTCACCTTCATTAGGTAACCTCTACATGTTTTCTCTAAGTACTCTCTATGTGTAGCTGTACGTGTAACTGTAGTAGCCCCAGTAGCCCCATGGATTAGTGCCCTGTGGATTAGGCCCTTCCCTGTCCTTCCTGTGAATAACATCCCAAGAGCAACATGACAGAAGTATCGATTGCATGAGCATAACCGGGTAAGGTTCCCAGCTTCTAAATGCAACACGCAGTTATTGCAAGGTATGATCATTGTGCTAAACAAGCCCAGGAGGTCCTGGTCCTAGCCTGAAATGTTACAAGGTAGTATCCATTGCAAGAACTATATCAGTAGATGCTAACCCACCCCCAAGCTTAGTAGGTTGACGAGCACATGAGTAGGACGAGGTAGGTCTCCAGCAGAATGGAATAGCAGGACGAGGGCTAACCAGTGGACTAACTATAAGAGGTGCATGGCGCACTAACCAGCTACTGATACCCCTTTCCTTTCCTACCAAGCGATACCTCAGGATGCCGCTCAACCCATCCATAAGCAGCATCAGATTCCAATCACATTCGTGCACCTAACTCACTCACTCACTCAGTCAGGATGGGATAATGTGGGGTTGGAAATGGATAGATAGAAGATACCCACCAGGCTGGAAGAAGCAGCCAGATGAGGAGGTATGAGTGAGATAAGACAAGAATTAGCACCTTACCAGCTTCTTATATTTACCAACCATCCTTCCTCACCCTCCTCTCGATGGCGGCGATGGCAGCCTTTGTGGTCGTGCGGCCTAACGGCACCTCTCCCTCACCATATGAATAGTGAGTCTTTGCCTCTCCCTCACCATATGAATAGTGAGTCCCTCGACCTCGTAACCTCGATCGAGTAAATGGCGGCCTTATAGTTCTTCAAGTTGATGGCGGCCCGGTGGTCGAGTCATGCTTACGCATCCTCTCTTTCGGGTCCCCTCCCCCAAAATAGAGTTGCTCCTCTCGCTTTAGTCGAGTCCCTACTAGGCCTCACAATATGAATAATGAGTCGATGGTGGCCTTATAGTTGAGATTTTTGCAGGCTCACCCTACCAGGCCTTCCTTGCACATCGAAGGCGGCCTTTTAGTTCTTCAAGTTGATGGCAGCCCAATGGTCGAGTCATGCTTACACATCCTCTCTTTTGGGGCCCCTCCCCCAAAATAGAGTTTCTCCTCTCACTTTAGTCAATTCCCTATCGGGACTAACCATATGAATGGTTAGCGTTAACACCCTATCCTCACACGTCGCTCACCCTCACCCTACCGGGCCTCTCCTTTATGGTTGATCACCCAAAATCACTGATGGCAGCCCTCACCAAGCAACCTATGCTCGGGTCTTCATCGAATATGATTTATTTCCCATAGATATCGATGGCAGCGATGGAGGCCCTTACCAAGTGCCTTTACCTATGCTCGAGTCTTCGCCAAATAGGATTTCTTTCCCATAGAAAAGGAGAACTAGCATAGCCGCCAGAAAAGGGACCTTACCCATATTTCACATTCCCTCAACTTTCTGCACAATTAGTTCTAACTCGCAAGTGAGTGGGTTATCAGACCGATTCACTCTGTGTAGGTTGACTGAATGTAGAAACCCTCACCCTTGATGGGTGATCAATAAATCACCTTCCCTTAGAACTCATCTGTATGATACATTCTTTCTGATATAGTAGGCATTGAACCTGCTTCACACCGCACTGGGGATTGGGGTGGGTGGGTAAATATTAAGCGATGGTGGTGTGGCCTTTTGGTTGAGTGTGCTATTGCACCCATCAATCAATCAATCACGAGGGAATAGTAGTAATGGGAACTTATTCCATGCTAGATTTTTTTTCCTATACAAGCTTATCCATATTTGTCTCCATTTCCTTTATTTGAGCTGTCAACTGGATGATTAAATTCATCATCTCATCCTTTTAATCGTTTGTCTCCAAAACCTCTTTGGTTTGTGTATGCTCAGTAGTTGGTAGTTTTAACTATTTCTTCAGTGCAACTATGCCTACATTTTTCTTCCTTATAAGTTCTTCTGCTACCTTGATGTCAGTTGGATTATAACCAATCTTAATTACCAACTCTTCCAGTGACTTAATCCCATTGTATTTTTCCTGTGGTGAGGTTCTCTCTATCTTTAACTGTGACCATACATTTTCTAGGGAATTATGCAAATTCTAGACACTTAGAGATTTATCTGTCATGGTTGAATATACCATACCTCCTGCCTTCTTGTGGAATTCAATTTGGTCAATTGGATGGATGTCGTTGGAAATAATTTCAAAGGATGTTTTATTATAGTATTCTAACATTTTTGGGGTCTGTACACTTGAATTTAGGAATGTCATCTGCATTTTCTTTATCCTGAGGTCAAAACCTGAAAGAATCCTACTCTGATCACTAGTAGTTTTCTTCCAGTATTATGCATATGTAACATCCTTCATTTCTTCATTTTTAATTGTAATCTCTTTATATTTTTCAATGATATCCTTTTCCTTCTCAATTGGCTTACTGGACATTGAAATCTCTACACTATTTTTCTTCTGAATGATTTCTGCCCTGGAAGATAATGGAAGAGGTATTTCTTCCATATGAGGTGTACCTGTATCATCTCTAATAAAAATATCTTTCTCTATTTCAAATGTCTCTTCCTGCTCTATTACTGGGTTCAGCTTTGTTTTATTTCTGTACATAAGCTTGAATTTATTATCAGATGTAGCTTCTGTAGAGTAAGAGCATTATTCTCTAGACCTTCTTGAATTTATATCTTGTGGTTCTGGAGTAAGCAGGATGGAACTAGTATCAAGTTTCTCAATTTTAGGCTTAAATTCATGGATAAAAGGGGTGAATTTATTCTTAATTCTTAATTTTATTATGACACCTAAGGGGTAATATGACCATTTGAAGCTGTTGCTGAAATTTAACTCCTCTAGGCATCTGTCTGCTTCCTTTCCAGCATTCCCACTATTGCATACAAAGGGCCCTAGTTGGTTTTTTATCTTGAACAAAGTTTTCTTTTTGGCTGAAAGGAAGTTTACCTAATCACAATTCAAGATCTATCCAATGTAATCTAATGAAAATATCCTCATTGGGAGGTATTTGGGAAGCTTGTAAGGGATACATTGGCTTCCATATAATCTGATATCTGTGTGATTCTGGTAGAAATAACAGTCTCCTATCTTGCTCTTGTCATATAACTGTAGAAATTTTCTAATTTCATCACTGATTCTAGGTTGAATGTTGTTGCTAAGCATATTAACCACTAGATATAAAAAAGAACCAATAAAGTCTTTGAAACTAAATTCATTGGAATACTTTCTGATCAAGGATGTCCAAAAGATTAGAGACTCGGGATTACCCTATGTGTCCATTTATTGTAGGTTGAATGTAAACCTTTCATACTGAAAATGTATGAACAAATGAAATAACACTAAGGAGTATTTGAACACTCCTTCTTCTTGTAGTTTGATCAGTTGATCATGCATGGAATCTACCAGGAATTCGACAAAGTTGAAAAGTATAGCTAGAGGCTGGCCTGGGAAAAACGTTGAGAGGAAACCAAGGATGGATCCATCTACCCACTCATCAGTAAAATATCCTAGGATAGAAGAAAACATGGCCACATTTTGTTTGGTTCGTTTTTGGGACATGGTAGTAGAGTATGGTGGGTTTTTTTTAGGAGTTTACACTGATTCAGGGAGGAAAATATCAAATATTTGAGACTTCTTCCCCACACATAAGAGAAGCAACATAAGGAGTCCTTGTATTGATGCCTTTGGAGTGATTCACGTTATCCAATTGCCTCTTCCACACTTTCCTCAACGTGCTTCCCCTCATGTCCCCATCCCTCAAAAAAATAGTTCCTATCTGCGACTCAAAGAACTAGTGGCCTTGCAACCAATTTCGGAAAATAAAAAACCACAGGCCACCTAACCAAATTCCCCACCACACGCTAATGAGAAAATGAAAATTATTCAGCAATTTTCCATGGCTTGAGAGCCCTTGTTCCTCCCTGTCACCTCCACCATGTCACACATATGAATGGGACCCATGAGAATACAGTTTGGTTCATTTGACCTGGGCATTCCAGAGGCCTAAGGGCTAGCTAGTGCCACCACCACACCTGAGGTTGCACACCTATGGGTTGCTTCTCTTCCTTTCCCCTAGGGCCAATACCTTGGCAAGGCATGCAAGAGCTCCATGACCCTTCCCACACAGCAAAACACTACCATCTCCAACCACAGTCGAACAATGCTTGGCCAGCTCTAAGAGCATGGTTTAATATCCAGCCTCTTGGGTGGCATTTTTCCACATTTCCCTATGCTATCACATAGAATTAACATGGGGTGATGGCATGTTTGGAGGCCAGACAGTCTCCATTGTTTACTCCTCCACCACTTATACAACATTAATGGCACCCTCTTTCACTCTAATTACATTTTTTTTTCTCAAATTTTAAATGGACACCGTCAATTATCAATATTGTAGGTAAAATAGTCTGCAAGGCTCAAATAAAACATGTATTACAGTAGTACATAAATTTTTTTAAGCAACAAAATTGAACCCAACATATTATTTAGATTTGGGGGTATGGCAGAGCCATAGTTTCCTTTATGTAAGAGAAACCTTTCTCATAATTCATCCATCCCTAATATTGTGTTGTTACTGCTATGCTGTGAAAGGATTGCACTTAGGCATTCACGGGGTTGACTCCCTTGTATTAGCTAAGATGGATCCCGTTAGGGTGCTATAATAATAAGGTTCATAAATTTTGAGTTGACTATGAATAGTATTGTAAATATGTACATACCTTTCTTTCTACAAGTTGTTTTCCCATATTTGAAAATAATAAAAGATGAAAAGAGGGTAGAAGTCCTAAATGAAAAATCAAAGGAGTTGAAAAGAAAAAGACTCTCTCTCTCTCTCTCTCTCTCTCTCTCTCTCTCTCTATATATATATATATATATATATATATATATATATATATATATATATATATATATATATATATATATATATATATATATATATAGATATATATATATTGTACCCCAAACAAAAAGAGGTAAGAATAAGACATGAAAGTGATGAAAGTCAAAATGCCACTACTTTTTACTTTTATTGCAAAATAATGATTATGTGTAGCTTGTTCAAAATTCCATAATCCATGATGAGTTAAATAGTTTAATATTAACTTTTTCATGCTTTAAATTTCATGTTTACAAATATAGGATAAAGATCTGTCAAACAGTTTAAACTTGACAAATCAGTGTATTGTTAGAGAATAAATGAGGAGCTCAACAGTTTAATCTAGGCCCTCAGATGAAATAAGGTTAGAGTTAGATAGTTTATGCTTTAAAAAGAAAAATGGATTTAGGGTTGCAAGCTCAAATTCACCCATGCAAATAAATAAAAAATTGTAGAATAAATGATGGGTAGGTAGAAAGAAGTTACACACGGCATGATTAAAACATCATCCAGGAAATTACTAATTTCCCCTCCCCCAAAATATTCCAGTATTCAAAACCTTCAATTTTAAAGGCTCAGAGCATTTATATGAATTTTTTTGGGATCGGACCCAAGGCTTAATGATTGATTGGCACTAAGTATTGGATTCCCTTCATAAAAACCCTTTTCCTCAACATTATCGCCCTTTTCCTAAAATAAAATCCCTTTTCCTAAGTTAAAACACCTTTTTTCTTAGGGAAAGTAAAAACCCCCCCTTAACTAATTTCATTTCATACAAAAACATGCAAAAAGTCCAAAAAAATATATTTATCCTAAATGTAAGTATAAAAAGGGGCCATTATTATGAAAAATGTGTGAAAACACTTAAAACGCACTTTACTTAGTGCATTTATATATATTTCCGCTCATCATATTCATTTTCATATTAACATTTAACTTAATATATTAATTCCTTATAAAACACAACCCCACAGTTAGATTAATTCATTTATTAAAATACCCCAAAACCCACTTTATTAATGTTTAACCTATGGTTTTAATACTCCCATGATATAGTCCCTGCCCAAAGGTTATAATACACATGTAAATCACTTATTTGCTGTGTAATTCACATATCCGCCTATCCCATTAAACATGAAAAATATATGTTAAAATTTTATTTTGACATATAAACTTAAGCCCCACCACATAAAGCTCCCAGGACTCATACCCATATGCCTAGCAATTTCACGAATCCATCTGGACCGTTCACACTCTCTCCACTAGATCTGACAAACCACAAGCCATATCACAATTTCAATAACGCGATGATTAATTGATTTTGGATTAGCAATATGGGAGGTATTTCCCTCCTCCTCTCCTTGATGTGTCCCTTTCCCATTAGATCGCATTCATTTGTGAAATACGATTTACCAACCTCCAGCGTTGCGATGACTGCTTAGTGGTATTCAACCTCTCCGCGCCAAATTGCCTCCATTCGAAGCAATTCACATTAAATGAAAACACTATTCTAATCCAATCTCTATAAAACAATCAAATACACACATTTTAAAACCTTTTTTACTATGTTTTCTACTTTCTTGATTGTTCCCGACTGAAGGAAAATAGTGCTATCGCCCTGTTTACTTGCTCAAATACCATAATTCATCCAAAATTTGTTGCTGCAATCGTTCAAACTATCCAAATTGTGTTTAAAGACTTCAACCAGCTTCCGAAATCCCCTGGCTTCCAGAAACCCTTTCTCCAAGTCAAATACCTAAAAATAACAGGTATTTTTCAGAAAAAAGAACTATCTCTCCATGAAAAGAGCTATATTCTTGAATTTTAGCCTTCTATAAGCCTGTTTTCCTAAAGAAATTCCCTTATTTCTACTTTGCTGTAAAAACCTTGATAAATTCACAATTTTCTGAAGACTATAACCTATTTCAAGGAAATTGAAGAAATTTAGGTATTTACAGACCCTTAGGGAACCTCTAATTGATTCAAAATCCTTTGCAATTATTCAGAATCCCTTTGTGCATGGATTAAACTAGTTTAGGTTTGTTTTATCCAAGGAAAGAGTAGGAAACCCTTGTTAAGCTTTTTCTAAGACTGTAAAAAGTTTAAAATATTGATTTTGGAGCAGAATTGAAAGTTTGAACCAGAATAAACCATTATAGTACATATTATTGTTCAAAAATATCTTTGTCAAACCAAAAATACCTTCTGTAAATAGTATAAGCTTACAAAAGTGCATAAAAACCTAAAAAACAAAGTTTTTAAGATCCAGAGGTCAAAATTGTCAAGAACATATCCAGTAATGTCTTCTAAAGGCACCATTGTCATAAATCCACTACAACCTCTTGTTGTAGGTGTTGAACATACCCCTTTAGCTGATGTTGATTATAAAATAACTAATCCAGTAATTGAATTCAATCTTCTTGATCTCCACTGTTGGAGTCTAGAAAAATATTTCGATCAGGGAGATGAAGTTAAAATTTGGCAGTCCAATTTACCCAAATATGTAGTTCCCCATACCCATCAGTGTTTAGAGGTTATTATACTATGTCAATCCCACTATTCCCTTGATCAAAGAGCTATTGTTAATGCTGAGAAATAAGTATTTTTCACTACCACTGCATAATCCATAAACCAAAGGCTTTAGTTAAAACCAGATGCTAATGCAGTCCATTTTTCTATAGAAGCTCTTACAAAGCTTTATCTCGAGTTATAATTCCCTAAAATATTTCAGATCTTCCAAGTATTCATGCCCACATATGTTGAAATCCCAAAGATTAACCCTCCATATTCATCCTCCAAATTTCCTGAAGGATCAAGACATGTTATTTCAATGTTTTCCTTTTATCTTGGTTATTTTACTTATGAGCACAATGATGAATCTATAGTTGGTTTTCTACATACTTTCATGCCTCGTAAACCCCCCACAGTCATTTATAACTATGGTGAGTATATGACTGATAGTATCCATGATCAACTTTTAAAACTTCCCACTGAAGGAGTTTCCTGATACACCCCCTTCCTCTTTCATATGTTCCTTTAATTCCAAGTAGATAAATTCCCAATAACCCTTCAGAAGTTGGATGCAGAAGGTAATCCACTGTTAGTCATTTTCTACACTTATCTAATCAGAAAAGAATCAACTGAGTTCACTTATGTAGATTTCACAGACTGTTTTGTTCACCCATTGATAATATGCTTACAAACAATGTACAACCAAGGATAAGCAATGAGATAAATAAAGTTTTACATCTACCAGAGCGGAGCAGAACTGGTGATTAGTACCATTACCAAAATCACACAGAGATTAGAGTCTATGGGTCAAACCTCTTTCCCTATAAATTGCCAAAGCACTTTCCAATGAGTGTGTTTTCCTTAGAGTATATAAGACAATTTCTAAACCCAAATTCTATAAACTTTTTGGCTGCTAAAAATAAGACGTAGTTCAAATTGAAAAACCAGGTGGGTCCTTTCATATGCAATCATAGGGAAACAAGTGCAGAAGCAACAAAACAATTTCTAGAATATAAATTTGATGAAATTTTATTGTGGAACTATGATCCTTATGGAATACTCAGTAAGATGAGGGTATGTAGTATTTGTTTTTCGGGAATTTCTGCAATATGGTCCTCAAGGACACTGTATAAGGAAGGCAGTGTAAAAATAAGATGAAAGGGGTATTGGATCCATTTTTTAACATAATAAAAACTTCTCTTACAGAATTTGAGCCCAAAGAGATAACTCTAGCTAGGTTATTCAGATCTCCCCAAACTAGATCTATCAAAGAATGCTCAAAGAGTGAGCTTTCAGCAATATATGAACATAACCATTAAAATCAGAAAATTTGAATGCAACATAAGATGAGATATAATACAACCAACATTATATTATTATATCAGCAATAATATACAAGAAAATCATAAGGGAAAAGCCACTCAAGCTATGAGAACCAATCTCCTATGATCAAGCAATGAAATGCAGGAGTTGTTGCAATTGCACAGAATGCCGAAAAGTAGTGAATGCACTGTCTCTATGAGAGTAGTAGTTGCTGAATGTATAAAAAATGATAATATGGCTGATACATACAACTAAATGCCCAAGAATAGAAGAATGGGCTCCAATACAAGATTTCTAGCCAATCTAGGAGAGATTGCTAGAAATGTTGGAAAATGTTCAATGTGACAAATAACTTGTTAGTGAAACTGAATCAAACTGGGAAATGAGGCTGTAGCAGATCTGATATGATGATGCCCTCCTCTGATAGTGAATCTAAGCAAAAGGTTGATCCCTTTACTCAAAACACTCCTCCTGATAAGCACAAATGGCTCTCCCAACAACTGCCTACATAAATAACGCAGTTTCTTCCCTAGACTACACTGCAAGAGATGGTGAGTGACTGGCCTGGTGCCAAAGATCTAAAAATTATGCCCGAGGGTCTCCTCTGCTGCTCCTTCAAAAAATAAACAAGGTCTCGACCGAAGAACAAGCCAAAGAATGACTCTATGAGTTCCTCTGTTGCTGCACCCAACAACACAACATTTTCTGCCCAACAAAATAATGCTGTAGCTGAAGGGATAAGCTTGGCCAAATGCCAGAATGAGGAAATGAAGCTCAAAACCTCTCCTTCCTTGAGGATGAGGTAGGGATTCCCAATCCGGAACACCCTTGGGTTCAAAAACCCTACAACCCTACTAAACAACACGGGGATCCAAGTCTTTGCAGACCCAACGAAAATAATAATCCAATGCATAATCAAAATGGGCCGCCATCTCCTCCTTATAAAGTAAGTGAACTCCTCTCACCATGGGTCCCATTCACACTTGCCACCTAGCTCAAGCAAGTGGAGCCTCCACTAAAACTGCACTATCCAAGTAGGTTCAATGCATCTAGAGAGTTTTAGTTGACTTGGTCAAAATGACTAGACCGATCATGATCTTGATCATGTTCACACCCTTACGTGCTCAATCTAGCTGCTTATTCATCCTCCTTTCACACAAGGAGTGTTATTTCTTCATCAAAAGGGATTAAGGGGTCTCCTTACCCATTTTATTTAACAAAATAAAAATATGCAAACTATAATGTTCCATTTAGCTTGAGGCTAAAAATTGGGAACATTATAGTCCTCCCCTCCCACATGTTGCTTGTCCTCAAGAAATAGCATAGAGAGAACAAAATTCCTCCCCCTTCTTCTCTTATGGCCTCCTCATCAACAATCTCTACCACTGCTCAAGATATTCTGAAATAAACTTGTCCTCCATGTATCCCTCCAAGTATGTAAAACCAAAGTATACATCATGAGATAATAGAAGCTGCAAGTGGAAATCTCCTTGTGTTTCAATGGCCTCCTCAAGGTAGGAGTGATGGAAAGCATGGGACGTCTTATTCCCAATGACTGACTCCCTCACCCATGTAATCATCCAAATGAAATGAGCCATCCTAGGTAGCTCAACAAAGTATTCCTCAACCCCGGATCTATGCAACATGTTGGGGCTGAATGGAGAGCTGAAATTTTTCCATCCAAGTATTTTCTCTCTCCATTTATAATAAGTATGGGGTGGTTGCTGATATTGGGCTGAAATTTCATGGCTCCCACAATTGGCCCAAACTGTTGGGTGTGGAGCCTGATTTTCTTCCTGATTCAAAGATCCTTGTTTTAGCTGGATGTATACCCCAATAAAATTACACACCCTTGCATGCGGGGGGGATTTGTCCCCCCCACGGGGTCCGGGGGGGTCGACCCCCCGGCTGGGGGGTCCGGGGGCCAGCGGTCCCCCGGCAGGGATTTCGGGGGCAGCGCCCCTGATGCAAAAAATAGATGTAAAATTGCCTTGTAAAAGTATAGTAATTTCTAGTCAATTTGGGCCGTTCATTAGGCGGATGATTTGACGGTACAAGTTATGATTAGTTTAGGGTTTTTTGCCCTAGAAGGCAACCCCTCGCTTTTATGGGGGTATTGTATTGCGGCTGCGCATGGTATGTGTATTCTCTGAGCGAGAAACAGATAGGGAGACTATGAGAGAGAACATAGGATATTACAGCGGATCTGCTAGAGGTTTTGTCTCTTCATTTTGCTGGATAATAGAAAGAAAGGATTGGATGTTCGGGGTGGACGTAGCCCAAAATAAGTGAACCACGTATATTTGTGTCTCTCTAGTTTATGTCTTTTGTGTGCTTGTATTTTCCACATATTTTATGTGTTGCATTGATCTGTAATATTTAATTTTCTAACAACTGGTATCAGAGCCGAAGGTATATTTGGCTGATAAACTCACAGGAAAGAAGGGTTCCTAGTTTGAGTGGGAGCAATGGAGGAAGATGCTAAGTTTAGGGTCGAGAAATTTAATGGCCAAAACTTCCCGCTGTGGAAGATGCAAATGGAAGATTATCTGTATCAGAAAGATATGTACCTACCATTGAGCGGAAAAGAAAAGAAGCTGATGGCCATGAAAGATGCAGAATGGAACATTCTCGATAGAAAGGCACTCGGAACAGTACGGTTGTGCCTTGCGGCGTCAGTCACCTTCAATATTTCAAAGGAAACAACAACAGAGGGTTTGATGCAGACGTTGGCGAAACTATATGAAAAACCCTCGGCCTCAAACAAGGTACTTCTTATGAAACAACTATTTAATATGAAGATGTGGGAAGGTGGATCTGTTGCATACCATTTGAATGATTTTAATACAGTTACCAGTCAGTTAAGTTCTGTAGGGGTAAACTTTGATGATGAAGTTAGAGCTCTGTTATTCTTGTGCTCATTGCTAGAGAGTTGGAATTGTTTAGTAATGGCCATTAGTAACTCTGTCTCTGGACCTAGTACTTTAAAGTTTGATGATGTTGTCGGTGCTATCCTAAATTAGGAAATGCAACGGAAAAGATCCGGTGAGACATCGGGTAATGCTTTGAGTGAAGAGTCTAGGGGAAGAAGAATGGAAAGAGGAAAGAGCTTGGGATATCGCAAAAAATCAAGGAAAGGCAGATCCAAGTCCAGATCGAGGATAATGTGCTGGAAATGTGGAAATAAAGGACACCTAAAGAAAGACTGTAGATCTCAGAAGGGAAAAGAAGGAGATGCACAACAAGAAAATAATCATGAAGAAAATGTGACAGGTGATGTGTTACAAGATGCTTTGATTCTTTCTTTCGAAAATGTTACTGATTCTTGGGTTGTAGATTCAGGGGCTTCATTCCATGCCACACCTAATAAGAAATATTTTCATGACTATGTTAAGGAGATTTTGGACAAGTTCAATTGGGTGATGATAAACCTTGTAAAATTGTTGGAATGGGTAAGGTTCTTGTAAAATAGAAGAATGGAAACCAATGGCTACTAAAGGAGGTAAGGCATGTTATAGACCTAAAGAAAAATATGATTTCAACAGGGCAGTTAGGCAGTGAAGGTTGTGTTACAACTTTCACGGATAAAGCTTGGAAGGTCACCAAAGGAGCCCTGGTAATAGAAAAAGGAGAAAAGGTTGGCACATTGTATTTATGCAATGGTATTTCTAACTCTGTTAATGCTTTAACTTCCAAAGGAGCAGATGCAGCATTATGGCATCATAGGCTCGGACATATGAGTGAGAAGGGGATGAAGATTCTTCATTCAAGAAATTTGTTGCCAGGTTTGAAGAATGTTGATTTGGATTTCTGTGAGAATTGCATTTATGGAAAACAAAAGAGAGTCAGATTTCTCAGAGTTGGGAAAGAAAAGAAGAGGGAAAAATTGGAGCTTGTGCATACAGATGTGTGGGGACCTGCTCAGGTATCATCTCTCGGTGGCTCTTGCTATTATGTTACGTTTATTGATGATGCAACTAGAAAAATTTGGATTTATTGTATTCAAAATAAATCTGATGTATTTGATACTTTCAAGAAATGGAAAGCCTTGGTTGAGATTGAGATAGGAAAGAAGTTAAAGTGTCAGATCAGACAATGGAGGTGAATATTGTAGCAAAGAGTTTGATAGGTACTGTTCAGAGCATGGAATTCGTATAGAGAAGACAGTTCCAAGAACACCACTAGAAAATGGTGTGTCAGAAAGGATGAACAGAACAATCATGGAGCGTGCAAGGTGCATGAGATTGCATGCAGGATTACCTTTACAATTTTGGGTAAATTCTATAGATACTGTTGTTTATCTAATAAATAGAGGGCCTTCAAGTTCCTTGGAAGGTGGTATTCCAGAGGAAGCATGGACAGGTAAAAAGGTAAACTACTCTTTTTTAAAGCCATTTGGTTGTGAGGCCTTTTTCCATATTAATAAATAAAATAGAACAAAGCTTGAGGCAAAATCAAAGAAATGTACCTTTATTGGATATGGTGCTAATGATTTTGGTTATCGCTTATATGATTATGAAAATCACAAAATCATTAGGAGAAGAGATGTAATATTCAATGAAAAGGTCTTGTATAAGAATCAGTTGCAGGAAAAGAAACAAAAAAAAGAAAGTAAGGAATATGTGGTTCTTGATGAGATAACTGAAAAAGTAAAGGTGCCTGAAAATGATAATAATAAACAACCACAGCAGCAGCAACCACCACAACAGCAACAGGCACCTCAAACGCCTGAAAGTGGTGTTAGAAGACCTACCAGGATAAGTAGATCCCCTGAACGATACTCTCCTTCATTATATTATTTATTGCTGACTGATTCTGCTGAACTTGAATGTTATGAAGAAGCAATGCAGGTTGAAAGCAGGAAGAAGTAGGAGCTAGCCATGGAAGAAGAGATGGACTCCTTAATGCATAACCAAACTTGGGACTTAGTGAGGTTGCCTACAGGTAAAAATACATTGTAGAATAAATGGGTTTACAGGCTGAAGGAAGATGATGGAGGAAAACAGAGGTACAAAGCTAGACTTGTGGTGAAGGGGTTTGCACAGAAGAAAGGTATTGATTTTGATGAAATATTTTCTCCTGTT
Source organism: Pinus albicaulis (assembly GCA_034641835.2). NCBI lineage: Eukaryota > Viridiplantae > Streptophyta > Pinopsida > Pinales > Pinaceae > Pinus > Pinus albicaulis. The sequence goes on along the minus strand of CM076583.1, from coordinate 1,046,179,795 downwards.
GTTAAGATGACTTCAATCAGAACTATCTTAAGTATTGTAGCAGCGGAAGATTTACATCTTGAACAGTTAGATGTAAAGACAACATTTCTCCATGGAGATTTGGAGGAAGAGATATACATGCAGCAACCAGAAGGATATGAGGTCAAGGGGAAAGAAAAATTGGTGTGCAGGTTAAAGAAGAGCTTGTATGGCTTAAAATGGGCTCCAAGGAAATGGTATGTAATATTTATGTCTAAACAAGGTTATACTAGATGTCACTTTGATCATTGTGTTTATATAAAAAGGAAAAATGATGGTAGCTATATTATATTGTTATTGTATGTAGATGACATGCTTGTTGCAGGATCTAACATGCAGGAAATAAATGTGCTCAAAAGAAAATTGTCAAATTCATTTGGAATGAAGGATTTGGGAGCTGCAAAACAAATCCTTGGTATGAGAATAAATAGAGATAGGAAAAATTGCAAATTAACACTGTCTCAGAATGAGTACATAGAAAATGTGTTGAAAAGATTTAATATGCACAATGCAAAACCTGTTAGTACACCTTTTGCTAGCCATTTCAAACTTAGTAAGGAGATGTGCCCAAAGACCCAAGAAGACATGGATTATATGTCTAAAGTTCCATATGCATCAGCAGTTGGAAGCTTTATGTATACAATGGTCTGCACAAGGCCTGATATTGCACATGCAGTGGGAGTTGTAAGCAGGTACATGAATAATCCAGGAAAAGAACATTGGATGGTAGTAAAATGGATTGTCAGATATTTGAGAGGTACCACAAATCAAGAATTATGTTTTGGTGGTTCAAACATTTCTCTACAAGGATATGTTGATGCAGATATGGCAAGTGACAAAGACAACAAGAGAAGCACTACAGGATATGTATTTACTGTAGGTGGAACAACTATCAATTGGGTTTCAAAAATCCAAAGTGTTGTTGCACTTTCAACAATATAAGTAGAGTATGTTGCTGCTATAGAGGCTAGTAAAGAAATGATTTGGTTACAAAGGCTTATGGGTGAATTGGGTAAGAAGCATGATATGGGCACGTTATACAGTGATATCCAAAGTGCCATTCATCTTGCAAATAACTTAGTATTTCATTCCAGGACTAAACACATACATCTTAAGTACCATTTCATATGGTCAGTATTGGAAGATGGAGAGTTGAAGCTGGAAAAGATACACACTAGCCAGAATCCTGTAGATATGCTAACAAAACTTGTAACCAGGGAGAAACTGAAAATGTGCTTAGTTTCAATTGGTCTTCAAGGATAATGATGAATATGAGGAACAACCAAGTCCAATAAGGAGTCATTGTCCAGAAAATGAAGTAGCAGTGGAGTTGCTACAATCAGTCTCCAAGTGGGAGATTGTTGGGTGTGGAGCCTGATTTTCTTCCTAATTCAAAGATCCTTGTTTTAGCTGGATGTATACCCCAGGAAAATTGTACACCCTTGCATATGGGGGGGGGGGGACTTGTCCCACCCACCGGGTTCAGGGGGGCCGACGGCTGGGGGGTCCGGGGGCCAGCGTTCCCCCAGCAGGGGTTTTGAGGGAAGTGCCCCTGAAGCCAAAAGTAGATGTAAAATTTCCATGTAAAAGTATAGTAATTTCTAGTCAATCTGGGTCGTTCATTAGGCAGATGATTTGACGGTAGAAGTTATTTTTAGTTTAGGGTTTTTTTCCCTAGAAGGAAACCCCTCACTTTTATGAGGGTATTGTATTGCAGCTGCGCATGGTATGTGTGTTCTCTGAGCGGGAAACAGATAGGGAGACTGTGAGAGAGAACAGAGGATATTACAACGGATCTACTGTAGGTTTTGTCTCTTCATTTTGCTGGATAATAGAAAGGAAGGACTGGTTGTTCGGGGTGGACGTAGCCCAAACTGGGTGAACCACGTATATTTGTGTCTCTCTAGTTTTATGTGTTTTGTGTGCTTGTATTTTCTGCATATTTTATGTGTTGCATTGTTCTGTTATATTTAATTTTCTAACACAAACCTCCCCACAAAGAGAATCAGCCATGAAATGCCCCCTCAAGTCCTCCAAGTGGTTTTTCCCACAAGAAGAGAAAAATAGCAATGTGGCAATCATGGTTTTCCCATGCTGTCTCCTGAAATATAAAGCATGTACAATGGGGAGAATCATGCTCCCAAGGGGCTGTCCCAAAATATACAATACTCTCACAATAGTGCTCCTTGTGAATGTGTAAACATCAACAATACAAGGAGGAAACATGCAACAGAAACAAGCTGTCATGAGACAACTAGAGAGTGGGTTACTGCTCCATTCATGGGACCAACGCAGTGCACCTTTTACTAAAAACAACAAGTGCTCTTCCGGCCACTTGTTTTCTGCCACAAACATCTTATAAGGTGAAAACATGAGAGTACCATTTGGTGCCAAAGATGCACACCGAGAAATATGTGGCTTCCCCCACAAACCATCATAAAAATAGCCAATCCCATTGCTGCAATGTGCCACAAGTGCATCATAATAAGGAGCATAAGGAGATGTGATCATCCTCAGCTCATCAAGATGCTCATATAAAGTAAAGGAAGGTAAACCAAAATGGAAACATATCCCTTCTTTACCATGTTCTCCAGTCCTTGAGCTGAAATGGCTCATCTGAATGCTCTCCCTCACCTCTAATGAGTAGGAAAATGGTTGTGCCAACCTCTCCAAAATCATTTGGGCTATGCATATGTCCATATGCTGATATAGATCATGCTCAATTCCCTCCCAAATGAACTCTAATAAAGAAAAATATGCATCAAAGTGCATAGCTAGGAAGTCCTCATGTGCTGCATGTAATAATGTCTCCTTGAGACTAGAAGCTCTAGCCAAGAAGATCATTCCATAACAATAGATGACCATATCATCCACCATGTATCTGTCATCATCATCCGGGTCATCCAAAATCATGCATGCACCTAGATCCTGGGGGTACTCTACCAAGAGCTGAGTCCTCCAATTCGGATCCATTTTCCTCATAGACAACATTGGTAATCTGCAATGTGATGCTCCCTTCATGCTACTGCCTACTACTTTGACATCCCCCATGCCAAATTCATCCTCCAAATTCTTCCATGCCCATCATGCAGCTGCTTATGCTCAAATAATGATGGTGTCCTCTGGAAGTTGGCCTCCCATGAGAAGCTGTCATCCAAAAGGAACCTCCCCAAGTGGGTCAAAGTAAGCATGAGTGGCCTCCATCCACTCTATGTATGAAAGAGTCCTCCCTTAAAGGAAGTATCCTCTTCCCCATAAAATCTATGGAGCAGTCATCATGCATCATGAAGATGCCATCCTCCATCCCTGCAGTAAACTCTGTCAGCGCAGTATAACTGGTGAGAGTGGGTGATGTTGAAAATGAGAGAGTGTCTCTCTCCTCCTTCTGTTTATCCCAAACTCTCTGCGTTGTGCTAGACTCCCCCAATGTATTCACTTCTCCGGAATCTAAGAGTGGTGAACCAAATGACCAGATGCCTCTCATCAAATCTAGATCAGGTGGCCTCCCAGGTGGAATGCCTCCATATAGTGAGACATCAATCTTGGAAGTGGACTGTATGTATAAGAGGACTGATTTGTCCCTCTCTTCACTGCACTGTACAGTTTCTCTCCCTTGTGCAAATACTCTCTGGAATAGATAAGGGTGTATCAACCCTTGATGCTGATCCTTCTCTTCCTCCTCCATCTCACAATCCCCACAAGTTGCTGCAAATGACTCTAGAATTGTGCCATGGTTCCCACATGTTAAAATACCTGGAATCCCTTGCATAGAAACAAGGACTCCTCCCATGGAAGCAATGGCTCCCCACTCATCTCCATGTGGTGATGGATCTTCCTCCAATATGACAATGTTGTGGATTCTTTCATGAACATTCTCTTCATCAATATGTGAGTATGTCTCCCCTTCAATGAGAGACCATGGATTTTGGTCTTATTATGAAAGAGGGATATCCATGTTATCACAAATAGAAGAGTGCCCTTCATATAATAGGGATCTTGTCTTCAGCATTTCATCATACACATTTTCATCCCTTTCAGAAATATGGAATGGAGTTTGTTTCATGGTTCTCTCCAATGCATGCAAAGTGTTTGATGTTTTCACACATAGAGATTCACAGTGATTTCCATCAATTTTTATCACCAACCCTTTAGTGAATCCATCATATGATTCTAAATTTGCATGACAATATGAAACAAAACAATCATGAGCCATACCTTTGAGTTGCAGTGCTACTCCTCCAATGGCCTCATCTTCTTCCTCCATCCTTCCAGCAGTGCAAGTGGGCAATGGACTGTGCTGTGGATCTGCATTTGTGGCTGAATGCTAACACCCATCATAAAAATATCTAGGGCTTTCTTCATCCACAAACCTTCTCAAAAAACCTTTCCAGTTTTCCCTTTCTTTCTCTTCAAGGTCTTTAATGATACCCTCCAGGGTCTGGAAAAGAAGAAGGGAAACCTCCTCTTCCGTCATTCCTCTTTTTTTGTTTTCGCTGTACATCTCCTCTTATAAATGAGGAGCTTCTCTTTCTAATGGCATATTAGCTTGGGTTTCACAGCTGTAGAGTTCCCTTTCCAAGAATATCAAAATTCTATTCCAGAGATTGACTGTAGGGTAATTTACTCGATATGTCACCTTTGAAAAAAAGGATGAGATCTAGAGGCTACCTAACCATTTGCAGACTCTGTCTATAAAGCTTGAAATATTCCCCTCCAGGGATTCAGTACTTTGGCTTGAAGCCACAGGCTGAGCCAAAGATCATGCTCCGATACCACTGTAGTATTCCTTTTTCGGGAATTTTTGCAATATGGTCCTCAAGGACGTTGTATAAGGAAGGCAACATAAAAATAAGTTGAAAGGGGTCTTGAATCCATTTTTTAACACAATAAACACTTCTCTTCTAGAAGTTGAGCCCAAAGAAATGGCTCTAGCTGGGTTATTTAGATCTCCCCAAACTAGATCCCTCAAAGAATGCTCAAAGAGTGAGCTTACAACAATATATGAACATAACCATTAAACTCTGCAAATATGAATGCAACATAAGATGGGATATAATACAACCAACATTATATTATTATTTCAGCAATAATATATAGGAAAATCACGAGGGAGAAGCCACTCAAGCTATGAGAACCAATCTCCAATGATCAAGCAATGAAATGCAAGACTTGTTGCAATTGCATAGAATGCTAGAAAGCAGTAACTGCGCTGTCTCTATGAGAGTAGAAGCTACTGAATATATAAAAAATGATAATATGACTGATACATGCAAAGAAATGCCCAAGAATAGAAGAATGGGATCCAATACAAGATTTCTAGCCAATCTAGGAAAGATTGCTAGAAATGCCAAAAAATGTACAATGTGACAAATAACTTATCATTGTAACTAAATCAAACTGGGAAATGAGGCTGTAGCAGATCTGATATGATGATGCCCTCCTCTGATAGTGAATCTAAGCAAAAGGTTGATCCCTTTACTCAAAACACTCCTCCTGATAAGCACAAATAGCTCTACCAGCAACTGCCTGCATAAATAACGTAGTTTCTGCCCTATACTACGTTGTCAGAGATGGTGAGTGATTGGCATGGTGCCAGAGATCTGAAAATGATGTCCAGGTGTCTCCTATGCTTCTCCTTCAAAAAATAAACAAGGTCTCGACCGAAGAACAAGCCAAAGAATGACTCTATGAGTTCCTCTGTTGCTGCACCCAGCAACAGAGGAAATGAGGGAACAAGGAAATGAAGCTCAAACCCTCCCCTTCCTTGAGGATGAGGTAGGGATTTTTGACTGGGAACACCTTGGGTTCAAGAACCCTACAACCCTGCTAAACAACCCAAGGATGCAAGTCTTTGCAAACCAAACGAAAATAATAATCCAATGCATAATCAAAATGGGCTACCATCTCCTCCTTATAAAGCAAGCGAACTCCTCTCACCATGGGTTCCATTCACACTTTCCACCTAGCTCAAGCAAGTGGAGCCTCCACTAAAACTGCGCTGTCCAAGTAGGTTCAATGTATTTAGACAATTTTAGTTGACTTGGTCAAAATGGCTAGACCAATCATGACCCCGATCATGTTCACACCCTTAGGTGCTCAATCTAGCTGCTTATTCATCCTCCTTTCACACAAGGAGTGTTATTTCTTCATCAAAAGGGATTAAAGGGTCTCCTTACCCATTTTATTTAAAAAAATAAAAATATGCAAACTATAATGTTCCATTTAGCTTGAGGCTAAAAATTGGGAACATTACAGGGTAAAATGCAAATTAACCCCATATATTCATGATAAAAAGCCTGAAATTGAATAGTTTTCCAACCAAACAGAATGGTTGGAAAATACATTGATAGAAACAGTCAAACAATGTGACACTAGTCGCACTTTGAAGACTGTAAATCAAGAGGATAGAACTACAAATATAATCAGAGAAGAAGACACATATACAGCTAAAACAAAAATAGAAACTAGATTCAAGCTTAGACACAATAAGAAACCTAAGATCAATCAAGAAGACAAAGAGAAGGATACAATTGAGGTTTTAGATGAAGAAGATCTAGAGAAGAACATGGATACTACTATAATAAGTGAAAATGAATAGGAACTTGATACGTCAAACACATAGGTAATTGAAAAACAATAAAGCATGGAAACATCTTCATCACAGCAAGCAGAGGATACAGATAGTAATATCAAAGAAAAGTACAAACAGATGAAAGCCAAAAATTACGAGATCAAGAATGAAATCTATTCACAGTATTTGAATCAAACTCCAGAAAATCAAAATAGGTTGCTCTCAGACTTTGATTATACAAATAAAAAGTTGCTAATGACAGTGCTACAACCAAAAGTGCCTAAACCTACAACAACATCATATTACAAGAGAGCTAATATTGAAATTCTAGTAGAAAACATTCATCCCTTGGATCAGATTGAGTTTGACAAGCAAAACTTATAAATGCTTTATTCTACCATGACCACAAAATCTATGACTGCTCAGAAGCTCCAGAACACTACAAAAAATTTGAGAGATCGTATTAGGATTGAAAAAAATTCTTCTTATGCTAAAGAAACTAGAATCAAGTCTTTAGAAGAACTGGTGATTGAAGTAGGGTATGACCCTTCAAATGTGAAAGCTGCAGAAGAATTGGTGAAGAAGAAAAATGTTGATATTGCAGCACTTAGAAAGCAACTAAAACTACCTCCAACAAAACATCCATAGGCTAAGGAAATTGTGCAGAAGGAAAATAAAAAAGATGAGATGATGAGTCTCATACGATAAATGACAACATAGATCAAGGAAATGTAAATTGAGATGGACAAGCTTGTCTAAGAAAAAGAAGCTATAAAAACTCAAAATGTACCTCCTATAGTCATTCCCATGGTAACTACAGCAGTTCCTCCAACTTTAGTAGAGGAGTTGGCACCAAAAGTCCCATTAGCCACAATTGTGCCAATTACTTCTTCCACTACTTTCGCTACTAAATCTTCCACTTCAGCAGTTCAACAAACATCTGAGGCCAATAAACTCATTAAAGCCATGGAAGATATGTCAATACAAAATAATGAGATCAATAAATTGAAAGAGAAAATTAAGAAAATGGAAGATGCCAAGAAATTAGCACAAATAAATGATAAAATAGAGGAACATAAAGCCAAAAGGTTAAGTGAATAGTTAAATAAGGTTGAAGCAGAGTTAACCTTGAAAGATCCTATGGCCTACATAAAAAATCAGCTATGGTCCAAGATCATTGAGTCAATTAATGATACCTAGCCATAAATTCAAGTAATTTATGAGAAAAAGGACTTAATCAAAGTAGCCAAAGAAGAAATTTTGAAGACAAAGAAAGAGCTAGGGGCTAAGCTTGAAGAAGCCCTAGAAATAAACAAGTTTCTCAAGACTAAAAAAAAAATAATAATTGGATGAGATAGGGATAACTGACAGCAATGAAACAATTCTTGAGGTAAGAAAGGTAATTTCAAATTAAAACTTGACGAAGCAGCTAGAAGAAAAGTGTCAAAACATGGACATAGCCATAGCTAGATTCAAGGTTAAGTTTGACACATTAAGACAAAAAGGCTTGCCAAACATTCTTGTTATCTATGACAAACTGATGAAACAAGAAGATTACAATAAGAAGATAAGAGACTTTTCTAGAAATCAAGTGAATAAGGTAGATTGGCAAGGAGTTCCCACAGGTAAAGTGTTGCATAAGAATGTTAAAAACTTGTTTTATTTATGGCATGAGATAAAAAATCTCTTTGTAGTCAAGCCAACCTTTGTTAGATACACAGAGGGTGATGAGAATTTCAGAAAACTAATAAATATTAAGTTACCTAATGAAGAGTTTTGGCAAGTTGTCACTATCTTTTTGTAATAGATATTTTATTTTCCATAGAAAGTTCCTATGATTTTTCTAGGATATTTTGTGTTACTTTTTGTATAAATACTTCATCCTTTGAAGTATTAGTGTGGAATAAATTGCCGAAGATTTCTACAGTCAATTTTTCTGTACCTGAAGCGTTTCTGTACCAAGTTTCAAGTCAACAGGCTGGATCAAATCAATAAAGCATCATATTTCAGGATTCATCTATTGGGCCATTTAAGTGAAGTAATTTCTTCTTTTATTTTTTAAATCTTCTTATGTTTTCCATTCATACATAAATGTGTTCTAAATTTTAATGTGAAATCAGGAAGTGATATATAAAAATTTGTTAAAAGCACTCTGTTATTTACTGGTTTTCATTTTAATGTTTTATGTTGATATCCAGACTAGGGAACCCTTAATTGCTCCGTAATTTCGATTGACCCCTACCTATTCATTCCTTATCCGGATCAAAGAATCCTTGATTGCTCTTTATCCCAATTAAACCACTTCACCAATCAACCTCAAACATCTTGAGTGACTCTGCTATCTTTCCCTGAAAATATTTGACTTTAGACCTTAATCCTGATTTGTTTGCTTAACACACTGACTCCATTTTCCCAATGGAAAAACAGATCTATCACTATCCATATAAATAAGTGATTTTTTCCCACCAAACCAAACCAAATATCAAAACCAAATTTCCCCATATAACGAGCCTAAAATAAAAAATTAAAACAAAATTAAATCTTATAGAGAGAGCTCTCTCTAAGCCTTAGGAATGCTAGATCCTAAAGCTTGAAAGTAGGTATGTGGTTGCTCTGATATTCTTAAAAATATAATATCAAAATCTCACAACTTTGGGAATTACTAGATTGATAACATACCCTATGCAACATGGTGAAAACTCATAACTTTTTCAAAGAATGTGGATTGAACAATGTGAATAAAAATTGAAAATTATTTGCTTCAAGTAGAAAAGGTACACAAAAGCACATGTAGAGCAATGTTTTTGCTTTTATTTTTCTTTGATTTCTCATACATTCTTAGGGTACCTACATGTTATATTAGGGAAGCATGATTTATCGACGATTGATTTCCTAACCATCATTCAAGAAATGCTTCTGCCAACTATTCAAGAAAGTAATAATCACACTTCTTCCTAGAAAACAAGGAACATTATAAGACGATGTCATTAATAAGCATCCCATGCCACATGGTATCCATTTAACATCATCCCACTTCTTTCTAGGAAGCAATGATCATAAATCAAGACAAATTCATGAATAAGCATCTCATGACACATGGTATCCCTTCAAGTCCTTTGGTTCACCTAAATGGGAAAAATAACCAAGAATGTAATAATTGCACTTCTTCGTAAAAAACAAATATCATCATCATTAATAAGCATCACATGCCACATATTGTCCATTTAACATCATCCCACTTCTTTATAGGAAGCAATGATCATAGATAAGACGAATTCATGAATAAGCATCTCATGACAAATGGTATCCATTAAGGTCCTTTGAGACATGGTATCCCTTCAAGTCTTTTGGTTCACCTAAATGGGAAAAAATAATTAAGAAAGTAATAATTGCACTTCTTCGTAAAAAACAATGATCATCATAAGACAATGTCATTAATAAGCATCACATGCCACATGTTGTCCATTTAATGTCATCCCACTTCTTTCTAGGAAGCAATCATAGTAGATAAGACAAATACATGAATAAGAATCTCATGACAAATGGTATCCATTCAAGTCCTTTGGTTCACCTAAATGGGAAAAAAACACATAAAGATGTCACGATTACTCTTGAATTTCTGGCTTATTGTGTTTCCTTTGCAACATATGGTGCAATTGCTAGTTTAAAATTTATTATCAACTTCACATGTATGTCTCTATCTGATTTTTCTCTTAAATCTTGTTTTTTTATATTTTATATTTCCAAAAAAGTTTAAATTTCCAAAATACTTCAAAATCTACCATCAACATTTTCAAATATTATAGCTTAGAAACCTCACAAAATAACCTAAACTTGGGGATTTTTGGGTGTCTTATTATAAAAAGGATTAAAATACTTCAACTATCTGATTTTATAAATTTGTTTTAACCAACAAAATACTAAATACCTGATTTTTTGAATTTTTTTTAACAAACAAAATACTACCTTCCAAGCTATTTTAAGCTAATTTGTTAGTCAGTAGACAACTCAACTTATTACATCAACTCAACTTATTACATCATTTCGGGTGCATACGTCCATAGTGTTTTGTTTTTAAGGTCTGATTTTAAAACTTCTTGAATTATTGTGCACCAACTTCGGTGGAAGAATGCTTAACTAGTAAACACCATGGACGCTAACACTTATTTTGTAAGAAAATATCTCATTCCAATACGTTTACGCAACCTATTATTCTCTGATATCTGGATTCATAATATGGCAAACATGCACAGCACCTATGGATGCAAAATATAATAGAGCCAAGGGTAGCCGGCAGCAGTAGCGTGATATCAAATCTCTATGAGACTAAACGTGCGTCCATCGTGTTTGATTTTAAAGTTTTGTTTTAAAACCATCGTGAAAAAATTATTGTTCGCTGATGATTCAGTATGTGTTAATGTATTATTAATAAAATAGTTTCTAGATATGTTTACTATCAAATTACATAGCAAATTATTGATATTTGAGGAGCTGTTTTATTTTTCAAGTTTCCTAAGTTTTTACCAATTATAATTTTAAATTGTTTAATTGTTTAAGAAATATTTATATATTTAAAAATATATTTTAAATAATAAGAAATTATATTTTATTAAAAATTTCAAAAAAAAACTATTTCATTTTTATTTAAATATTTATTTACTAATTATATTTTATTTAAATATTCATTTAAATAATTATACTTTAGAAAGGGAAATAAAATCATAATAAAATGAGTTTTGTAGTGTTACTTAAAATGTAGAACCATAAAGTATTCACAATTGTTTTAAAAGGGCTAATAAGAACATAGGAAAATGAGTTTTTATATTGTTTAGTTAAAAACTAGATGCGAAGCTATAACTTCAATGGAATTGTTGGTATGTGCTTGATGCAACGCAATGCTGAGGATTAATGATTTTATAGATTATAATCTCATAAAATGAGAATTTAAATTTCACAATATATTATTAGTATAGTGATATAAATTAAATAGTTCTTAAAATTGAACTCTTTTTAATATATAAAAATAAGTTTATCATAGAGTTATTTTTATATTAAAAAATTATATATATATATATATATATATATGATTTTTTAAAAATAAAAACATAAATTTATATATATTTGTATTTAATTTTAGTCTAAAAGTTTTAACATATTAAATAAAAAACAAATTATTTATTATTATTAAATATTAAAAAAAAAATATATTAATTTGTATAAAGCTTGCTTTTATGACAAATATTTCCAAAATGGACTTTTCATCTTAACCAATTATAAAAACTAAACTTTATGGTGACCAATTAATTGATTTTATGGATATTAGGTTAGTTTAATTATTTATCTAATTAATCATTTTGATCTGATTTTCTAAATTGAAAGATGCTAGTGTATTGTCCTTGTTGATTCCTGATTTTCTAAATTGAAAAATGCTAGTATATTCTTGTCGTTATTGGTGTTTAAACCATGCTTGAATTAATTTTTTACTCAAATATGATTAAAAATTTACTAAGCCTACACTTTATCGCCACATATAATGATTAGGCCTCATGCAACTACCTATGAGGATAAAGGGAAATAAAAAAAAAGAAGAAAGAAAGTTGTATTGAAACATCGTTGCGTGTTGAGATGTGTGAGTTACGTAATTTACAATTTGAAATCGTGATATGGGAAGAGTTGGGTTTGAATGTGCCAAATGGAATTATTCGTTATGTTTATAATGACACTATTAATAACCTCATGGCCACATGGACACAATTTTAAAATAAAAATAAAATACTATTAATAACCTCATGGCCATATGGGGACAATTATAAAATAAAAATAAAATCAATAGGTATGGCCACATGGCAATCATGTTTGTAATGACAATGATTAATTGCTCAAAAATAAATTAAAAAACATATAAACACTCTGCATTGCAAGTTGGATTGATTTCATAAGTGAGTGATATGCTATAGTTTGGATTCATTTCATTAAGTGAGTGGTATGCAATGGTTTTGTATGCCAAGTTTTGGACACATGGCAACCATATTTGTAACGATGTATTAGTTTGATTGTGTGAAACCATTAAGGTCCTCCCCACAGAAAACACAACCCTAAATAGCTGCAAATCTAATAACTAATACAATTTAGCCCCAATGTATTTTTTTTTGTTTTTTTTTTAATTTTATACACAATATGCTAATATCATACCACACATCTGAATTCTTAGGATTGCTCTAGATAATCTAGCGATTCTAGCCAGAATGGACTCCGCATACCACATCGCCGTAGCTGAGGCGTATTACCAAGCTTTACACTTTATTCTGCACTAATTAGAGCCTATAAGTCATAAGTAGAACATGTGAGAACCCCATAACTAGCCATTATAACTCCAAAAGAAAACTTGTAACAGTTGCATGATAATCGTAAACAACGTTGGCCTTCAAATGGTGGCACTAAAGGGACTCATATGTGCAGAATTGAAACTACTTTTCCCTAATATTAGAAAAATACAAAAAAAAATGGAAACATAAAATATAAGAAATATTTTCCAAGCTAGTGTAAGAACATTTTTCTAATACATCTAAAGGCAAATGGTGGTCCAACTTTGAATGCCATTTTTCAAATTTCTAGTTAAGATTCACTTTGACTTTACTATTACATATACCAATTCCGTAAATCAAGAATTCTTAACCATGTTTATTTACCAATATTTACTTTTGTGCCTGTGTGTTAATTTTGAATGGTTCATATTTTCCTTCCTTCACACAAATGAAATTTTACAGATATAGACGAATAATTAAGTTTTTTTGGGTAAATTTTTTGAAATTATCGGAACCCATGGAAATTTTTTTGTTTTAAAATTTCCTTTCCTCTTTCATATGAAAAACTCCATAAGAGGAAATTTTTAGTTTTAGGCTTAAATTTTAAAATTGAAAATGAAATATTTAAATTTAAATAAAATATTGAAATTGTAAATCAAAAATTAAAATTTTAAATTTAAAAATATTTAAGTCAAATTAATTATTTTATTTAGGTTAAATTTAAAATTTGTAACCTAAATACATTGGATTGTTATAAAACATCAATCCATACACAATAATTTCTCTAAATCCATAATCAATGGCTATAAGCGATGATAATATGAAAGTGTATGATGAAAGCAATTTCTTTTCTTACATATAGGACAAAAATAGTTGAATGGTTAATCTTTATGTTTTTCTAGCAATTTTTGGTTTTCTTTGGATTTTAGTCTCGATAAGAATTTTATTTATGCACATATAAAATCATTAAGTTATACTTTAGTTAAAGTCTGCCAACCAATATTAAATCTCATCCAAGTCTGAGCTTTCATTCCTATCAAACTTTAAACCAATAATTGATTGACTCCCGACACCCAGCACTACTTCCTACATATTCATTGATTTCCAAGCCCACGACTTCTTCTTAAATTTACAAATAGTGATTATGAAGTTTCTAAATTATGTAGATATATTAGCTAATAAAGAAAGTGGTGATTAAGTTAAATCTCTACATTTAGGAATATGTTCTCTTCTAAAGACACTGTAATGATTCAATGTTTTAGCTAACTTTATCATCTATCTTGAATCATACTGGAATATAAAAAACAGAATTGTCACATTTCTACTATTAATTTTTTGTCTTTGTTTTCTCTTCTTTGTAAAATATGTATGTAAACATTTGTAATTAGTTTTTTAGACAGATTAACATATTTTATTTTATGTACAAGTCAATATCTATATGAAAGTATAAAAATGGTGTCCATTGTTCAATCAAAATCCCTAAAAATAATATTAATATTTAATATTAAAAACTATATACTAACAATAATACTAATATTTAATATTCAAAACTATTGAATCATACTAGAATATTGAATCATATCAAAGCTAGATATTACAAATTTTTACCAAATCCTTTTTTTCTAATGATACTTGCTCATTATGGAACTATATTGGTCATGATCAAACTAAAAACTCGTTGTCTATTCGTTGAAAGGTTATCATGTTGTCTTAAATTGCTTAAAAAAAAAGTCTCTCTATTTTAGTGTGCTATAGCCTTTCTTATTAGGGAGCATCATAATGGTATCCATTATTGAGCCAACATCCCTAAAAATAATATTAATATTTAATCTATATTGATACAAAAAGATTACAACGAGGCAAAGGCCTCCGAGTGGCTAGCCCAATGATGTGGCATTCTAGCATTGCACTGTTGCATATTGACACTTAAAACCAACGACTGAATACAGACTATGACAAAAACTGAGGACCAGGACCTTGTCCGACTGTTATACCATTGATACTTATGTTTGTTGTGGCTGCTGAAAGGAAGGACAATTTTCGACTGATAAGACCTCAACAGACAAAACCAGAAACAAAAATTACAAGTAATTTTAGTATGGCCATGAAACGCTGTCCTGAGGACAGTAACATCAGTAATCCTAGTGTGTAACCTGTATCTGGAAGGCCTGTGATAATTCGATGAAGAATGACCATTAATAATCTGCAAAAAACTGAGAGAAAGAAGGAGGTTTAACCCCTTCTTGATACCTGTAGACCAAAACTGTCGTTCAGACTCCATTAAGCTTCGTTAGGCGAAGGCGCTTCTTCCTCCACAGGGCAAGCGAACGGATTGAAGTCCTCGTCATCTGGAGGAAGAGGAACTTTGTCAGAGAAACCGCTGCCCGAAGGAGCGTTGGGCTTTGCCATCTGAGACGCTAACTGAGAGGCGTTATCATCCGGAGCGCTTGGCCTACTGACGTCGGGAGGACAGAACAAAACCTCATCCTCAGGAGCAGGGACAATTTCAGAGGGCAGAGCTTGAGCATTCGAATTATGGCCAGAGAGCAAAGACTGAGCGACAGGATTAGGCCTCAGAGTGATGGAAACCTCGGCAATAAACTCATGATGATTGAGGGAGCAGGGGTAGATGAAACGGGCGGAGTGAGAGTGAACATTGGAAGAGAGGTGAATTTGCGCCCCACGGCCACGACCACGTCCACGCCTGTAAACAACATTGCGTCCAACTTCAGGATCAGAAAAGTCCGACGGGGAGGAAGAGGAAGGAGACATTGGCTGTCTCATACCAAGCCCTCGAGAGGAGCCTCGCCTGGCGGTCATCCTAGGTCTCAGGCGAGGCATAGTGAGCCGGGTAGGGCGGAGAAACACTGGAGGGCGACTGCAAACAGAGGTGAAGCCACCGTAATAGCCAAACGGCCCCGAGGAGACTTGAAAATCTTCTGAAAGCTGAGGACCACACTGCAAATAACACCGTTTCCCTGTACTGGTCCACAGGCAGGGCTCTGAAACGACTTGCGAGCAGCAGTAATTCAAAGGTAAAACTCTGTGGATCAATGGAATGGGTTCCATAACGCCGAGGAGGGCAGGTAAACGAGGCGTAATAAAACGAATTGATGCTGCATTAACTGACGAAGTCTGCGAGTTGGGCTGTCGCTTTGAATGCAGAGGACTGGCGGTGGTGGTGAACCACGTGCCCGGCCACCTCCCCATCTGCAAATAATCACTAACTACGTACACCCGCATCCAGGGACAAGAGATCTTGTTGCACCAGAAGTGTGCAGTCTTTTTGTAGTTGAGGGTCATTGGAACTGTATAAGGGTCCAGAGTAGAAAGGGAACTGCTGATTAGCCCCTTGATTAGCCAATCTGTCTGCAACCTTGTTTGCAGTACGTCTAACATGCTTGAAATTGACACTTCTGGGAGTCCTGAGCCAGCCTTCGATTTGTTCTAGTCTGCCCAATAGCCTCCAGCTTGTTGCAATCTTGACAGCTGTGGTTCCCGATTGGATTCGAGTGGCAGCATCGATTAAAATTTGAGAATCCCCTTCTATGTCTAGAGGGAAGAAATTCTCATCTTCAGCAATGCATAAACCTGTCCATAGGCCTTCCAATTCTGCGGCATTGTTGGTGTCCCTGCCTATTGCTCCATGGTAGATATGCAAGGGAGACCCCTCCGAAGTTCTGAATATTCCCCCAAATCCAGCCAGCCCCGGATTACCCTTAGCCGCTCCATCGAAATTCAATTTGAAAGAGGGAGGGTGAGGAGGCGACCAGCACAGAGGGGAGTCCTTGTGAGTGGAGAGAATATGACTTTCCTGAGCCGAGGAGGCAGTGTTCAGGTTCCAATTTTGCATTATGAGATGCTCTTGGGGGATCTTAGGCATTTCCGAATCCTGCCATTGCCTTAGCGCTAGAGTTTCCTGTAGGTACTGTTTGAGTTGTATCCATAGGGCGTCTATCTTGGAGCTATGATTCTTGAAAATTCTACTGTTGCGCTCTTTCCATATTATCCAATAGAAGAACCCTGGTAGGAGTTTCCATAGTGTGTTAAGATATAAGCATTGGAATGGATTCCTCGGCCAGTTCCTAAGGGTGTTGACTATATCTCCTGGTCTACGACCTGTTCTTCTATTGCAATGCTCCACTCTTTCCCAAAGATTGTTCGCAAGGGAACAAGTATCCAAGAGATGTGAAATAGTTTCTCCCTGAAGATTGCAATTCGGACACCTTGAGGGGCCTATGAATCCTCTCTTTTGTAAATTGTCCCAAGTGAGGATTCGCTTCTTACTTAACATCCAGAGAAATGTAGAGATCTTTGGCCATAAGCCTGGTTGCCAAATTTGGTCCCATATCAGATCTTTTATTGGCTACTCTGGAAGGTAGAGAAGACTATAAGCTTCCTTTGTAGTAAAAGTACCTTTAGTGGTGTATCCCCATCTGACTTTATCCTGTTGATCGGAGAGTTTAATTTTTCTAAGATTAAGTTCTTGATCCAGATCATTATAAGTTTCCTCCTGCCAATTGTCTTGCCATGTGCCAGCAGGACGCCATCGTTGAAAACCTTGAGAGGGCTGCTGCTACCAGAAGTGTTGAACTAGGATTTGCCCAGTATCTTGCATGTGAGCCTGCCATTTGGGTTTGTGAAATAATGTGGCAAGCTTGGGAGATTGTTGCCACGAATCCTCCCAAAATCTTGCCAACGAACCTTTGTGTATTTCCCAAAAACTATGTGCTTGTATAAAAGATCTGTGCTGCTTGGCCGCATTCCAAATTAGAGAGCCTGGGGTAAGTGAGCTAAAACGAATGAGAGTATCCTTCGGACATCCAGCAGCATATTTTGCATGCCAGAGGCCTGCCCAAGGAGAGTGGGATCTGGAGATCCAATTCCACCAGATACGGGCTCCCATGATAGTATTACTATGAAGGGGGTCCCGAAGTCCCAGCCCTCCTGCCGACTTAGGAAGACAGACTTCGTTCCATTTTACAAGAGCCCATTTCCTATTGAGACCTTTGGAGCCCCAGAGGAAGCTTCTTTGAAGATTGCGAATTTTTTTAAGCACCCATTTTGGTGCAGCCAAAATGGAGAATAAGTATAAGGGCATTGCTTGAAGTACTGATTTTATGAGAATAACTCTGCTGGCAATATTAAGAGAGCGATAGGTCCAAGAAGAGACCCTGTGCTCTAGTTTGTCAAGGAGAGTGCGCCAGGAAGCCTGTTTGACAGCCGAAATTAGGAGAGGAGCTCCAAGATATTTCGAAGGGAGCACTGAGATAGGATAACCAAGAAGTCTGGCAATGTTCCTCTGCGTTGTCATGGGAGTATTGAAGAAGAAAAGCTGGGATTTGGAGGCATTGATAGTGGTACCTGAAGCTTCAGAAAAAAGGTTAAGCAGGGCTTTGAGAGCAGAGGCTTCTTGTACTGAAGGGTGACCAAAGAGCATAGTGTCATCAACAAACTGTTGATGGGAGATAGGAGGTTGACCATGGAGGGAGAGACCTTTAAGAGAATGGGAGGTGATGGCAGCGTGAAGAAGGCGACCAAGACCTTCCGCCATTAGGACAAAGAGAAACGGAGAGAGGGGATCCCCTTGCCGAATACCCCGGGTGGGGCGAAAGGGTGACGAAGGGGACCCATTGAGAAGGATCGAGAAGCTGGGGGAGGTTAAGAGATTCATAATCCAGCGAGTCCACGTCGCGCTGAAGCCAAAAGCTAAAAGAACTTGACTGATGTAATTCCAACTAAGCTTATCAAAGGCTTTTGAAAGGTCCAGTTTAAGAATCATACCTGGTTTTTTCATCTCCTTGAGGGAGTGGATAACCTCATGAGACAGAATGATGCCGTCCAGAATCTGCCTTCCTTCAACATAGCCTGTTTGCTCAGGCGAAATGAGGCTAGGTAGGAGAGGTTTCAATCTATTTGCCAGAACTTTGGATATAAGCTTGTAAATGACATTGCATAGCGCAATAGGTATGAACTTGTCTGGCGAGTTGGAATCATCCGATTTGGGTATGAGCGCTATGAAGGTGGTGTTTAAAGATGGAAGGAGCCAATGCATTGTCCTGGATTCTTCCACGAGTGCCCAGACTTCTGATTTGATGAGATCCCAGAAGTTGTGAAAGAAGTTGGCTGTAAATCCATCAGGGCCAGGTGCTTTGCCATCCTGGAGCTGGGCCATTGCGTCTTCTACTTCTTGCATAGCTATAGGTTGAAGTAGTTTACTATTCTGATCTTCAGTGATGATTTTTGGTATGTGCTGTGTGATAGATCTGATAGCATGGGATCTACATCCTGGAGGCTCCTGAAGTATATCCTGAAAGTAATCTTTGAATTCTTTTTCCATGTCCTCATGCTGCTCTAGGCGTTCCCCTTGCCTATTGTTGATGAAGGCTATGTTATTGTGCATGCGCCTCTGTATGGTGGATTTATGAAAAAATTTAGTGTTTTTTTCTCCCTCCTTGAGCCATTTGATTCTTGATTTTTGCCTCCACAGAATTTCTTCTTGGAGTCTCCTTTCTTCGATCTTGTTAGTGAGAACCTGCTCCTGGTAAGCAAGATTCTCAGTTCTGCCATCATTGATGATGCATTGTTGCAAAGTTTTCATCTGCTGCTCCAGTATTTTCTGATGATCGAAAATGTTGCCAAACTGATCTCGATTCCAAGCTTTGAGTGCTTGTTTGAGATGTTTAAGTTTTTGTTGAAATTGAAACATTAGTGCGCCTTCGGGGGGTTGAAAGGAGTTCCAAGCATCTTTTACAATCGCTTTGAAGTTCGGGTGAGAGAACCAGAAGGCTTCAAAGCGAAAGGGCCTATTGCATCTGGAGCCAGGCCGAGTCCATTGCAGCATGATGGGCCAGTGATCTGAGCCCATCTGGGGCATGATAGAGGCGTGAAGGGTCCCCCCTAGATGAATAGCATTATCTGATATGAGAAAGCGATCCAGCCTGGAAGAGATGTGCTGTAACCCTCTTCTTTTATTTGTCCAGGTATAAATGCCGTTGGAGGTTTGAAGGTCGATAAGCTGATTCCTGTGGATGAAATCTTTGAAGCCTATACTGTCTCCTTCAAGTCTCAATCTGCCGCCTGATCTTTCTTCCAGGGTCGAGATCATATTAAAGTCCCCTCCACAGATCCATAATGGGTATTTTCGATCAGAGTTGAGCACTGAGAGAGTTTCCAATAAATCCATTTTGTTTTGGAGTTCTTGAGGGAAATACACATTGGAGAGGTGACCATGGATGTTGGTCCCTATGAGGTGAAAAGTAGCTTGTATAACACAGTGTGAGGCATGAAAATCCTCAAGGTAGTAGATTTGGGGATTCCAAAGAATGGTTAGCCCTCCTGAGGCCCCGGAGGCATCCACTGAGACTGATCTACAACCTGGCCAGATTCTGTTGAGGAAGGCTTCTAGTGCTGTGCTGTTGCATTTTGTTTCTTGTAAAAAGACCATTGCAAGCTTTTCTTGCTGTATCATGTTTTTTAGGATTCTTTGTTTTGCAGGGCTGTTAAACCCTCGCACATTCCAAGAGATGAGTTTCATGAGGAACGGTGGGGGATGGTTTTGTAAAACTTTGTCAACTTTGGAAAGCTGCCTGAGTCCACCAGCATCTCTCCAATGATAATTGTTCTTTGCAAATCCGTCTTGCGCCCTCTTTTTTTTTATTCTCTCATGATTTTTTTTCCATCCCAAGGGCTTCCTGCTTGTATGCCCAAGCATTTATGTTGCTGCGCTCTGGCTAGCACCACTTCCAGACTTTCTATCTGCCTGGTAGAAATAGTACTGAACTCCTTCTGTCGACAAGCTATTTCTAGTCCCAAAATGTCTAGATCCCCCAAATCAATACTTTCCGGTTCAACCTCCATATTGGTGAGTTGGGATTGATCTTTATTGCTGGGTTGGTGAAGAACTGAAAGAGCTAGAGCAGAATCTATGTCCATGCTGGTATCTTTGAGACCTGACTCAGTTCTAGGAATGACAGAGGGAGTGGATGCAGGGGTTTGGCCTTGGGCTGAGTCCCGATGAAGATCTGTGGATGTGGGAGTGGCCGTATCAGTAGGAAGAGCAGAGGAGGAAGGTAAGATCTTAGAGTTATCTTGGCTGGGAATAGCAGATAAAGATTCAAAGCTGTTTTTGGATTCAGGGATGATAGGAGTGTGGTTAACCACAGGAGATTTCTTGGCATGCTTTCTTCGTCCTGAGACCTTGGTGAAGCCTTCCTCATCTTTGTTGGTCTCCGAGTCAGGGGACTTGGCCTGTTGATTCAGGGGACAATCCCTGAAGAGGTGACCATGTTCATGGCATTTCCTGCACCGAAAGGGAACATGTTCGTAGTCTATAGTCTGAATCCATTCAAAGTCGTCATGAAAAAGGCTTACCGAGTCCGTCAAGGCTTTGGCCAGATGCATCTGGACGCAGATTCTTGCATAGGAAGTGTATCTGCGATTTTTTGTTTCCTCCGCTACTTTGATGAAAACCCCCAGCCCGTTCCCTATTTCTGCGAGGGTCTCCTCATCCCAGTATTCCGCAGGTAGAGAATACATGCGGATCCAAACCGGAGCCCAGCTGAAGTCCTCTTTGTCAGGATGAAATCTTTCCACCCATTCCCGAAGGTAAAGACCTGCCGAGTTGAAAAAATATGGCCCTCCATCAAAGATGCGTGTTTTGTCTTCAAGGCAGTGGAAAATGGCGGTAAAGAAGCCTTTGGGACCAAGTTGAAGGGCAACTTGTCCTTTAGGTTTCCATTTTGAAGCTATCCAGCCATGTAAAGCCTTTTCAGTGGGCCAAAGACCTAGGAACTTACCAATGAGGGCGTGATCTCTCATGAATTGAATACGGCCATTGATGCGATGGCTAGGAAGATCGATCTTGGTTCTTTCCGTCGCCTTAGGAATACACTTTGCCGACGTAACTTTAGGTCTCGTTGCAGAGTCTGTTTGAGCCGAATCTTTGCCAGCGTCATTCGAGGTGCCCGGTGTCTTTTGGGCCTCTTTGTCTTTTTCTTCCTGAGTGCGTTCAGGCTGAGAATCAGTTTTGTCGGTGGGAGCAGTGGAATGACCAGTGGGGTCCGCTCCCTGTGCAGTCAGGGGAGGGTTGACTGTCTTTTCTGAATGAATCGTAGAGGCGGATAAGCTAGGAGAAGCTCCTGGGGGGAGGGGGGGCAGAGCCCGCCCCTCCAGTGACCGGTAGCATGGTGCGGAAGCCTATCGAGGGTAGGCGGCGTCTAACGAGCTTGCAAAGAGCGTGAAAAAATCAGAGTTGCAGGGTGAGCTCAGAAA